>SSNQ01000274.1:1534968-1547638 GCA_006942095.1 Nothobranchius kuhntae
GTCCGACGCCCCTGCTCTCTGGTGTCTGCTCCCCTCCTGGACTCTTTCCTCAGGCCCTGTCCACACGTAGCCGGGGATCTGCCAAAACGTAGATATTTTTCTACGTTTTGGCCTGTCATCCACACGAAAACAGAGTTTTTTCACACGAAAACGTATCTTTTTAAAAACTCCGGCCAAAGTGAAGATCTGCATTTTCTCCGTTTTGGGTGTCTGCGTGTGGACAGACAAAACCGGAGTTTTAAGGTCCGCAACGTCACTTTCCGCGACAAAAAAATGCTGACATCACGTGTGCGACCTGTGTTTACACTAGCCGACAGCATGGATGCCCTCAGATGCCCTCAGAGCTGCGCTCGCTTTATCAATTGTCCAAGCGCTTTTTGCTTGTTTGTTTTTGCAAGCGGAATTACTGCTCCTTGCGGAAGACCACAGATGAAGGACGAGGTTAAGAATGGGGGAAGTACTGCCGCCTACAGGTCTGGCAATGTCCTTAACAACGTATTTATCCGGGTACGTGTGGACAGAGTTTTTTTTTTAAACGAGGTGGTGTGATGCAAGTTTTTGGAGGGGCGGATATTCGTTTAAAAAAAAAACCCGGCTACGTGTGGACTAGGCCTCAGTTCCTTTTATACCTCGTTTTATGAGTCCATTGCACCTGTGGGCATTCCATACCTGTTCCCATTTGTCCAAATTAGTGTCTCAGGGAGGCACCACAAGGGGAAAAACCATTCAAAACATTAAATAAGCATGTCAACAATAACAACACAAATCATGCAACTTAAACTAAATCCAAACTTTTCCACTTTGTGACATCAGCTCAGCAGATATCTAGCTGTGTGCACCTAAATTTCACTGAGTTTTCTGCCTCACGAGACGCTGAGGCGAAAGTCAAACTGATTTGATATTTTTCGCCACACGGGGAGCAGAAACTCACCGTGTGCACACTACATGAGCTGCCGGCTGAGCTGAACTATTTAAGTGGCCAATCAAAGCGCATTATCCACTCACATGATTCCAACATGGCAGCCCCCTGTCTGCATGCTAGAAAAATTAACAAAACAGAGACAGAGCTGGAAATGGAGGAAATGCTTCTACTTGTTTTGTTGATGAGACATTGCCGCCACCGTCATTTCAAGGTTAGGAAAGTATGGGTACGGTGGCTGCAAAGAAGGGCCAGGCAAGGAGTTTATGCCAATCTACTCCAAGAGATGCGCCTTGACAATGTCATGGTCTGCGTCTTCCCTCATGTGTCTCCTTGGTCAGGAGATGTCCCAGAAACCTCCTCTTCTCCCGTGGTGAGCCAACACCCCCCACGTCGACGATGTCGCAACCACCGTCGGAAGGCTCCGGTCTAGCCCGTCCAAGAGGCTCCGGTCCAGGCCGTCCAAGAGGCTGTCATGGTCTGCGTCTGCATCTTCCCTCATGTGTCTCCTTGTGGTCTCCATCCCTCTCTAGTTTCTCCTTTTGTGTCTCACAGCGCCCTCATGTGTCCTTTGTCTGCGTCTCATTTATGTGTCTCTTTGTGTTCTTCATGTGTCTTCTGTTGTAGCCCTTTAGATCATTCCTCCCAGGTCCTGTGTTCTTTCAGTCATCCCCAGTCCCTCCAGGTGTTCCTTCACGTTCTGTGTCCTTGTAGCTCCAGCCTTTTTGTCCCCAGCTCCCTCCTGGTTTTCTTCATGTCTCTTAGTCGCCCCACCTTAGTTTATATAGGTCTTTTATTTCAGTTGTGTGTGTGTGTGTCCTTCCCCAGCTCGGTGTGTGTGCATGTCCTTCCCCAGCTCGGTGTGTGTGTCCTTTCCCAGTTAGGTCTGGTGTCCTCCTCTGCTCCTCCTCTCATTATTGCTTTCACCTGTGCCAGTTCCCCACACACCAGCTCCTCGTCTCATATCACTCCAGCCCCAGTGTATAAAGCCCTCTCCTTGTCTCAGTGTTGTGTCGGTCCATTGTGGTAATTCTGTCAGTCTTCTCGTTCCTGATCTCTAGTATTACTTGTGCTTCTCGTGTCTCAGTGTTTTGATCTCTAGTTTTTGGTATTTGGACATTTTTGGACTTTTGGCTCCCTGCCTTTGGATTTATTTTTTTGTTCATCCTATAAATAAAAGGATTTTTTTTCTTTATATCATCTCCTGCGTCGTGTCATCCTGGGTATCTGCATTTTGAGTTCTAACCTCCTCCGAGCCCTCATCGTGACAGACAACCCAGAATGCTTCCGACAGTAGCACCGCCTGGATCCGGAATCCTTTGAGGGGGTGGTGGAAACAGTGGGCCCATCGATCCACAAGGTACCGTTTTGTTCTCATGCAGACAGGCGGCTGCATCTAAATACATCTTGGAATCATGTGAGCGGAGAACACGCTTTCATTGGCCACTAGAATATTGCAGCTCATGTTGTGTGCACACAGTGAGTCTCGTGTGCAGAAGGCCTTAACATTTCTTTCCTGAATATTTCTCTTATTCAATAGCACCATCTAGTGGCTGGCAAGCATATCACACAAATAATTTCTCTTTCCATTCTTTTAAGATGGCAACTTCACGTTTCTTGTTTATAAATGTACTTCTGTAGCCGACAGAGCTAAAACACGTTGTTTTACAAGTATTATTCTCATGTCACTTTATGTTCTCATATATTTACATTTTAGAGACTTACCTGCCTTTGAATTTAACAGGCAGTCAATTTAGAAAATCAAAGACAGGAGTGATGTGATCTCTTTTTAATTCTCATCAGAACTCTAGCTGCAGCCTTTTGGACAAGCTGAAGACTTTTAACTATATCCTGTGGACTTGCTGAGAGTAATGGGTTACAGTAATCCAGTCTTGATGTAATAAATGCATGAACTTGCTTTTCAGCATCACTCCTGGAAAGCATACTCAACATTCTGGAGGTGGAAGAAGGAAATCCTACAAACCTGTTTAACGTGGGATTTGAATGACATGTCCTGGTTAAAGATAACACCAAGGCTCCTTACTTTGTTCTTGGAGACTAATTTAACGATGTTCAGATCAGGTGATTGACTAAGAAGTTTCCTTTTCTGATGTTCTGTCTTCAGTCGTGTCTTGATTTAAAGGTATTTACCAGACTCTGCATTGAATTTGTAGAAATGCAGTGTAACTGCACTTTACCATCTACATAAATATGAACTGGGTTCAGTTTTTCATTGTGTTAAGGACTTTTGTCATAAATCATTACAGAAAATCCAAATTCTCTCCTCCAGACAGTGAAGAACTGTTTCATATACGTCACTCCAACACGTAAAAGAAGGTAGCTGCTGTTGAAAGTACTGTGAATAACTGTATTTTGTTTACATTTGTGCTCTTAATTACAATGGAAAATTGTGTTTCTAGCTGCAGCCAAAGGTCTGAGCCATATGTCCGTGTCCTACATGCATTTTTAAATAACATAGGTCTGATCTAAAATAATAACCTACATCTATAAACCTATCTGGAACCGCATGGGTACTTCTGTACTCCAGACGAGTCCCGGTAACATAACTGCAGCAATACTACAAACCGCGTTAGCTCCGGTAAGGGAAAAAACAAGTCATTTGGGAAAGCTACGACACACACACACACACACACACACACACACACACACACACACACACACACACACACACACACACACACACACACACACACACACACACACACACACAGATATGTGTATTTCAACAATAGATCCGTGGTCCAGTAGAACCTCCGTGCCACCTTGGATTAGTGCAAACAACGAGTCAAACTAAGGAGTTACTCCAGTATCTGGAAGATTTATTCTGGTAAGCTACTGGTTAAATATCAGAGGTGTGTATCTCACCTGTTAACTTTCATATTTTGGAGCAGAAAAAGAGCATAAAACCAAAATATTTAAAGCCCAGTTTGCTCCACTGATTTACAATGACGCTCACTTGTTCCAGCCAGATACCTTCATCATGGGGTTGAGCCATCGACATATATCCTGGACAATTCATTTCCATAGGCTCCAATAACACATTTTTGAGCTAAAATGGGAGGTGGACACCACAGCCATTTTGACCGGGCATGGACCGGGCTGGGTGGCGTCGGTGTGGGTCCCACACCGGTAAGGTTTGTTCACACCATCGACATATAAATATTGGACAATGGGTTTCCATAGGCTCCAATAACACATTTTTGAAGATAAATGGGAGGTGGCCACCACCGCCATTTTGACCGTGTCACAGGTTCCGTCAAGCCCAGACAATTCCACAAAAGGGAAGAGAGGTGGAGCTGAGGGTGGGGCTGTAAGGCTGGGATCAACTGAGGCACCTAACCTGAAGCTAACCTGAAGCTAACCCAAAGCTAACGCGGAGGCGGGAGCTAAGCTAACGGAGGTAGCAACCTAGCTACAACCGGAGATAACTGTGCACAACACCAGAGCTTCTGAGTCAGAGATACGCTGGGCTGACCGCTGGGTTAAACCGGGTGGAACACAGAGGTCTCCTGAAAGTTGCTGAAAGCCAGCAGCCCGCGCAGCACACAGTAGCCGCGATCAGACAGAGATGCGCCTAGCTGCGGGGAGGGGAGAACCACAAGCCGGCCGGCAGCCCGCGCAGCAGACAGAAGACACGATCAGACAGAGATGCGCCAAGCTTCGGGGATGGGGAGAAACGGGTGGAAAACATCAGTCTCCCGAGAGTTCCACAGGCAGATAGTCGGAACCCAGCTCCACCAACATGTTATATTTGAACCCATTTTCTAAAGTGCAGCATTATGTTAAATGCACTGGGTTTTACCCTATTACATTTAAATTTCATGGTTAAACAGTACATGTTAAAATCTAAGCTCAGCTCGGCAGTGACCTAAAATACATAAATATAATTTTACTTACCGAAATAAATGAAGTGGAGACTCCTTGGAAGCTCTATTAGTGCAATTAATGCCACAGCAAGTCATTTTGTCCAACAATTGCACAAAAAATATCCAAAAAAAGAATACACAAACACAGAGACTCAAAATCCCGGAACAGTTTCCAAGCCAGACCGAGACTCTACTGAGGTCTTTCCCCGGAGCTAGCTCTGCGGTCACGTGGGTCTGATGCTCATTAATTATACAGAATTTTAGACTTTTAATTCACTTAAACAGAAGAGTGAGAAAAAAATTCACCCCCCTCAGAGTTGTCATGAGTGTAAACTAGATAATTTAAACAAAAAACATGTTTTGGTACCAGGCTGTAAACATGTTTATTTCTGCTGTGAAATTGGTATTTTTAACATGGGAGTCAATGAGGATTTGCTCGCTTCTGACACCAGCCCCCAGCGGATGAGGGTGAAACTGCAATTTTAGGTACTTCCGGGTTGGCCTCAATTTTTGAGCCGCATTGTGGGGGCTTGGGTTGAGCTGAGCTGAGGAGGAGTCTCCTGTTTTTTGTTCATCTTCATCATTTTAATGACAACATTAGATGACAACAGGTGCTCACATAGGTTTGTGCTGCTGAACATGTCTGAGCAGCTTGACTACGCTGTTCTGTGTCGGGGAGGAAAAATAAAAACGACAGCAGCCACAGAGTCTTGCTGATTTGAGCGTGTCGCTGCTTGCTGGAGTTATATGAGCTCTGTCTGGAAGTTAGTTGGAAAACTTTCTCTTTCAGTCGTGAACACATTACTGAGCGGTTAAAATCTCAGTTTCTGGGCTTCAACATTGGCAAATGGCTGAGTAAACTCGACGCTGAGTGTGACGAGTGTTTAGTTTGTCCGAGACAGCGGAGCTGCAGACACCGGCAGCAGACGCTGGAAAAAAGACAAAGGAGGGTTAATGCCGCAAAGCATCATGGGAGTTGTAGTCTTTGCGGTAAAATCGGCCATTGGGTCAGTTTTAATATACCGTAATTTCCGGACTATAGAACGCACCTCAATATAAGCGGCACCAACAAAAAAAATAAAAAAGGGTATCTACACACACACATCACACTCAAATACAAGCCGCGGCGCAGCAGCCACATGCAGGTCTCCGGCACACAGCGCATGTATGGCTATAACATGAGATAATTAGACAGAAAGATGCTACACGGAGGTTTTTTGTTGTTTTAATTCAACAAAACGAATTTTAAACACGGGTGAACGTGCCTGCAAGTTTAGAAAAGAAAACAGCGCTGATATCATTCATATTTCTGGATGATTATAAAATAAAAACAGAACTGACACGTTATTACCGGTAATTTGCATGCATGTTTAGATGAAAAGAACAGCGCTGACACAGCATTAATAAGCCCTGGATGATTAGAAAATAAAAACTGCACACAAAACATGCCTGGTTAGTGAATAAAACACACTTGCCTACCAGAAAAAGTCATTCGCTTTCATCTTCCTCTTGCACACTAAAGCCATTAAAGTCCTCTTCTTCAGTGTCGGAGTTGAACAGCCTCAGAAGAGCTTCGTCACATACCTTTTCTGTGGCGATGTCAGTGTCGCTGTCCATGTTGCTGTCATCATCCCCGGGTGAAGCTGGCTTGAATGAGTTCTCCCCGCTGCTGCCTCCAGTGCCGAACCATGGATTCATTCATGCCAAGCTTACGTGCGGCAGCACTGTTTCCGTCCTTTACTGCCAGATCGATGGCTTTCAACTTAAATGCGGCATCATATGAACTCATACATG
Organism: Nothobranchius kuhntae; assembly: GCA_006942095.1. Classification (NCBI taxonomy): domain Eukaryota; kingdom Metazoa; phylum Chordata; class Actinopteri; order Cyprinodontiformes; family Nothobranchiidae; genus Nothobranchius; species Nothobranchius kuhntae. The sequence continues at coordinate 1,541,569 of SSNQ01000274.1, forward strand.
TAGTTACCATGATGAGGGGGTATGGATTTGAAAAAAATTCTTCGTTGTGCCGGCTGCTTGCATGTGCTAAATTAAAATGAGCACTTTCTTCGATTTCTACTTTTGACTTCCGCCTGTTTCACTTTCTGCTAAAGCGCCACCGGCTGGTAAAGAAAAAGTCTTTAGTAAAGCCGCACCTCATTATAAGCCACATGGTTCAAAGCGTGGGAAAAAAGTAGTGGCTTATAGTCCAGAAAATATGGTATTTTTGATATTTAGCTCGCGGGCCACATAAAAATGCTCCGTGGGCCAGATGTGGCCTGCGAGCCTTGTATCTGACACATGTGGTTTAGATGAAGCTAATATTTTTGATAACTCTGAAAGCTCAACTGGATCAAAATGGTTCGAACACAGATGAGGTTCTACAGTTACCTCTGATGCTGCCCCACTTACTGAGAAAGAAGAAATTGCATTAGGGAGGATGCTAATGATTTAGTTTCTAATAGAATTTATTTTATTCATGATCCCATAAAGTCGTTGCTGCTGAGGTCTAAGAGAATAGATGGTTCAGAGCTAGAGATGGCTGCTTATACTGAGCCAGGATTCTCTGGAGGTTTCTTCATGTTAAAAGGGAGTTTTCCTCTCCACTGTCGCTGCATGCTTGCTTAGTATGAGGGTTGCTGTAAAGACTCTGACACTAGTCAGTGACTTGATGCAACCTGCTGGGTTCCTTATATAGGAAACATTTTACTGAATGGCTTAATGAACTGACCTGTATTGGAATGTTTATTATGTGAAGTGCCTTGAGATGACGCTTGTCATGATTTGGCGCTATATAAATAAACTTGAATTGAATTGAATTGAACTGTGTACATTTGGCAGCTGTAATGAAAATAAATTTAGGATTATTCTTATTCTCCTCAATTAGCGATGAAAAATATGCAGTTCTAGTTTGTCAAAGCTTATTTTTTATAAAGCACTAGACTATTTTTCCAGGATAGGACTCCTGGTGTGTAGAGCATGTTCTCTCCAATATTCTAGAAATCTGTTTTAAAATATGCAGTTCAGAAGCCAGGGGGGCTATAAATGAAAATATTGCCTTCTGCCAAGTTCCTCTGAGATAGTGAAGGCAGTAAAGATGGAACAGTTGCTACGGCGTTATCAGATAGAGATCGACTATCATGAAATGGACTTTCTGGAGAACTCAGTTATAATGAACTCAAAAGTTATCAAAAAGTGGTCCGACAGGGCTAGATTGTGTGAAAATATTGTTATTTCTTTCTTTTTTTTTATATAACCGTGTCCTGTCTGGCTGTGAAGCAAACAGAATTGATGTCTGAATGCTGGTAACAAGCCTTACAGATTTACTCTCAGGTGGCACATCAAAGCGTCTGCTTTTAATGTCACGCCTGATACTTAAAACTTCATTGTTATTGTTTTTGAATGCTTTTTAATATATATTACAATATAAAATATTGTTATTTCCTCACACTCTATGCCAGGGGTGTCAAACTCATTTTAGCTCAGGGGCCACATGGAGGAAAATCTAGGCCCAAGTGGGCCGGACCGGTAAATTAAAAACAACTTCAGATTGTTTTCTTTGTTTTAATACAATCAATATAAAACGAAGCTGGAGCCTGAGGACAGTGAATCCAAAATAGTACAAGTACAACACCTGAAGTGTACTTGAAAATTTGAAGAAAAAAAAATCAATAAATAAAAAACATTCCTTAGTGATTCAAAGAGCTTACAGATCACATGGCTAGATCAGTTTCATGCAGCACTTAAAGTAAATTTGACTCATTTTACTTTACATCTTTTAGGTTTCACCAGCACATCAATATCAAGTCACATCCTGAGTGGCGGCCAACTTCAGGATGTGATTCAAGTTCTTGTGTGAGCCTTGTGCACAGCTTTGTTTTATTTATACTCATTACAGGCCGCATATTTGACACCCCTGCTCTATGCCATATGTCCGGTCTAATGTATGATGGCAGGAGTGGGTGGAGCTATGTGTTCTCTGATTTTAACCAACTGAGTCTAAGATATTACTAAAGACTACATTGAGGCTAAATGACAAATTACTGTAGGAATAACATCTTTAGTCTATTTAAAATGAAAGTTATTGTGTTTTTTTTGAGTTCATATGGAACATCCACACATATTCATATGGGTACACATGTGAGTGTTCATTTTAAGGTTTGCTGCAGTGTTGATTGAGTTCACCACAAACACTCAACAGTCCTGTTGTGGCTACTTTAACACTGTTATGTCTGGCCTGGTGTTTAACATTTAACCAAAATGTTACATTTACTCTGAAGAGTGTGGAATCAACTCTAGGAGTGAATTTGACACTTGGCATTTTGATGTGTGTCTTTGCCAGCTTTAGTGTTTTTGAAACAGGATATTTGATTGGGTTTTGGATGAAATGATTTCAAATGAAATTATCATTTGAAATATGCCAAGGCTGGGGGATTTTATTACACCATGCACCAAGTGTTTGTTGTTTTGGTTATTTACTGTGCATCTAGAGAATTTGGGTGACAGAATCATTCTCACCTCAAAAGGAGTCCTTATGTGGAAAACTAAAGTTAACTAGATTTGCCCAATGTTCAAAAACTCTATTCACTCTGCTGGATAAATAAATTATTTTCTTTCACGTTTTTCTCTGTAAGGCTGAAGGTTCAAACAAAAGTCACCTTCAGACTGTTCTTGAGCTTTCTACAAACTTCATGATTTTAACTGATTACTTATTTTTGAGACACAAAGTCAGACATTTAATCATTTATTATAAAGAAACCAATAAACAGCTTTTAACAGCCCTGATCCCATCCTAACATTTACTTGTGTTTATATGAAATGAATCCCAGCAGAAAAGTACCAAACATTTCTATTTATAATTCAATCAGATTTTATGCAAGATGTTTGTTGGAGGATTTTAACAAAATAAATGATGGGAATTATTCTTGTAGGAGCAGCTCTGGTCTGATGCTGGTCCTCACTCAGCTGAACCAGGTGAGCAAACACATTCATTATTACCCACACAGCATCATCTAATTTCATTGTGAACACCATTTATCTTATTAATGAGGACTTGTTTTACGTAAACTCCTAAACACCATTTGTCGGGTTTAAAGATGCCTGAGATGTTCAGTACATTTTCTTTCTTTTTGAAACGTTTCTTCCATCTCATCAGAAAAATGAACCAAAATTTTAATTCAGCAAATAAAATAAATGAAATAAAAAATGTTGGTGAGAAGTGCCAGAAGGATCAGCGCTGCCTCAACAACAAACACCGTAATCACAAGCGCTGCAGGGTGGGCTGCAGAGCTGGCGTTGCTTCAGGTTTGAGTGGGAGCAAAAATGACTGCCAGTAGTTGTGGGAATGAAGAGATAACGCCACAGGTCAGATGGCTATTTTTACTTTCAGGGACACAATCCAGCTCTGTGACACGACCCTTTTGTGCCTCTGCTCTGCAGGAATAAACACCTGCTGCTGTTCTCAGGAGAACAGTGTTCGACCTGCTCAACTCTCCGTGTACAGGAGAAAAATAAATCAGAGTATTAAAATATTAACAACTCGCTTTGACTTTAACCTCTAAAGAAGACTGGAAGGTTGTTCTGATTTCCAAAACACCTTCAAACAGGAACGTGCTTTTGATGAGGGTTAAAATGTGATTATGGCATCAGTGATTGTAGAAGGAGGAAGGAAAAATCAGATTAGTAGGTTTTGTTATCACTGTCCTAAAGAGGAACTCATACAAAAGATCACTTGGATGGTTGTTTACAGTTAAATGTTTAATACTGAATGGGATAGTGTATATGTTTGAAATGAACAACTTATAGGCTCAAACACCTCTCTAGCCACTGTATTCATTTCCTCTGAAAATCTTTCTTACCTTGTCTTGCATCAAATTGCACTAAAATCATGTTCCATTGTACTAAATGTGCAGAAAACATTTTTGAGATATATTCAACACTGTGGTAGAAAATGTCAGTCGTCACCATATTTTCTTTCTGTCTGCATAAACAAGAGAAAGCAAATGGGTCCAAATATGGTTTCTTTTAGGAAGTCCGACAGTGAATACATCAGTAACTCACGGAACCGCTCAAACCACAAAGTTCGTTTACGATTACATTTCCAAATATATTTAGATTTTAACTTAACGCGCCCTCTCTGAGACGTAAACAGTAAAACGGATTCCTCCCATGCTTCCACTGTAGGGGCAGTTCTTCAAAAGCTTCTTCTTTATTTATGAGAAAACTCCTCCAGGTGTCAGAATCCAGTATTGTTACTTAACCCCACAGAGGGAGTCCTGACTTGTGATTAGAGCTATCTTCTGACGGGATTCTCTGAAGAGGTCTCTCCAGAGAGCATCAACCTGCCAGCCTGTTGTCAGAGGTGATAGCACAGCTGATGGCCTGTCGACATGACTGTTGGCATATCAGCTCCTCCCTGATCAGCCTGACAGAAGTGCAGCTTTAGCTAAACAATGCCCCGGGCCTCACGTGAGTGCACGGACACTCGGGCTGCTGGGACTCACATCGCTTTATTTGCACAACTGCAGCAGCAGTGAGATTGTTGATTATATGTCAGAAGTCAAACTGATCAGAATCGATTTGGCAGGTTTGGGGTTAATCTAATGCTCCACAGCTTCTGAATGAGTTAGAAAGCAACAAAACAAAAGAGATGAATTTATACAGAAGACAACTGCAAAGAAATGTGATAAACTTCAGTTTAAATAATAAAAACTGATCCTGTCTGAATGAACTCTCTGATCAAACTAGCAGATTCGAACCAAAACCGGTGATTCCATTTAAATAAGAGTGCTTTCATGTTGAAGACAAGCCCAACCAAATGAAGGTGAATGTTCTGACTCGTCTGTCTCTGAGGGATGAGCAGACCCTGCTACATCTGACCAAAACACACAAAAGAAACCAATCTACCGCCCGTCCATTCACTCCGCCTCCTTTTTCTTTCTTTGGCATCTTTTTCACATCAGGACTGGCAAAAGGATTCCAACATATTTAAACTTCCCACCGTCTTCATGGGTGACCCCGCGAGGAAAGTAGACCATTGAGCAGGATTGATGGTTTATCTCTTGAGGTCCACGTGGGAGGGGCGAGGTGGTGCTCTCTCCTCACCCCTGCCACGTGGACCCAAGGGATAAACCATCAATCCTGCTCAATGGTCAGCTTTCTTTGCGGGGTCACCCATGAAGACGGTGGGAGGGTTAAGCAGCTATTGAAGAGTGTCTGGGGCCCAGCTGTTGTTGAAGTGTCGACCCAGTCTGACCCCTGACCTCTGACATCAGCGAGCCCAAACTGCTGTTCACTGGATGTTTTCTCTTTTTTAACCACTCTCTGGAACAATAGAGAGGGTTGTGGGTGAAAATCCCAGCCGCTCAGGAGTTTGTTAAATAATCACAACAACAACCAAGACATAACCAAACTCATTCTGATGCTTGGTTTGACCTTCAGCAGGTCTTCAGCAGATGAATCAAATCAGCGGGTTGCTGCCATCTGATTGGCTGGTTAGATCGTTTTGGGATAAACTCACCGGCTCTCTCGGTTGGCTGCTCTGTGACTTTCCTCCTGTCCTTGCACACAGCCAACATCCCAAAACCAGGATGGGTGCTCAAGGGCCTGTTTAGATCCCACTCATGCCTTAAACTTGACTTTAATGTAACATGTAAACAGTATAAAGATTGTAAACACAAATACTAAACGAGTGAACATTTTTTTGTTGTCATTGGGTTAAAATGTTACAACTCCATATTTCCATTCAGGACTATGGAGCATCATGTGAACATATTCAGTGTGTTTTCATCTTGTCACCTCATGTCATCATTTAAAGAAGGAGAAAAGCGGTTTGGTGTGAAATCATCCAACAATTCAAAATAAATAATTATGGATCATTTAAAAATGGTGACGTTTTTAAATAAGCAGCAGGTTTCCTTCAAATGGTCCAAGCTTTTGTGGACGATGTTATGCCTCAGGGGACAGAAGGAGATGTGTGTGTGTGTGTGTGTGTGTGTGTGTGTGTGTGTGTGTGTGTGTGTGTGTGTGTGTGTGTGTGTGTGTGTGTGTG
>SSNQ01000274.1:1559212-1573137 GCA_006942095.1 Nothobranchius kuhntae
ACGTATATGTGCCGCAGTGCTTGATGTGGGGAACGTGTGTGAAGAGTCGGTAGAGGACTCTGCAGAGGACTGTAGGATTGTGCTCTTTAAGTGACGTTTTTTGGGTTTTATTTCAAAACCAACATCAACAGCATTACAATCATGTACACACACATTCCCCCCAAAGAGTCATTTTCGTGGCTGCTTCCCGCGAGGCTACTGCGCCTGCGACTGCCACGACGGCGTCTGCTGGCTCCGTCAAAACCGTTGGCCGCCAACACGCTGGTCTCGCTGAGGTGGAGCCGAAGCGGGAGGCCGGTTCCGTGGAGCGGGCGGCACAGCCAGGCGCCTGAAGTTCCCAAGCCGATCGTCCCATCCTCTGGCGGAACGGCCGGAGTGCGAGGCTGACCGAGGGTGGACCAAGTCTCGCACCGTAGCTGATAGTTCAGCTGTCTTCTGAGCCCTCTCGATGACGCCCCTGAGATGGGGACCAAACAAAACGTCAGAGGTGATGGAGCCTTCCAGCATCTCTCTGTGCAGGTGATCAGGAATGGAGGGCAGGGCCTTGAGCCACAGGGCCCGCTGGATGAGGGTCTGCCAGGCAGCAATGCGAGCAGAACCGGTGAGCACAGCAGCGCATAGGTTGAGGATAACATCAGTAGTTTTAATAATGGTGGCTTTCGACTCGTCGGGAGCGTCCAGCTCCTTCATCATCTTTGAAACGCCGAAGGCAAGAAGGGCGATGTTATTCCCTGCAGCGTCGGTCTGAAATGCACACTGGTGTGCACGGTCGGTGAGCCGTGTCAGCAGCTGGTCATGCTTTGAAGCGGGAACTGCTCGCGGGCCAGTGAGGTGGTTCTTGGCACCAAACAGCGAGGCCAAGTCCGGCTTGAGTGTAGGAACGGACGGCCAGCCCTGGTAATGGGCGCGTAGGTGGAAACTGGCGCTTTGAGCTTGGCAGGCTCGGAGAAGGCGGCGGACCAGCAGCCCATAGCAGCGGGGTAGCGCGGCCAGATAGGGTCTGGACAGCGCGTCTGAGTTGTCCCGAAAATTCCCGCCAAGTCATCCGCTTCGGGCGGGGCCGGTTCTGGAACAGCTAGCCCCTTGCGGACCGCAAACGCGGAGATGATGCCGGGCAGCTCCTGGAGCAGTGCTCTTACTGCTGGTAGGGAGGAGCGAGAAGCCGCTGGGGCAGGAAGACCCGCTGAGCAAGGCTCGTCAACCTCCGTTTTGTGTAGGAGGGAGGAATGGCTAAGGCGGCTAGCCTCGTCGTATTCCTCGCTGTCGGTGACGTCATCCAGCCGGTTGAAGCCAGCCGGCTCCTGACCGGCGTTGAAGAAGCCCAAAGCCTTGTCCAGCGAATACGTCTCAGCTACCAGAAATTCCTCGGCGGCGGCGGGAGTGAAGTACTCGACACGGCGGATCTTCTCAGCCACAGACAGAGCGGCACAAAACGGGCACGAGGCCTGGGGGTCAAGGCCAGGCCAGCGTGGTGAGCCCCGAGACAGACCTCACATTTGGCGTGCAGGTCGCCGCTGGAAATGGAGCCCGTCTGGCAGGCCGGGCAGGTTCTGGCGTCGCTGGACATAGCTGGTGAGTTGAAATCTTCTGCGATAATTTGCTCTTTAAGGAAGCTCTCAAGCTTGGCATGAAGAGAAAAAGGGGGCGAACAGTAGAGTCGCTCCACTTATATACCCACAGGGGGGCCCACTGTTAGTGGCGTACATTTAAGCTCTTCATGATTGGCTGATGCGGAGATCATCCTTCCAATAGCAGCTCGCTTAAGGGCTAAGACTAGACGAAATAGAACCATCTGGTGATTTATGTTTGTGCTATTATTTCCTGTCCAGGGTGAATAAGTTCACCAAGTTAAGTTAACTTCCACAGACTCAGAAAACAAAAAACTTGAATGTTAGATTTGACAGTTTGTGTGTTGTTGTTTGAGATCTGCAAAATAAATCTTATTTGCATTACTTGGAAACCCTAGTGAGTTATTGAGACAGTTCTTTGGTGTGTAATAGAGGAATAAGTTGGCATCAAAAAGGCAGAGAATGAAGGGTTTAAGCTAAAAAGGGACTTTACGGAGTTTTGAATTTTTATGCTCGCGATTGCCCCCTCAGGCCAAAAGCGGAACGGGAGCTTCAATAGGAGGCTCGTGCACGAGGCGCGCATGCTGTACGTGCACACTCCTTATGAAAATAACAGCTGAGATGGAGCTCTGTTCAGCTTCACAGAGCTCTGAGAGCTGACAGTCCCTTGAGTGTGTGTGTGTGTGTGTGTGTGTGTGTGTGTGTGTGTGTGTGTGTGTGTGTGTGTGTGTGTGTGTGTGTGTGTGTGTGTGTGTGGCCCGGAGGACAGAGGACAGGAGAATGTGCAGCTAATTAATTAAATAATGTGGTTCTGTACCTTTCTCTTCAGCACAGCTGACAAAGGTTTATGATGGGTCAGTCCTCCTGCATGCTCAGATCATTCCCTTCCCTTGCTTGAACAATTGTTCCAAAATGAAAGTTGAACCCACATTTTTTTTATCTGTGAATTCAATGCCGTTCGGCGAGTCTCAAATAAAAATTTGGGCATCTTACTGTAAAAAAATATACCATTAATGTAAAAAATAAACTCTAAATAAACTATGTTCACACCCAGAATTGAACCAGGGTCTCCTGCATTAGAGTCCGACGTCTAACTCGATGAGCTAAGCCACCACTGATGTTTTTGGTATCTGTAACATTTATATCCTTGATGACAGCTGAAACAAAGAACGGTTCAGAGTGAAAATGGCTGTTTTGTTGCTAATTAGCAGGAAATATCTAGAAGAAAGTTCTACAGAAAGTAGCTAAGGGTCCTCAGAAATGTAGCTAGCTTTGTCACTAGGCGTTAGGAACAGCGACAAAGTGGCACTGCCTCTCTCTCTGCTGCTAAAGCTACGGATAGCAAATGCTACGGGCTATGCCTGAGCGTGAACGCGCATGAAGCAGCCTGCTCGACCCGAGCATCTCTCTTTTTCTGTGATTTTACAGAAAAACAGGCAATCACAGTAAAAATGCCAGGGCTCATTCTACAGGACCAGGGCATTGCAGGAGAATGTATGAAGAAGACATTTATTATTCCTATACATGTTTTGGCTGTCACACTTCCATAATCTTCTCATCTTCTCATTTTTTTTATTAGCTAATTGATTGACACGGGAAATATTCTCCCGAAAGAAGTCAGAAATTTCAATAATGATAAATTTTGGATTTATTGCCCAGCCCTAGGAAATTGTTTAATTTGCACTGTACTGAGTATAAATGAAGAATAAAACAAAGGGAATTTACAGCCCAAATGCAAACATTTCTAAGAGTCTCAATGAATTTCTAAGGAAAGTTGAGGGCAGAAAACATTCAGAAAGCTGCTTGAGGTTTTCCACAAGTTTGATGTTACTTTAGTTAAGTGAGCACATCTACAGATTTTATCGTGAAGAGTGGTGGTCTTCCTGCAGGTTAACCACCAGGGATTCTCCTCGCTCAGTGTATGTGTGTAGCGAGTGAAGGGAAATACATGGGAACCTGACCAAGGAGTGTCCTCTGTGTGAACATTTAGAAGCAGCACTCACTTTTAGAAGAAAACTTATGTCAATGCAGCCATTTTTAGAGCTGCTTCTGAAAGCCCACAGACCACAGAGATGCACAACCACACACATGCATAAATGACGTTCTCTGGTGCAGATGAGGACCTACTTAGTATAAATACAGGTGCGGGTCAAAGAGAGCATCAGTGACAAGACAAAACATTACAGATTATTGGAGAACATTACGGCATTTTCTATTGAAGAAGGTGTTCCAGTATGTCTTCCTGCTGCATTTCAATGTGTCTACTGGTTTTACTGGGAGCTGTGTTTGCTACAGCAAAGCCGCTGAACTTCATCCCTAACAACCTGAGAAGAACCCATGAGTCCATCGCAGATGAGTTGGTAAGTTGACCTATGGTGTCCCACAGGGCTCCGTTTCTCCAGTTAGACTGAATTTCCTGTAACAGTTTTAAAAAGCGCTTTTATCTCAGTACAGAAAGTTTAGATGTTGAGCACAGATGAAAATGTCTGACTTATGGGTGGCTTCTGCTGGAAGGTCCTTTATCCTGATCAGCTGTGATAATGTGAGCTCTACATTTCGTCCTTCAGATTTGTGACAATCAGTGAAATCTCTGACTGAGGGGAAGTGACAGTCTGACACTTTCTTCTAACTGATCTTTGAAGAGGCCCGAATGTTATTAGTCAGCCTGGCTTTTGAATGTTTTCACCCTGAATGAATGAAAACGTGTGTGTGTGTGTGTGTGTGTGTGTTTCTTTATTTCATTCTTAAATTCACAAAGCTCATCTAGATGGTGTCAAACTGCAGAGATTTTATCAGCAGATGTTGGTGATGTGGCAAACTAAAGCTTCACTTCCAGAGCTTATCTAAGCTTCACAGGAAGACTCCTGACTCATTTTAAAAGATCATTTGTGATTACACCAGATCTTTGTGAAATAAAAGTTTTCCTCCACACATTCACAAATCTTTGTCTTCTTTTATAACTTATTGGTGCTTTCTAAATTTCCTTTATCCACATTATAACCAGTGATTTTGGAAAAGCATCGATTTAATCCTGTATGTTCTGATGTCAGAGGTTTTCAGACTGCTCTGCTTGTTTGCTGGGTGAAATGAACATAAGTGACCTACAGTCTCTGCTTCACCTTTAGTAGAATCTCATTTATTTACGCTTTTAAGTAGAAAAACTGAACAAACCATCTGTGGGATCAGAAACCAAGAGAGTGACAACAACCTTGAACTGAAACAGATGTAATAATCTAACGTTTCTGTGTGTTTTAGGGGCTGAAGTTGCCAGAGATCGGTGGGGAACATCTCTTCAGTCCTATCATCAGAGGTCTCAACACCTCCTGCCAAGTAAGAATTCAGCAAACATTAAAGCCCTCGTGTTCCTCACAGGAACGTGCACGCCCACCTCCTCTCATATCAGACTTTTAATCTAAAGTCGGTTCATGCTAAGAAATCATGGAGTTTAAGTTGTTTTGGTCAAATCATAATAAGTTATGAACAACCTCACACAAAACAAAAAAGATTGAACTTGTTCTGTTCTGACATGAAAACGGGTCAAGGGTGAAAAAGATGAGACACCCCCCACCCACACACACACACACACCCACCTCCTCAGCGACTCCACATTGGGCAAAGTAGCCACACACACACACACACATCCTCAGCAGCAAAGTAGCCACACACACACACACACACACACACACACGCACACACACACACACACACACACACACACACTCGTGTTCCTCACAGGAACGTGCACGCCCACCTCCTCTCATATCAGACTTTTAATCTAAAGTCGGTTCATGCTAAGAAATCATGGAGTTTAAGTTGTTTTGGTCAAATAAGTTATGAACAACCTCACACAAAACAAAAAAGATTGAACTTGTTCTGTTCTGACATGAAAACGGGTCAAGGGTGAAAAAGATGAGACACCCCCCACCCACCCCCACACACACACACCCACCTCCTCAGCGACTCCACATTGGGCAAAGTAGCCACACACACACACACACACGCACGCACACTTTAGACCTGATCCTTGGAGGCCACAGTGGCTGCATGTTTTCTACGTGTCCCTGCTCAGACCCACCGGATTCTATATCAAGTTGAGATTCTTGTACTACTTTAAGGTTTGCTCTCCAGCATGTGTTACCATGGTGAATGGGAGGGACTTCAGGCTAGCCACGCTTGTAAAACTGGGGCGGATACACCGTGGCCTGGTTTTGGGAAAATCTGGCTTTCCAGAATACCTCCTGGTCCGTTGTTTAGTTTGAACCCTATGGTCTGGTTTCAGAAATGTAACGAAGCACAAACCAGGCTCTGCTGCTGAAAACACTCAAACTATAAAGAATCCTAAACTTCCAATAAAAAAGTTTATTTATATTTGATGATAATAATAACAACAACAACAATAATACTCAAGTGGAGGAGTTTAAGTATCTCGGGGTCTTGTTCACGAGTGAGGGTAGGAGGGATCGGGAGATCGACAGGCGGATTGGTTCGGCGTCTGCAGTGATGCGGACGCTGAGCCGATCTGTCGTGGTGAAGAGGGAGCTGAGCCAGAAAGCCAGGCTCTCGATTTACCGGTCGATCTACGTCCCAATCCTCACCTATGGTCATGAGCTTTGGGTAATGACCGAAAGAACGAGATCGCGGATACAAGCGGCCCAAATGAGTTTCCTCCGTAGGGTGGCCGGGCTCAGCCTTAGAGATAGGGTGAGGAGCTCGGACATTCGGGAGGAACTCGGAGTAGAACCGCTGCTCCTCCGGATCGAAAGGAGTCAGTTGAGGTGGTTTGGGCATCTGGTCAGGATGCCTCCTGGACGCCTCCCTGGGGAGGTGTTTCGGGCATGTCCTGCCGGCAGAAGGCCCCCGGGTCGACCCAGGACACGTTGGAGAGGTTACATCTCCAATCTGGTCCGGGAACGCCTTGGGGTCCTGCCGGAGGAGCTGGTGGAGGTGGCCAGGGAGAGGATGGTCTGGAGCTCCCTAGTTGGGATGCTGCCCCCGCGACCCGGACCCGGATAAGTGGAGGAAGATGACGACGACAACAACAATAATAATAACAATAATAATAACAATAATAATAATAACACCAGCAGGAGGCAGTGAGCTGGATTAGGGTCAAATGACAGCTAACTCCCTTTCACTAACCAGCTAACTAACCCTTCCTTTGGGGACATTTTGACTTTTATCATCTCCTTATATCCATCGTGTCTCTGAGGAGAAGAAACAAACAAACAAGAAGTAAACATCAAACTCAAAGGTAGACTAAAGTTTCCTCCCAGTTTTCTTAAAAGTTAAATTCAACATCAATTCAGGCCACCCTGGTTCATGAAACAGAATAAAGTTCAGCAACAACTTCTACAGGCTGACAGCAAAACTATGTTATATATAATTTATCTCTGAGTGTTCTGAGCTCTCAGCTCCTCCGTACTCCGGACACCAATCATCTGAACACACCAAGGGCAGTGAGAGTCCGTTAGAAGCAGATCATTCAGAACATAAAAGCAGGCTTTGACTTACGGTGATCCGAGCGCTCCTTTGTGATGTTAATATTAGTACAAGTGATGAGATTTTGCTGAATTAACAAATACATTTTAATAGAAAAAGAAAATTTTAAATTCCAATTCAATCTAGAGTTTCATCAAGATCAATACAAATTCAGGCTTAACGGGGTTAAAATTAGCGACATTATAAAAGTAGTGACGAAAAAGGAAGCAACTTCAAATTCCTTTTAAACTAAAATATTTATTTTGGGACAATAAGTAGATAAGAACTGAGTGCTGGAAGAAAACATTGATGTTCACTGGAAGCTGCAGAGGAAAGTCCTGAGTAAGAAGTTTAACAGTAAGGAACTCCAAACAACCCGACCAGCACCAACGAGAACGCTTCTGATATCATCAGATCTGGTTTATCCATTTATTACCACGTATTCAGCCATCATGTCGACGGTTCTCTGAAATTAATTTACAAGACTGTTGGTCTTTGCTCCGTTTTTTGTTCTGCTGTGACTTAAGGCGATCCCTGCATCCTGACTGTCCACAGAAACATGCATCTGGTGTACAGCTGATGAAAACCACTCTGGAAGTCTACATGCAAATCTTCTCCCAGGCGTCGAGCCTGCTGGACCAAGTGGATGAGTCTAAGAGGTCCAGCTTAAGGACAGATCTGATCATTCTCCAAGAAAAGATGAAGAAGCTGCAGGAACATCTGAATCATGTGAATCACAACAGAGAGCATGCCTTTAGCAGGCTGAATGAAATCAAGGTAACGTCTTCTTCACCCTCCAAAGCCCCAGGTAGTCTTGTTTTCTCACATCACTGTAAACCTTACTGTTTGTTGCTGAGAAAACTGTAAACGACCCTTTTAGCTTCTCGTTAGTCTTAGCAATAAGCACTTAAAAAGTTAAACTGGTTCATGACATCTTTGCAGTGACAGTTCAAGTGCAGAGTCAGCAGCTCTTCTATCCAAACTGGGTCAAAATTTAAGTCCTTGTGACGTAAAAGCCAAACTACAGCACCACACAAACAGGATGGGTATGTAGCAGGTCATTCTCACTGGGATCAGAGGGTGTTTCTTAATGTCGAGGCGCCTGGCCTTGCGAGGCGATGTCTTGCGAGGCCAGGCGCCTTGCTTACGAGGACGCGGTCCTTCCTTGGTCAAAGAAAATGGTTAAATGGAACAGACTTGCATCACGTGACCACGGCTTCCACGGCGGTCACGTAATGTCACATGACACGGGAGCTAACGTTATATTTTATACGTATTAGTCTCAATATAAATATATAACAAGCTTTTACTTTTTAAATTGTGTATATGCTTATTAAATTAAATATGTAAGCGAGTTACTACCCGGTAGCCACCGAAACTGCAACTACTAAGCAACTAACCAACCATAGATAACTTCTTTGGATCTAAAAAAACATTTTAAATTAGTTGTCTTACATTTAAACTTGAAAATTGTCCCCGAAGTAGCTGCCGGCTTCTGATCCGCCGTCCTTTTGAAAATGCAGCGGTGTATTGTGGGTAATTTTTGACCAAGGCTAGGATACAAGACACCTCCCGTGTATCCTCGCTCAGCTAGCTAAACGGCTAACAAACAGAGAACACACGCTTCAGTAGAACATGAACATTGGAACACGTCTTGGCGGTTCCTGATGACGTATCTCCTAGGCAACCGGGGCGGGGCCAAGACATCAAGGCGAGGTTCCTTGGCATTGAGAAACACCCAGGATTTTAGCTGACTTAAAAAGCCGTCCTGTAGCAGCAAACACATGCTAGAAGGCCTTCGATTTTCCAGCTGAATTTATAGATTAAACCCACAGAGAGCAGAAGTTTACCAGGAATAAAGCGTAGCTGGATGGTTTATCTTTCATTTTCTAACTTAAACTTCATTATTGCAAGTTTATTTATGTCATAGATTTTGAAAGCCTTTCATTTGTGATCTTCTTCCTTTCAAACCAAAAAGACCAACAGATAAAAATGATTTAGATCAAATCTTTTAGACGTGTGATCTCACGCCTTATGTAATCATGGAGAGGATAAACTGTGAATGAGCCTCAGCCACCAAAACACTCCATACCTTTAAATCTAACTGAGTCAGAGACGTTTTAGTGTTTGCTAATGTTGGTTTGATGTGGCAGTTACCAGGAACCAGGCTAACATTGTTGTTGCTGATTCATATTAATGACCAACTGGACTTGAGTTGAACAGCTGTAGATGTTCATCCAATAATTCCTTTCTGAGTTAAAGTAGTGTTTCATGAGATATCTTGCCAACAAGCACACAGAGCAAGGCAAAATGTTTCCCACCAATACCACTTTCATTCATGAACTCTCTGATTTCAGTGAGAAGTAAATAGGGGAGTACTAACTGGGTGTATTCTGTCTGTAGGAAACCCGCGATGAGCCGCTGGTGCAGAAAAGGGCTCTGGCTGAGTTCCTGGAGGTCTACCAAGCAGCTTCTGTAACTCTTCATCATGCCAGGGCTGATTGTGCAGCATGACAGTCCTTCTGACTCCAGCACCCTGGGAACAAACCAGGAGCTAACTCCATCCTGTTAACTTTTTATTTGCTAACTGAAGTTTTTTATTTGTTACTGTGTTAAGCTGCTTCAGGTTTTAATGGTGATTTTCACAGTAATTTATTCTTCCACATGTTGCTGTATCTCGTTACAGTGCTCCACCTAACTGGTTTATATTTATTTCTGTAATAATTTATTTATGTGTATTTAATTAACGTATTAACTTTCTATTTCAATAAAACATGAACCAGCACCACTTGAATCACACTCTTGTGGAATTTTCCCATCTTAAATATACTCAGACTAGGAATCCTGCTGCTGCCATTCAGCCAGCCTGTATTTTATATTGATCATGATGAAGCAGCGTACCCGTTACTAAGAAACAAACAACAAACAACTGTAGTCAACAATCACAAAATACCTTCTTTTGTCAAACAAAAACAAAACCTCTTTTCTTCACATTAAAATAATATGTCTCGTAACTTGTCAGCTCTAATAAACTCAAGACTCCTCCAACCAACCAAGGAACGAAGTGTGAGAACCTATGAGACACATTACAAACACAAAGAGGTACTTTTATGTATGTCTAGATTAGGGAAGCAAGTGAGGGACTAAAGCCTCATTTATGCATGCAACGCCATTAGTGGTCGGCACACGAGATCTCCTACAGGCTGGCAGAGGGTGACGGAGACATGCCCAAACTTTTAACTATTCGTCAAAAGTGACAAGCTTGTGATTGGTCCGGACGACGCTTCCTGTAAATTCGTCAACAGCACCGCCGTTGCCCCGTCAAAGAGTAAAGCAATATTTTGGGGCAGATTGAAGAAAGCATAGCGAATAAAGTCTGAAAACATAAGCGTTTATTTACCCGTGGCTGAACGAGTACAAAAATATGGAGCAAACGTTTTATTCGTGGATGGAAATGATGATAAATGTGGGTTTAGAGCATGGTCCAGTGGGGGCAACTGCATGAAGAGGTGGAGGAGAATGAAGGACATACCTTTTTTCATGATGGCGCCTGTGATTTTGGCCTGCCGTCTACCCTTCCTGCTTATTTCGTTGTTCTTCTGTTCCCAAGCTGTCTGCTGGTGGTTTCTAGTTCGAGTATTACCTATGATCGATCCTTCGGACTGTTCAGTGCTCAACGTGCCTAGACTTTCCGGTCGTGATGGGGTCTACTAACTTTGTTTGATTCTACCCTCCACCTGAAACAACTCTCGGCCTCTGTGACTCCTAGTAGCTTTGATTTATCACTCTTTGAACTGGATTTTAGCTCCCACGGGTACATAAACGCTTACTTTGTTACCGCCCACCAAAGTACAATTCTAACTTTTTAAATAAATTTTCTGACATCTTAGCAGAGTTTCTTCCGAAATATGATAGTGATTATCCTTGGCGATTTTAATATTCACATTTGTTGTCCTGCAAAGCCTTTGGTGAGGGAGTTCATGGACATTTTGGACTCTTTTGGCCTCCAGCAACTGGTTAGGGAGTCTATCCATGATCGCTCTCACATCCTGGACTTAGTTTTATCTATTGGAATGTCAATTTCTGATCTTTCAGTGACCCCCGTTTGTTTTTCAGATCATTTTCCTATTATTTTCAGTATCTGTGATTTGACACCTTCCACTGTAAGACATCAAGCACATCATTACGTCAGGTGTATTTCGCCATCAACTCTCACTCTGTTATCATCAGGTCTGGCAGATGGCTTTTCAACCGTTTTACCCAGGTCTAAATTCATGGAAGTAGATGATATGGTGACCACCTTCAATACAGTGTGCTTGGCTGCTGTCAGCGCGCGCCGGTGAATGAAGCGGAGGTAAGGATCCACACGCGGGTGAGGGAAGCAGGCAAGCAGACACACAGGAACGATTAAGGTTTTAATGGGGAACACGCCAACATAGAAACAATGATCCAACACGAGACACAACACAGAAGGGGTTTAAATACAGGAGGGCTGGGAGCTTGGGTGATTGGGAAACGAGAGGCAGGTGGGAGCGATTAACAGAGACACAGGACTAAACCAAAAGGGGAGACAGGACAAGGTGTGACAGCTGCTCTTAGCTTGTAGTGAGCATGCACGTTTTTGCTGCTTGCACGGTGCAGGGCGGTAGGAGAAATGGGTTTCAACAACAGAACCAACCAGAATACTGACGTAACATCGGTGCTAAATGTGCAGGTTTGGTTGGCAGCAGGAGAGGGTGGGGGAGAGGGCAAACACAGCGAGAAACATCGAGGGACCGGACAGATAGTAAAGTTTTTAACATCCTCATTAGAAAAAGTGTGGGTGTTAAAACATCCACATTCCCCACCCCCATGCCAGTCCAGTTCACTGACACACACACACGCAGAGTTTACCTTTTTAAACGCCAGAACAGCAACAAGTGGGAACCGGAGGATGGAGAGCAAGGCAGCGGGCAGGACGTAGGATGGAGCAGGGAGGAGGGGGGCGGGGTGTAACGCTATAGGTTAGGCTGAATTGTTTTTCTCCACTTTTCTACGATGTTTGGCTTAAACTTCTTCACCACGCTGCTGAGTCGTGTTGCAGGCGTGAGTACCAGATGTGCACATTTGCTACAGAACTCATGTTTCCGCAGCTTTTTGCGTAGTTTAGAGGGGTGAGTCGTACCAGCGTAATTAGATGCCAAATTGCGCACTGGCTATGCAAAATGCATACAGGTTGGCAGGTCAGGGTGGCTGCAGTTGGTCAGGTCTAGGATCAGCAATAGGGTGTGCTCCAAGAATGAGGTCAACTGACTACCTGAATGTACTGAATGTCCAGGTTATTCCATCTTCCCTGATGGCACAGGCATATTCCAGGATGACAATGCCAGGATTCATCGGGCTCAGACAGTGAAAGAGTGGTTCAGGGAGTATGTGACATTATTTTCACACATGGATTTTCTACCACAGAGTCCAGACTTACCCCATTGAGAGTGTTTGAGATGTGCTGGAGAAGGCTGTCACTGTTTTTGGAATGCATTTGACCCACAAGCTTAACTCTCAGGAGACCAGGAAGAATATTAAAAAAAAAAAACGTTTCAATGTCAGGAACTGGTAGAGGGCTGGTTAGTAACGAGCTGGGTTCAGAAGCCAGAGAATGGACCACTGGAACGAATAACAGCAAAGGTGATGGAATGAGAAGGACAATAGAATTATAAGTATGAGGTTTCTGACTGGGATGAGATGGGAGGAGAGTGCTGGAGAGGTGATATGGAACCGTGGTCGTGGGCAGATGAGGAGGTCCGGGCAGGCGCAGGGAGGTGAGTAACTTAAAGGTGAGCAACAGGTAATAGGAGAAAGATGATAATGAAAGAGGAAATGGCTTACAGCGTTGGAGGGTGGGCAGAAGACGCATGGGAGGACGAGAGGATGGAGGGACGGGAGTTGATCCAAGGAGCCAGAGAAGTTATACAGCTGTAGTTCTGGAGGTGAGGTAGACAGCTGGCCAGGCGGGTTTGAGAAGCTGAATGCACCAGCTTTGGCATTGAGTGGCTGGTTCCTTGACTCCTTTAGTTCCTTTTAGGAAATATACACACAACCCACAGCCCTGGGTCCTGGCAAAGGGTTTGTGCGGCAGTCTGACTCTGCCATCATCAATGCAAGATCTTGGTGAAAATTAATGCAGCACTGGACGGAGATAAGTCTGGTGACATTGCAGAAGCTCATAGAAACCACGCCACAGCCAGTGTACGCCAAAATCAAAGCTAAAGGCAGCCCAACCAAATATTAAGTGTGAGACGTTTATTTTTGATGGTGATATGTTTTTTTGGCTGTGCAGTATCACACTGCTATTTCACTACTGAGTTTTCTATCACAAGTGTTTCCATTGTACATCTGTCTTTTATTATCAGTATTAGCACTTTTGATGTCAAGACGAAGTCTAACTTTTGACTCCCATGCGAGAACAATTTTTCAAAAATCTGGAAGTCTGGAATCCTAAAAGCCACTGTTAATGTTCAATAAATGTGTTATTAATGCTAAATAACGATCCTGTTGAATAATCAATATCGATTTCAATCTAAATAATCGTGATTATCATTTTTACCAAAATCCAGTAACCCATAGCTAAAGATAAATGTTATTATTGGTCTTTGTTTTCGTTTATGAATTTCTGACCTACGAGTTGAATCAGTGATGTTAAAATATCCAGCCATCTCCCCAACTGCTTGTTTAACACGTTTGGTTTTTCATCATAATTAATTAGGAGAGGAAAGAGTTTACTGAATAAGAACAAATTGATCCTGGTTAAGTTGATTAGCTTTTTATTTCTTTTCTCAGTTTCATTTGAACCTCAAAAGTAAACATTTGCTCGTTTTAGAAAGGCATCAGCACTAAAAATGG
>SSNQ01000274.1:1653186-1663884 GCA_006942095.1 Nothobranchius kuhntae
GAAGCGGACGGTCCTTTCCGTTGCTCTTCTGTGACAGCGGGGGTGGGGTGGGGGCTGGGGGGACATGATCCGCTGCTGTTTCTCACCAGTCACAGCTGATGGAGGGCCCTACTTTAGCTTCACTGCCGTGCGCCGTTCGTGTCAGAGGACACGATAGGGGCGGGGAGGGGGGCGGGGCGGGGCATGACGCCTAGCCTGGCAGGTGACCAAGCTTATGAAGCGCTGGGGGAAACCCTGCATTTATTATTTCTCTGGGCGGAAATAAAGACTTCCACTGAATTTATGCTGGAATTCAAAGCTTTGAAGCAAAATGGCCACCCGGTCGCTCGGCAGTAACTTCCTGTGGTTTAAAAATCCTAAAAACGATCAAAAATCTGCTGTTAGCAACGCTCCAGACGCGGGCGTGATCACAGAACAAGATCAAGTAAAACACCTGTCCCGCTTGCTGCCGATGACGACCGCCAGCCAGCATCAGAAACACCGACAGGTCGTCGTCAGAACTCACAGGTTTCTATCTGGTACTGAAGGCAGACCCGAGCAGAACCAGCTGGTTCTGATGCATGAATGTGAGTCTATCCGGATCGGGGTCACGTTTCAGGAACGGAGTTTGGGAACTAACCTGGTTAGTGAAGGACTAACGGTTCAGACACTTTGACTGTCAGAGCAGATTTGGAGCCTTTAAAGGAGGAGCCTGTTTATGATTTAGGCTGAACTACGACCCTTCAAAGGATCAACGTTCAAGAGACTTTACCTGGTCGGTATTTTTCTCTTCAGACTCAGTAAACGCATAAATAAATATCAACAACACTGGAAAACATCTGCCAGGCACAGCTGGAGGACCAAACAAACCGTCTTTGATTTACAGTCCAGGGCTGTAAACGGCCCACGGGCCACACTTTGGGCACCCTCGTATTTGTGTGTGTGTGTGTGTGTGTGTTCATGTTTTATTCATAAAACAAACATGAAGCTCCAGTGAGACATAGGAGGTCAGAACAGAAACACACTCCGACTAGCTGTTAGCATATCGGCCCTGAAGGATGTAAACTCCATTTCTCAGAACAGAGGCTGTTCAGGAATACCAACAACAACAGATTAGATTTAAGTAGAGCTTTTCTAGGACCTCAAAGCACTTTCATTATTCATGCACTCACACATTCACAGCCGCCCTGGGGCAGTCTGACAGAGGCGAGGCTCCCGTTCACGCCATCAGCCCCTCTGACCACCAACAAAGGCAGGCTGCCCAAGGACGCTACGGCAGGGTACCCTGGCGGGAGCCGGGATCGTTCCCACAATCCTCCAATCACTGGCCAACCTGCTCTACCTGAGCGTCTCCATCAGGTAGGATGTGTGTGAGTCATTTATGGTTTCTACCTGGAAGCACTTCAGGAATGTTCTAACGGTAAAAATCTGTGATGTGCGTAGGAAGTCCTACCAGACGCTGGTGTGATATCACACACACACACACACACACACACACACACACACACACACACACACACACACACACACACACACACACACACACACACACACACACACACACACACACGGTACAGCGTTGGCATGGCAACCTGATTGGCTGGAAACCAGCTGGCAAATCAGCTGAGGACAGGTCCGAATCAGGCAGGGGTGACCCGGCTGGGTCTGCAGCCCATCTAAGGAGGATGAAGGTTTTACCGGAGCCTAATAATCCCTCGGTGGTGCCTGCAGCTCCCCCTCCTCCAACAGCGTGCAGAGGTCAGAGGTCATGGCTGAGCTGATAGAGGCAGACTTTGACCAAGTTCCACTCATCTGCCTTCCACCACTGGAAACCCAAGCCACGGTCAGAAGTAACTGCAACTCTGGGGACTTGAAGGCGTCTGAGGCCTTCAGACCTGAAGCTGCCGAGTCGTGGATGGAAGTCGAACCGCTCGGTAACAAACACCCGAGGTCTGCGAAGTAACACCAGTAAACAGTAGAACATCTAAACGAAGAGGTGGAACCAGCTGATCAGCCGCTTCAGCAAAACCAACCCAACCAAAAAGCATGAACGTCACATTTCCTGTCCTCAAAACATCTACATTTCTATAAACACTTAAATCACAAACTATTCGTTTAACCGTTGACTATTTTTCCATTTATCTTGGATCAAAGCTCCTGAAACGGGAAGATTTGATGTTTTCTGAAGTTTTAGGGTAAAAAGATCCATCCGAGTCTCATCAGTTGGACCTGGTAAGAGGACCAAACCTCACACAGGTTAGAAGACAGAGAAGACTTGACTAGAACCCTGATAAGGATGATTAAATTAGTTATTGGGTGATCTCACTTCTGTTTCCTGTTTTAATTCACTCAAAATAACCAGAGTAAGCGCTTAAAGGAGAAAAGATCAGTTACTCGTAGTGACTAGAGATGTGAAAATGACTTGTGAGATTTACGTTGGTCAGATTTACAGCAGATTAGGATCAAAGCAACTAAAAAAACTAATCTGGGCCAGAGAAGAAGCCACAAAATCCCTCAGAAACTGAGACTGATGCACATTTATAAGGTAAAACCTAAAATATGTGGGGAAAAAGTGAATCCATGATTCATTTTCTCTGGTAAAACCGAATAAAACGGCCACATTTTTTCCAAATTCCAATCTGAACATTTCCCCAAAATATTAGTTTCCTGAGAAAGTTTAATCAATAATTAGTCAGAAATAAAATTGAGACTTAAGTTGTAAATGCATTCATTTACATTCAGGAGGGCCTGAACGGTGTTAAATAAATAAAACGAATGATGAAGACAAAGGTGTGGAAGTTTGGGTTGTATATATGTTAATTAAACTTTGGTTAAAGGGTTTATCCTCGGTGTTTAAATAGATTTAGACGATGTTTGAGGAAACACATTTGATGTTTTTCATTTTAAGTTTTATGTCATGCATTGGGCTTTTATTTTGAAAGTGCCTGGTAAACAGCTCCTGACACAGGTTTTCTCACTTTTGGAGACTTTTAAAACAACTTTTAGTTTTTTTATAAATTTCAGTTTTATTCCCAGAAATGTAGCTCAGAGAATAAATGTGTTTTTCTGTAATCTAAAGGATTTAATGTCAAGATTATAAGAAATATTGCAAAGCAACACTTTGATTGCGGTGAGTACTCTAATGTAAGGAATTGTGCTTTGTTACGTGTGCATCTCCTGTGGAGCTGCTGGTTGTGAGGAGCAGCTAACAGACACGAGTGATTAAACAGCGTTTAGCTCCCAGTCTGAATCCTCACAGGCCACCGTACGGCTGCAGGTTAGAGCAGACAGATGGTCTGTGCTTTTAATCCAAGTGCTTGCTGTAATCCTGCTAATGAAGACACCCCCCCCCCCACACACACACACCTTATTGCTACGCTGAGGTTTCTGTCTGATCGAGGAAATAATGCTCACTCCATGGTGTTGGAACTGTTGTGGTCATGTGATTAAATCGGACCAATCAGGCTGCAGGTTTAACTCGAACTGCTCTTTCTGACCAAGGGGCTAACCTGGAAGTGACACTACCTGCAGTTCCCCACTCAGCCACTAGGGGCTGGCTCCAGATAGGAGCAAGATCTCTTTGACTCCCATGTTAAAAAAGTCAACTTCACAACAGAATCAAACATGTTGATGAAACCATTCTAGGTTTAATAGATCTAGTTTATAAGTTATCTGTTTAGATGTAATTACAACTCGAAACTATGGATGATTAGGGGCGTGTCCTTTTGATTGACAGGTAGCAGACGAGCCATCAGCGCTAGCCCTAGCAGCTAACCCTCCAGCTTGCTCCAGGGAAGGCCTCAGCCTCACGTTAACTGTTACAGCCAAGAAGGCACTCGACCGTGGTTTTCTGCCTGAAAGTGCCCACCAGCCTCCATTAACGTCAGTCTGCTCAGTTAGCTTGTCGCTACATCGGCTCAGAGTTTAATGGGTGTAAATCATGCGCTCCCGCCCTCACAGCCCTGCTCCCAGCACCGCCTCATTCCAGTTTTGGGAGTGACGAGACGCGTGATGCAGCCAAGAAGGTGGTGGTGGGAGCTGCCCACTGGGCTTCAGTTCAGGTCTTCAGAAACCTACGGGTGACAGCGAGGAGGGTTTGTCCATCTCCTAGAACTCAGAGAGAGCTGAACGTCTAATAAACTTCCATTTTTTCTGTTATAATAAAAACTGAGTTTGAATTTATGAACTCCAGCTGGGAAACTCAGAATAAAGTCCGTTTCTGGTGGACCTGCAGAAGCACATCGATCTTAATAAACATTTACAAACACCAGAGAGCGCAGCCTGGACCGAGCTGGAAGCTGAGAGGGACAAATATGAGGAAGTTGGATATGGTGGAACCTGAGCCGACAGAAACACAAGCCAAGACTTCCACTACAAATCCCAGAACCCCCTCCTCTGAGCACAGTTTCTGTTCCTGAACTGGTCTGACTGGGTTTTGCCACCCAGCAACAATCCAAACTATTCACCTGTGAGGATCCTTCAGGTCCTACTCGTTCATCAGTGCTGTGTCATTCCCTCTCTACGTGCTTGTGGCCGGGCCGAGCCACGCCACGCCGCAACATGACGTGATGGAAGTGGAACAAAGCCGGCGGCGGCACAAACAGGAAATGCAAACCACAAACCAATCTGGGTTTACAGACAAGCTAGGAGGGTTAGAGGAACCAAAACCACGGATCATCCAGAACCGGTCTGCAGGAAGCCGACGGGCACACGAAAAAATCAGAGCTGTAATCCGTGAGATCCAAATAAAACATCCAAACAAACCAGATTTAACCAAACAGAACCATCAGGGGTGGTTTCCCAAACCCAGAGGGGTTCTGATGCCGGTCGCGAGTCCTAAAACCACCTGGCTGCTGGCAAAGTGGAATGAGACCACAACAGAGTCAAGCTGAGAACTCCGGCTGGAAATACCGCGGCGTTACCTCAGGCCAAAGGCTGTTAGACCGAGTCGAGTCGGCGGCTTGAGACCAAACATACCAGATGTCCTTCATGCCGACGACTCTCGGTTCCCGTCAGATTCTCGTTGTTTTCTACAGACTGTGAAAAACAGGGTAACCCCTGCAGGCAGAACTCAGGGCGACAAACTGGGGCCGACGGTATGAAGCCTTCAGGTGAGGCGTGTGATCCCGTCACAGGTCGGGGGTGGGGGGTGGGGGTATCGACAGCACGACGTGTCGGACCTCAACAGACCTCCAATCAGAGGAACCAGGCCTGAAGGACCACCGTGTTTTTGGCTGTTAGCTGAACATCTCCAGACCCACTGGACACATCTGAAAGGAACCACCAGACATTGAGCACGGAGGAGACCTAGGATGGTCCTAACTCAGAGGCTGCATCCTTCCAAGCCTGGATTATAACCCAGATTACTACGCAGCAACGTGACAGGGCTTGGCGAACACAAAAGATATTCAAAACGCTGATTTTCCCCGAATGTCCAGGACAGGTCTGCTGTGTCCTTACTGGCCCACCGTATCCTAGCAACCATCGTAGGTCAAACCGCAGATTTTTATACTTGTAATAATGGCGGAAACAGCTGGAGAGGATTCCAGATATTTGTCAAAACAAATATCCTCAGGAACAAGCTCGTTATGAATTACTGCTACGTTTAGTTTTAACTCCTTCTGTTTAACACTTAGCGTCATGGCTGCTCGGCGAGAGGACGTACGCTAAGGCTAGCCCGTCCAAATACACAGCCGCTTGCTTCCAGTCAGAAGTAAAGGAAGACCCGACCTACGTGGACCAGGTCCTCACAAGGATACTGCTCCTGGATTTAGACACATCCCTAGAGTCAGCACCACTCATGATGGCTGCCACGAATAACTGATGACTAGACAACACAATGGCGTAACAGTCGTTGATGCACTCGGTTCCAACATGACTCCACCGCTCTGCAACGTAAGACGAGGCTGCAGCAATGACGACGACACAGCAACAGTCATCAGAAACAAACGGACATTTCATTTCACCGTTAACCTAAACCTGAAGTTATTTAACCATTAATGAATATTACAGCAGACAGACAGAAGTTACAGATCTGCAGGACTCTTATCCATCTAACAGACTGTTACTTCAGTGGGTTATTAACTCACATTTAGCTAGGGCTGCACAATACATCGAAAAATTATCGTCATCGAGATAACAGGACGTGCGATAGGCCCATCGCAAAGCAAGTCAAAAACAGCGATAAATGTTTGGTTCAAACATTTCCATCCGTGTCATACATCAACTTGTTGTAAACCAGCCCTGTTTTTTACGCGGAAGTATTATTTGACCAATCAAATGTAGCCCTTCTGATATGCGGCCAATCAGATGGGTCCGTTCACGTAATACGCCCGCCCCCTACGTAGACCCTTACCCCAAAATTCCACTACCTCCGCTCCGCCCCCGCTTTCCGCTGCCGCTCGCTTCCCTTGTTCGTCATGCTGGCTCAGATTAACAAACGCACTTTGTACTGAGGTTTCTGGCTCCGGTTAGCTTCCAGCTAAAAGGCTGCAGCACTCTCCTCCCAGTCCCACCCTGCTAAAGAGGGCCTGGAAAAGTTCCCCCACACATCAAAGTGATTTTTCATTTATGAGCTTTTATAACCTTGTTAATCAGGATAGTTGATTTGCTGCTGCACATAAACTGTCAGTCAGAAGCTCTGCTAGCCGGTTATCTTAGAGGAGCTAGTTCAATTTGTTAGCTTGTTATCAGAATCATAGTTGTAGTTTCATCATCTTAGGCCCTGTCCACACGTAGCTGGGGATCTGCCAAAACGTAGATATTTTTCTACGTTTTGGCCTGTCATCCACACGAAAACGGAGTTTTTTCACACGAAAACGGATCTTTTTAAAAACTCCGGCCAAAGTGAAGATCTGCGTTTTCTCCGTTTTGGGTGTCTGCGTGTGGACAGACAAAACCGGAGTTTTAAGGTCCGCGACGTCACTTTCCGCGACAAAAAAATGCTGACATCACGTGTGCGACCTGTGTTTACACTAGCCGACAGCATGGATGCCCTCAGAGCTGCGCTCGCTTTATCAATTGTCCAAGCGCTTTTTGCTTGTTTGTTTTTACAAGCGGGATTACTGCTCCCTGCGGAAGACCACAGACGAAGGACGAGGTTAAGAACGGGGGAAGTACTGCCGCCTACAGGTCTGGCATGTCCTTAACAGCGTATTTATCCGGGTACGTGTGGACAGAGTTTTTTTTAAAACGAGGTGGTGTGGATGCACGTTTTTGGAGGGGCAGATATTCGTTTTTAAAAAACCCGGGCTACGTGTGGACTAGGCCTGAGCTGCTTTTTAAGATCTAGGTAAACTTGTACAATTTGGGGTTAAAAACAAACATTTCCACATATTTTCCATGTAGTTTTTTGCCAGTTCCTCTTCTGAAAGGTAGACAATTGTTTTTCTCTTTCCCTCAGAAAATCTTAATGTTCTCCTAGTTTGGCCCAGCACAGTTCACTTCCCAGTTACAGCAACAGCCTTATGGTAAATGGTAAATGGCCTGTATTTGATATAGCGCCTTCTAGAGTCCTGGAAGCCCCCAAGGTGCTTTACAACACAATCAGTCATTCACACATTCACACGCTGGTGGGGATGAGCTACAATGTAGCCACAGCTGCCCTGGGGCGCACAAACAGAGGCGAGGCTGCCGAGCACTGGCACCACCAGTCCCTCCGACCACCACCAGCAGGCAAGGTGGTTTAAGTGTCTTGCCCAAGGACACGACGACAGCGACAGACTGAGTGGGGCTCGAACCTGCAACCTTCCGATTACGGGGCGAGCACTTAACTCCTGCGCCACCGTCAGTTATATCATAACCACATAAGTGGAGAAAATGTTCAGTAGCAATGAGAGAATTTGCTGTTGCATTTAAGTGATGTTAACTATTATTTAACATTTAAACTATTTATTCTAAAACCCTGGTAAGGGATGTTTTTCTGTAATTGGAGCATCAGAAAAAGTTTTATGGTGGAGGTGATGTTTTAAAGTCACTGAGAAACTGCATGCATGCAATTTGTTGTTTTGCTGCTAATACAGTAGCAGGTGCAGCTGCTAATACAGTAGCGGGTGCAGCTGCTAATGCGGTAGCGGGTGCAGCTGCTAATACAGTAGCGGGTGCAGCTGCTAATACAGTAGCGGGTGCAGCTGCTAATACAGTAGCGGGTGCGGCTGCTAATACAGTAGCGGGTGCAGCCGCTAATACAGTAGCAGGTGCAGCTGCTAATACAGTAGCGGGCGCAGCCGCTAATGCAGTAGCAGGTGCAGCTGCTAATACAGTAGCAGGTGCAGCCGCTAATGCAGTAGCAGGTGCAGCTGCTAATACAGTAGCAGGTGCAGCTGCTAATGCAGTAGCAGGTGTAGCTGCTAATACAGTAGCAGGTGCAGCTGCTAATACAGTAGCGGGTGCAGCTGCTAATACAGTAGCAGGTGCGGCTGCTAATACAGTAGCGGGTGCAGCCGCTAATACAGTAGCAGGTGCAGCTGCTAATACAGTAGCGGGCGCAGCCGCTAATGCAGTAGCAGGTGCAGCTGCTAATACAGTAGCAGGTGCAGCCGCTAATGCAGTAGCAGGTGCAGCTGCTAATACAGTAGCAGGTGCAGCTGCTAATGCAGTAGCAGGTGTAGCTGCTAATACAGTAGCAGGTGCAGCTGCTAATACAGTAGCGGGCGCAGCCGCTAATGCAGTAGCAGGTGCAGCTGCTAATACAGTAGCGGGCGCTAATGCAGTAGCAGGTGTAGCTGCTAATACAGTAGCAGGTGCAGCTGCTAATACAGTAGCAGGCGCAGCCGCTAATGCAGTAGCAGGTGCAGCTGCTAATACAGTAGCGGGCGCAGCCGCTAATGCAGTAGCAGGTGCGGCTGCTAATACAGTAGCGGGTGCAGCCGCTAATACAGTAGCAGGTGCAGCTGCTAATACAGTAGCGGGCGCAGCCGCTAATACAGTAGCAGGTGCAGCTGCTAATACAGTAGCAGGTGCAGCCGCTAATGCAGTAGCAGGTGCAGCTGCTAATACAGTAGCAGGTGCAGCCGCTAATGCAGTAGCAGGTGCAGCTGCTAATACAGTAGCAGGTGTAGCTGCTAATACAGTAGCAGGTGCAGCTGCTAATACAGTAGCGGGCGCAGCCGCTAATGCAGTAGCAGGTGCAGCTGCTAATACAGTAGCGGGCGCAGCCGCTAATGCAGTAGCAGGTGCAGCTGCTAATACAGTAGCGGGCGCAGCCGCTAATGCAGTAGCGGGTGCAGCTGCTAATACAGTAGCGGGTGCGGCTGCTAATACAGTAGCAGGTGCAGCTGCTAATACAGTAGCAGGTGCAGCTGCTAATACAGTAGCAGGCGCAGCTGCTAATGCAGTAGCGGGTGCAGTTGCTAATACAGTAACAGGCGCAGCTGCTAATACAGTAACAGGCGCAGCTGCATATTTTTGCAATAAAAATGTTGTAATGGAATTCATGCATTAGTTTTTGTTTGCTTTGAACCCAAAGCAGACGTCACACGCCAGACGACATCAACACTGCATACTTTAGTATTTTTTCATTTATCGTAATATCGATATTGCAATATTAAGCACTGTTATCGAATATCGCAGGTTTTCCTAATATTGTGCAGCCCTACCGTTGCGTGAATTTAGCGGCTTGGTAGCAATAATAAATATAATTATAATGGTCTGTCTTATAGAAGGCTGTTGTGCAACAGAGGGAGGTGTCATGATGACGTGGGGAGTTAATGCCGAGCTCCGGCCGGAAAATATATTAAAAATGAAAGTAAACATGGACAGTGAACAAAATTAGCTGAGACGACAACCTAGAGCGCCCCATGATCATCTCTCCGTTAGAGCTGAAGCTCAGATCACCAGGGACTGATGGGGACAGAGACCTTTAGGAGCTGCTTGTTAAAAAAAAGGTAACGATCACGGCTTCAATCGCAATAAAAACCAAGTTATGTCCAGGATAAACGGAAGTCCGCGACAGCGCACAGACCGCCCCCATACCCCCTTTATGCTGCCATCGCCTAATCCTTATATATATATATCTTTTATTTTAAGTGGGTTGAAAACCCGTTACAAACTTAGGGGTCTCTAAAGTTAAGCCCATTTTAAAAAGGCGTCATCTCCATTCAGTTGTCCATGCCTTCATTACCTCCCGTCTCGACTACTCTATGCTATACGGTATCTCCTCCTCCACTCTCGCCCGCCTTCAGCTAGTGCAGAACGCAGCAGCTCGATTCCTGACTGGCACCAGGCAGCGAGAACACATCACACCGGTTTTGGAAAATCTCCATTGGCTCCCCATCCATCTACGGATAGAGTTTAAGATCCTGGTTGTTGTGTTCAAATCCCTCAATAACTTAGCACCTGGCTACTTGGCTGAGCTCATTCACCCATATGTCCCTACGAGATCCCTCCGATCAGCCGACCAGCACCTCCTCCATGTCCCTAGCTCCCGCTGTAAATCCAGCGGGGAGCGCGTCTTTTCAGTTTGTGCACCGAAGCTCTGGAACCACTTCCCCTCCTGATCAGACTCTCTTCCTCTCTTTCCCTTTTTAAGTCTAGTTTAAAAACTCACTTTTATTCGTTGGCTTTAAATTCAGTCTAACTTATTCTCTTTCTCCTTTTCTTTTCTATTTGAATTACTCGATTTTAATGGATTTAGTTTTTATTTTTGATTGTTTTTATTGTGTGTTTTTGTTCAGCACTTTGGTCGGCTCTTATGCTGTGTTTAAATGTGCTATACAAATA
>SSNQ01000274.1:1663894-1683142 GCA_006942095.1 Nothobranchius kuhntae
CATATTTTCCATGTAGTTTTTTGCCAGTTCCTCTTCTGAAAGGTAGACAATTGTTTTTCTCTTTCCCTCAGAAAATCTTAATGTTCTCCTAGTTTGGCCCAGCACAGTTCACTTCCCAGTTACAGCAACAGCCTTATGGTAAATGGTAAATGGCCTGTATTTGATATAGCGCCTTCTAGAGTCCTGGAACCCCCCAAGGTGCTTTACAACACAATCAGTCATTCACACATTCACACGCTGGTGGGGATGAGCTACAATGTAGCCACAGCTGCCCTGGGGCGCACAGACAGAGGCCAGGCTGCCGAGCACTGGCACCACCGGTCCCTCCGACCACCACCAGCAGGCAAGGTGGTTTAAGTGTCTTGCCCAAGGACACAACGACAGCGACAGACTGAGTGGGGCTCGAACCTGCAACCTTCCGATTACGGGGCGAGCACTTAACTCCTGCGCCACCGTCGGTTATATCATAACCACATAAGTGGAGAAAATGTTCAGTAGCAATGAGAGAATTTGCTGTTGCATTTAAGTGATGTTAACTATTATTTAACAATTTAAGTAATTTTCTGATATTTTTATTTATTCTAAAAATCCTGGTAAGGGATGTTTTTCTGTAATTGGAGCATCAGAAAAAGTTTTATGGTGGAGGTGATGTTTTAAAGTCACTGAGAAACTGCATGCATGCAGTTTGTTGTGTTGCTGCTAATACAGTAGCAGGTGCAGCTGCTAATACAGTAGCGGGTGCTTTTGCTAATACAGTAGCGGGTGCAGCTGCTAATACAGTAGCGGGTGCAGCTGCTAATGCAGTAGCAGGTGCAGCTGCTAATACAGTAGCGGGTGCTTTTGCTAATACAGTAGCGGGTGCAGCTGCTAATGCAGTAGCAGGTGCAGCTGCTAATACAGTAGCAGGTGCAGCTGCTAATACAGTAGCGGGTGCAGCTGCTAATACAGTAGCGGGTGCAGCTGCTAATACAGTAGCGGGTGCAGCTGCTAATGCAGTAGCGGGTGCAGCTGCTAATGCAGTAGCGGGTGCGGCTGCTAATGCAGTAGCGGGTACGGCTGCTAATACAGTAGCGGGTGCGGCTGCTAATGCAGTAGCGGGTGCGGCTGCTAATACAGTAGCGGGTGCGGCTGCTAATACAGTAGCGGGTGCAGCTGCTAATACAGTAGCGGGTGCAGCTGCTAATACAGTAGCAGGTGCAGCTGCATATTTTTGCAATAAAAATGTTATGTTGTAATGAATTCATGCATTAGTTTTTGTTTGCTTTGAACCCAGAGCAGACGTCACACGCCAGACGACATCAACACTGCATACTTTAGTATTTGTTCATTTATCGTAATATCGATATTGCAATATTAAGCACTGTTATCGAATATCGCAGGTTTTCCTAATATTGTGCAGCCCTACCGTTGCGTGAATTTAGCGGCTTGGTAGCAATAATAAATATAATTATAATGGTCTGTCTTATAGACGGCTGTTGTGCAACAGAGGGAGGTGTCATGATGACGTGGGGAGTTAATGCCGAGCTCCGGCCGGAAAATATATTAAAAATGAAAGTAAACATGGACAGTGAACAAAATTAGCTGAGACGACAACCTAGAGCGCCCCATGAGCATCTCTCCGTTAGAGCTGAAGCTCAGATCACCAGGGACTGATGGGGACAGAGACCTTTAGGAGCTGCTTGTTAAAAAAAAGGTAACGATCACGGCTTCAATCGCAATAAAAACCAAGTTATGTCCAGGATAAACGGAAGTCCGCGACAGCGCACAGACCGCCCCCATACCCCCTTTATGCCGCCATCGCCTAATCCTTATATATATATATATATATATATATATATATATATATATATATATATCTTTTATTTTAAGTGGGTTGAAAACCCGTCACAAACTTAGGGGTCGTGATGGATGCTAAACTAAAATTCATGTCAACCAGGTAGTTAAGGCCTGTTTTACCACCTGAGGCGTCTCTCTAAAGTTAAGCCCATTTTAAAAAGGTGTCATCTCCATTCAGTTGTCCATGCCTTTATTACCTCCCGTCTCGACTACTCCAACTCAGTGCTATACGGTATCTCCTCCTCCACTCTCGCCCGCCTTCAGCTAGTGCAGAACGCAGCAGCTCGATTCCTGACTGGCACCAGGCAGCGAGAACACATCACACCGGTTTTGGAAAATCTCCATTGGCTCCCCATCCATCTACGGATAGAGTTTAAGATCCTGGTTGTTGTGTTCAAATCCCTCAATAACTTAGCACCTGGCTACTTGGCTGAGCTCATTCACCCATATGTCCCTACGAGATCCCTCCGATCAGCCGACCAGCACCTCCTCCATGTCCCTAGCTCCCGCTGTAAATCCAGCGGGGAGCGCGTCTTTTCAGTTTGTGCACCGAAGCTCTGGAACCACTTCCCCTCCTGATCAGACTCTCTTCCTCTCTTTCCCTTTTTAAGTCTAGTTTAAAAACTCACTTTTATTCGTTGGCTTTAAATTCAGTCTAACTTATTCTCTTTCTCCTTTTCTTTTCTATTTGAATTACTCGATTTTAATGGATTTAGTTTTTATTTTTGATTGTTTTTATTGTGTGTTTTTGTTCAGCACTTTGGTCGGCTCTTATGCTGTGTTTAAATGTGCTATACAAATAAACTTGGTATGGTATGGTATGGTATGGTATGGTATAAAAGGGACACATTAGCGCCACGGTCTGACCACCTATAAACGACCTAAGGGTCCCTGACGCCGCCACGGCGTCGTGGCAAATTGACTGCATGGTTTTGTAAAAATGGCTAAAGTCTTGCCGGCTGACATCGGTGGAGGTGAATACACCACATTGTTCTTTGCTGATTGGTCCTAACTAGGGCTGGGCGATATGGCAAAAATAGAATATCACGATTTTTCCAATATTTTATCACGATTTCGATTTTATCACGATTTTTTATCCATGAATAGCATAACTTCAATTGCGTATTAAAGAAGAGAAACATTGAATAAATAAACATTTATTCATATTAGGGATAATCAACACAGTGCTAACACACTTATATTTTAAACTCACACCAGAGATGATAAAAGCCCTGAGAGAAACAATTACAAAAATCAGTTTTTCTCGTTTTTCAAGTAACTTAACATGAATTACAATCGTAAACATATTTAAAGTGCAAACATGTCAATTGCAAACGTATTGTGCAAACATGAACTTGTTCAAAATACTATGTAGCGCCCAGTTGCTCATTTAGTGGATAGTTAAGCTCAAATACGGCTCTGATGTGCGGCTGGACCAGAGATCGCTTGTGGTAGCAAAAAACTGCTCATTCTGAATATTTTCTGCAACTCTCACTTTGCATTCAGCGTACATGCGTGGAACGGCGGTGTTCGAAAAATACTTGCGGCTGGAAAACTCGTAGCGCAGATCCAATGTTTTTATCATGTTCTTAAATCCCACTCCTACTGTTCGCACGGGACACAAATCTTTAACCAAGCGGTACGTCACTGCATCTGTCACGCTGTTCCATCGTCTGCTGTCTCTGTCGTAAGGAGTGAGTTTTGTGAGTGTTTCTGTTAGCGTTTGCTGCCTGGAAGAAGCACTAGCCGCTGTAGCCGCAGGCTTTTTAGCTTTAGCTGCCAGCTGGCTCTCATTGTATTGTTTGGGATGCCTTCTTTTCAAGTGATTAAACACGTTTGTGGTGCTGCCATCACTTGCCTTGATGCTCTCCTTGCAAATGACGTTTCGCTGCTCTTTGTCATCTGGTGAAAAACCAAACCAGTTCCATATAACGGACGAGGCGTTCCTCTTCGGAACGAAAACCTTGTTGTCGCTCTCAGCCGCGGCCGAAGCCATGTTTGTTCACACACAGGTGAAAACAAGCGGGGCACTAATATATCACTATGACTCACTCTGATTGGTTAAGGGTCAAACAAAGGCGTGTATTAGGGATGGGTACCTTTGACATTTGAATCGATCCGGTACTAATTCCCGGTACCTACGAATCGATACCGGTACTTACCGGTACCAATTTTCGATACTTTTGAGTGTTTATTATTTTAATTCTCTTTTATAATAAAATATATATTTTTCTCAATATATAACAATATTTGATAAATATCACGATAAATAACATACAACTGTTTGTATTTTAACATCGTCCTTGTAGTTTTATAAGCTGATAATTAAACTGAAGCAAACATCTTTACTGTGAACTAAATTTACTGTGTATCTTCATTCCTTTTGCCATCTTTTTTCATTTGATTTTTCCTACTGGGAAGTTAGAATTTCCGAGGAGAAAGCGAACGCACCATTAGCTGATAACAACGGTGGCAATGAAAGCTAACATATCAAGCTAACGTTATCTTAAACAGTTTATTTAANCTGCTGGAGCAGATTAAAACGATGATGCCTCACACTTAGATCGTTGTCACTGGTTTCATCTTCACCCAATCACCCGTCGCATTTAGTAAAGTGAAGCCAAACTTTAGAGCGCGTTCATGTTCTTCTAGTCGGAAATTCGGAGTTTCGAGGAGAAAGCGAACGCACCATTAGCGAAACGGAAGCTAACATAT
This sequence comes from Nothobranchius kuhntae, assembly GCA_006942095.1. Lineage (NCBI taxonomy): Eukaryota > Metazoa > Chordata > Actinopteri > Cyprinodontiformes > Nothobranchiidae > Nothobranchius > Nothobranchius kuhntae. The sequence goes on from SSNQ01000274.1 coordinate 1,668,446, forward strand.
CAAGCTAACGTTATCTTCAACATTTTATTTACCTACCGGAGCAGATGAGGACTTAGATCTCACTTAGATCGTTGTCGCTGGTTTCATCATCACCCAGTTACCCATCACATTTAGTGAAGTGGACCCAAGCTTTAGCGTGCGTTCTTTCTGCCATGCTGCTCTGTTTACAACTGGCTCGCAGGGACCGACGACGTAACGCTCTTGCGCATGCGCAGCTGTCTTGGCAAGTTCTCGTTATGAAGGACGGGTACCGAAACGAGGCACCGTTTGAAATGATGTGAATCGGTGCTCGGTCGGTACTATGGAATTCGGTCGGTACCATTCGCCTGAGGTAAGTTCCCTTTTCATTCAGAGGCAGAATTTCAACAGCAGAGCTGTGAATCGTGATAAAAAGGTCTCTCAAAAATGACAGACCGTCAGATGTGTAGATCGTAAAACGGTCTAAAATCGTCATATCGCCCAGCCCTAGTCCTAACAACTTGAACGACCATTGTAGATTCTGCCCCTAAGAGTGAGCTGGTCGGACTATTTAAATAGTTGCTTTCCAGACGACTACTTTTCATTTTAGACCACTGAAAAATATCAGTAGGGGTCAGAGCTGTGCAGAAATTAGAAATCAGTATCGACCCTGGAAGCCAGGATCGGTGCACAGCTGGTTGAAGCTGTGCCAAACCTCAGACCTGGACTGAAATAAATCCACTAAAATGACAGTAAACACCGATCGGTAGTGAACTAAATTATAACCAGACCTCTGCTACAGATACGTGTTCAGGAGGTTTAAACACTCACCGATCTGACCCAACATAGACAGCTTTAAGGATAAAGGGTGGAGGCTTTGGCAGTCCCGGTAAACACCGGAAAAGTCCCGGTAAACAAATAAAACAGACATAAATCTGCAGGAAGCCAACTGACCCGAGTTCTGATTAATAAAGCCCCAAGTTAGTCACCAAGCGACCGAACAACAGACCGCTCCGAACGGAACCCGACCTACCGTTAGACGGTCCGACCCTACTGGAGGAGATCTAACCGGGCTCCAGGACAGCAGCTTCTCCGGCTGCTGTCACTTCTCATGAAGGCTAAAAATAAACCTGACAGACATGGAGGAAGCGTTCGGAGCTGATCCCAGAGCAGCGGCTCTTCCCCACGCCGCTGCTGCTTTTACCACATAATGAAGAGTTACAGAGCTGATAAAGAAAAGCCTGGAGCAGCCAGGTTAGCTAGTGGACCCTCCAGCCCTCCCCGGGGGGACCTCCTGCCTCTCTGACCCGCCGCCTTCAGCCAGAACCGCGGCAGAAACACGGCGGCGTGTCTCCGCCGCAGCGGCCGCGATCAAGCGCCCCTCCGCCGTGTAAGGAGGCTGTGCTCACCCGTCGGGAGGACCGAGGCTCCGGGCTTCTTGGTTAACATGGCGGCCGCTCCTCTCCTGTGGTCTCGGACGAACAGAACACCTCCTCTTCCTCCATCTTCAACTCCTCCTCTTCCTCCTCCTACTTCTCCTCCTCCTCACCCTGACACACCCCATCACCCTTCACTTCCGGTGGTTTTATGATCCTTTTGATCATCCAACTTTATTTATAAACTCTTCTACACAGGATCTAAACTAAATATTATTATGAATTCACGATGATGGAGTGCATTATTATTATTATTATTATTATTATTATTATTATTATTATTATTATTATTATTATTGTTGTTATTGTTATTACAATTATTACTATTGTTACAATTATTATTATCATTGTTATTACTATAATTGCTATTATTATTATTACCATTATTATTATTATTATTATTATTATTATTATTATTCATAATAGCTCATGTTCTCACTTCCTGGAAATATTCTGCTAAAGTCTATTTCTCAGTAATTTCATACGTTTGCATTTGTTTTGCTTCTTTGTTCTGTTCTTCTTTGCTGCCCTTACACCAAAAATTTTCACACTGAAAGTGAATTTTCTGTTCCATCATTTATTAATAATAATAATCACATATAACAATACCAACAATGGTACTACTACTACAAATATAACCAAAAACAGTTATAATCGAAAAATCTGACCCAGACCTGATTTGTTTTCTTTAGAAATTGTTTTTTTTAATCAAATCAATAAAATAAGATTCTCTCTCTCTCTCTCTCTCTCTCTCTCTCTCTCTCTCTCACACACACACACACACACGCACGCACGCACGCACGCACGCACACACACACACACACACACACACAAAACAAAAGTCTGCTGTTAAATAGTAAACAAGGTAATAAGCGACTTTATTCCACTTTCTTTAGTTTCATGACAAAGTTTTTGACAAACATAAAAAAAACATTGCACCACAAAGATCTTCCCAAGGAGCCGATGGCTGCAGGTTTGGTATAGAACGGAATAATGTTCTTTCAGATGAACAGTGATCAAAGGTAGTTTAAAGCTTGAATTATTATTATTTTTTATTATGATTAATAATGACAATAATAATAATAATAATAATAATAATAGACTTGATTTAATGATTTCAAGCATTTGGTTTAGTCTAGACTACCCTCTAGTGGAGGATATTTGCTATTACATGGCACGTTTTAGCGTTGAGCACGCGCGCACGCACGCACACACACATGTTCAGTGTGGGACCATTAAACCACGTAATTTGTGAGAAACATGTCTTCCTGTATGCTAAAGAAGACAGGCGGGGACGCTATCTGACTGGGGAACTTATTGCGCCACAACACCGCTGCACATTACTGGTGAAATGGTTGGTTCAGAGTTGAATTGGTGGAAAAACAATCTCACAAAAAGAATCCGTTGACATGATTGAAATGATAACGTTTATATGTCTTTGTTTTTAGCGTCTAACCCGCGCTCTTTGGTGGCGGTAAAACAGAAGACTGGAAGAACATGTCGTCTCCGAAAGGCGCCATCTTTAAAGACAGGAGGCGCCGATTAAGGTCCATGGCGGTCCAGTTGAGGCAGACCCAAGCTGCCCACCCAGCCCCTGAGACACACCCGGCTCGCTGTGGCGGACAGCCCCATCCCCGCGCACCTTTCTCAGGTAACTGGAGGGGGTCTCGACAGCCCAGCGCCCGAGGGAGTTCGGCTGGCAGTACCGTGGAGTCCCGGTGAGAGGGCGTAGCTGTTAACGGTACTGGGCATCTTGTTGGCTTTTAATGTCGTATTTCTATCTGATACTTTTTAAAATTGTTGTTTAAGAACACCCGGACCAGCAGAAACCCCTCCAACCAAAGAAACCCTCGTGGAAAGGTAAGCTACTTTATTAGAAAACAGAAAAAAACGGAGTTACATGACTGAAGCTAACCAGTTTAGATATTTTAATGAAGAGTTGTTTTATTGCAACTGTATCATCTGTTCCCTCTGTGATTTATTATCTACGGGCCTTCTACCCTTCCCTGGGGGGGGGGGGGCTGTTTAACCATTTATTCCTTTATCAGACTGCCCCATGCACAGTGACGCAGTGGTTAGAGCTGTTGCCTTGCAGCGAGAAGGGCCTGGGTTCGCTTCCCAGCCTGGGGTCTTACTGCATGGAGTTTGCATGTTCTTTCCGGGTACCCTATGGAGCTGGGATTGGGACAATATCCAATGTAACTTGGAAACATGTTTCATGACATGTAACTTTGGATTCGTAACTTGTAACTTTAGTTTTCTAACTTGTAATTCTCAATTTGTACTTGTATTTCTTTTTTTGTAACAGGAAATTTTCATTTTGTACATGTATTTTTTGTTTTGTAAGATCAAACTTTTATTTTGTACATTTACTACTCATTTTGTAACATCAAACATTCATTCAGAAACATACAACTTTCGGTTTTTACCAAGCCCCCACAATGCGGTGGAAAATTGAAGCACTCCCGGTGTCGGTACAGGATCTGCTCGGGTGCAAGATCGGCTCGGGGTCCGTCAACTGCCGATGACGTCTAAGTAGTTGATTGGCTGAACATGAACCGGAAGTGAAATAAATTGCGGTTCCACCCTCATCCACTAGGGGCTGGTGTCAGAAGCGAGCAAATCCTCATTGACTCCCATGTTAAAAATACCAATTTCACAGCAGAAATAAACATGTTTACAGCCTGGTTCCAAAACATGTTTTTGATTTAAATGATCTAGTTTACACTCACACGACGGTGGCACAGGCTTTAAGAGCTCGCCCCGTAATCGGAAGGTTGCAGGTTCAAGCCCTGCTCAGTCTATCGCTGTCGTTGTGTCCTTGGGCAAGACACTTAACCCACGTTGCCTGCTGGTGGTGGTCGGAGGGACCAGTGCTCGGCAGCCTCACCTCTGTCAGTGCGCCCCAGGGCAGCTGTGGCTACATTGTAGCTCATCCCCACCAGTGTGTGAATGGGTGAATGGGTGAATGACTGATTGTGTTGTAAAGCACCTTGGGGGGTTCCAGGACTCTAGAAGGCGCTATATCAAATACAGACCATTTACCAATCAGAAACATGAAACTTTGGGTTTTTACCTAGCAGACTTCCAAAATAAAAAAAAATCAATGTACAAGTTTGAAATCAAAACTCTCAAAACGCACATTTCATTCTACAGGTACAAATCTCAAATCTACAGTGTTACAAATAATTTTGCCTCAGTTCTAGCTTCGGTGGGAGGAACTTGGGTGGAACCAGGGTGGAACCAATGAGAGCACGAGTCTTGGCTACCAATCACGTCTCTCGAATTCCTGTCCAATCATTGGGAGAGGAGGGCAGGGTTCTGTCAGAGCTGTAGAGAGAGTTCCGACACGAATGCGGAAGTCACGTGGTTCATGTAGTTTCGAATAGTTCCAACCAGCCCCGCTGCTGCATTGACCGTAGTTCATTTTCGGTGTTTCAGAAGGATTCTCTCCGGTAAGTTGATGAAATGTCATCATTTTGTTGCATTGTGAAGCGTTAGCTAACCGCTTCGTACCAAAATAAGCCAACGATGATATTTTATGTTGCCAGTTTTAGCTAGATAACCTTTAATGAGCTAACTGTGTGCAGCTTGTTGGTTGTGAGCAGGAGGACGAGCTGTAGACGGGTTTATTTCAGTTTGTTTGATTCTACATTTTAAAAATATTCCCCACTGTTAGAAATAGGTTATAAACTTTTTACATTATTAGTTTTATTTGGGATTTTTTGTACAATACGTTGCTGTATCAACACGAACATGCATCAGAAGTGGAAGCACAAATGGAGAGACCAAAAATAAAGAAAATGTGATTGTGAAGACAAGTAATTATTTAATATTTTTCAGTTAATAAGAATAAAATAAAGATATTTCAAGAACAGCAGTCGAACAACAACTTTTAAAAATTAGACATTTTCCATAAAACTGCTCATTTCCACTTGCTTTATAATATTAGCATTTGCAATTTTGTTATTTAGGAATGACAAGAAATAAGAATTAACAATAACACAATTATAATGAATAAATGTCAAAACGTTACTAAAACAAAGATCTTATGTAACCATTAAAGGTTAAACTGTGTTGTGTGTCCATCTTCATGTTTTCATGGTGGCTGAGTGGAGAGCTGACCAGGAACAACGGTGGTGGCATATCCCAGTTGGGTCTGTGATGGAGTGATGCACGCCTGGAGTGATTGCCATCTCATCCACAGTGAGCACACACACTCTTTCCATCTCTGTCAGACTTTTAACCTTCAAACTGAGCATGTCACACACCTCTCCTATCACACCTGGTTCCAGTTAATGGGCTGCATTTGTCTTTGCAGGTTCTAACATCAGGCAGAGGGACACTCGTGTCCTGAAGAAACCTGCAGCCTGTTGAACCCACTGAAAAACAGAGCTGACGGCCTTTTTGATTGTCTGTTTACTCCATTTAATGCCTCTTGTGTTTTTCATGCCTTTTTGACTTTCTGTTTCCTCCCTTAGGTTTTCCAGCTGGGTTCCCTGGTTGCATCGCCTGTTCCTTTCTCCTCCTGGCCCTGACGCCGGCTCCTCATGGCTTCCTGGGATGTCCCTCTCTCCTGATACCATCTCATGTCCCCCCTCACTTTCCCTCATCTCATTTGCCTCACTGCTGCTGCTTTCCTCATTCTCTGAAATTATAATGGCACTGTTAGAATAAAGATTCATTTTTAAATGAAATAAATACAAATGTCTAATATTTCAAAAGATTTGTACCACAGTTTACTTGAGTACAACATGTGTGGTCGCTGGTCAGTGGATCAACATGCAGCGGTTCTGCTGTACTTCTCACTGCGGGGTCCTTCCTCCTCCTTGGTTCAGGGTGATGAACAAACACAGCATCAGCCCCGAGTCTCACCTTGCCTTGCCTAAGCTTAGTAAACTGTCCCTCCTCAAAATGTGCCTGTAGAGTGGTGTATTAGTTTATTTCCTGCCACATTTAACAGTTTTATTGCAGCCTTGTGCAGTTGAGAGCAGAACATGTAGAGCCTTAATAGAAAACATGTGAGAGTGCACGTTAAACTCGCTGCACATAGCTTTTTGTTATTGTGATCTCTGGTCATGGTGAGGTTGCTCCTGCTGACTTGAGCCAACCATTTTCTTCTTCTCTCTGCGTCTTTGGGGAAGCCATAATTCTGATTCCTCCCTCAGACCGATTGCTATATGCAGCGCAGCCAACCATGGTAAGATAATCAACCTATAAAGGGATTATTTCAAAAGAGTTTCATTAGGTCTTGAGTACATTAGTCATAATCAGTGATTCAGCTTATTTGTGCATATGTAATGACTAAACATAATGTTGGTAAAATGCTTTATTAAACATGCTATTATACATGTTGTACAAGTTTGTGTTCATTTTTTCACAAATAACACTTTTTTTAATCTACTGTGTTCGACCATACAGTTTTATTGAAATTTTCTTTGTAATTAGTTGCTATAGAAGCCAGATAAACTGGGTTATAGATGCATGTACTGTCTTCACATAAAAATATAAAGTAATGATTGTAAAATGTATTCTACTGAACATAATAGATCATCATTCAAAGCATAAACAGCTACATATTTTCAAGGTATGCTGGAGCAGAATTCTAGCTTTCAATAACACTTTAAAATGGATATTACAACTTGAGTTAAGGGCTTCTTGTAGGACTTAAAGTTATTAAATATGCTTATATTAGAGCAGTGTGTTTCATTACTACATCAAATTTATTGCTATAATATATTATAGTAATGTATGTGGTCTAAATGTGTTATACAGTGTGTTAGGACTGTCGTGTTCCTGTAATGTAGAACAGTCACGGGTGTGTCTTCCTACAAATGCTCGGAAAAATATAAATAGGCCACTTTGTGGAGGAGTTAGGACATAATACATAATATAATATATAATATTATTCAGTAATTACCACAAATCACCAGGGGAAATGTGATTATATAAAATTTTTGTGATTTGTCCCACCATACGCCGTTCAAACTGACTTACGGCGCTGGGATGTTTGGAACTGAGAGCTCCATGAACCACGTGACCGCGAGTTCAAAGAGTGTCGTAACTCTCTCTTTCTACAGCTTTGACAGACCCCTGCCCTCCTCTCCCAATGACTGGACAGGAATTCAAGAAACGTGATTGGTAGCCAAGACTCGTGCTCTCATTGGTTCCACTCAAGTTCCTCCCACCGAAGATAGAATTGAGACAAAATGATCTGTAACACTGTAGATTTAAGGTTTGTTTGTCGTCTTATCCGGGTCCGGGTCGCGGGGGCAGCATCCCAACTAGGGAGCTCCAGACCGTCCTCTCCCTGGCCAACTCCACCAGCTCCTCCAGCAGGACCCCAAGGCGTTCCCGGACCAGATTGGAGATGTAACCTCTCCAACGTGTCCTGGGTCGACCCAGGGGCCTCCTGCCGGCAGGACATGCCCGAAACACCTCCCCAGGGAGGCGTCCAGGAGGCATCCTGACCAGATGCCCAAACCACCTCAACTGGCTCCTTTCGATCCGGAGGAGCAGCGGTTCTACTTCGAGTCCCTCCCGAATGTCCAAGCTCCTCACCCTATCTCTAAGGCTGAGCCCGGCCACCCTACGGAGGAAACTCATTTCGGCCGCTTGTATCCGTGATCTCGTTCTTTCGGTCATTACCCAAAGCTCATGACCATAGGTGAGGATTGGGACGTAGATCGACCGGTAAATCGAGAGCCTGGCTTTCTGGCTCAGCTCCCTCTTCACCACGACAGATCGGCTCAGCGTCCGCATCACTGCAGACACTGAACCAATCCGCCTGTCGATCTCCCGATCCCTCCTACCCTCACTCGTGAACAAGACCCCGAGATACTTAAACTCCTCCACTTGAGGTAGGACCTCTCCCCCGACCCGGAGTTGGCAAGCCACCCTTTTCCGGTCGAGAACCATGGTCTCAGATTTGGAGGTGCTGATCCTCATCCCAGCCGCTTCACACTCGGCCGCGAACCTACCCAGCAAGAGCTGAATGTTTGAGCTGGATGAAGCTAGGAGGACCACATCNACACACACACACACACACACGCACACGCACACACACGCACACACGCACACACACGCACATGCACACACACACACACACACACACACACACACCACACACCACACACCACACACCACACACACACACACATACACATTATACAAAAAGGAAATAGTGGTTGAACCAATAATGGGGTAAACATTTCTGATTGTAAACAACTACCTCTGCATAGAAATTGCACACACCTGCTGCTATATGTTTTGTATATTATTAGCGATATTTACCTGTTTAATATTATCTTATTGTTAGGGATGTTTTTTGTTTTGTTATTGTTGTGCATCTGCACTTTATGTAAATGTCTATGCAAACGTAATTTCAATTCCTTGTATGGCAAGCACATTCGAAGAATTGACAAATAAAGTATTCTATTCTATTCTATCCGCAAAAAGCAGAGACGAGATTCTCCTGCCACCAAACTCGACACACTCCACACCACGGCTGCGCCTAGAAATTCTGTCCATAAAGGTAATGAACAGAACCGGTGACAAAGGGCAGCCCTGACGGAGTCCAAACCTCACTGGGAACAGGTCCGACTTACTACCGGCTATGCGGACCAAACTCACGCTCCTCTGGTAAAGGGACTGAATGGCCATTAACAGAAAGCCACCCACCCCATACTCCTGGAGCGTCCCCCACAGGAGGAGGTTTGTACGTGTAGAATGAAATGTGTGTTTTGAGAGTTTTGATTTCAAACTTGTACATTGATTTTTTTTATTTTGGAAGTCTGCTAGGTAAAAACCATCGACATATAAATATTGGACAATGGGTTTCCATAGACTCAAATAACACGTTTTTGAAGAAAAATGGGAGGTGGCCACCACCGCCATTTGACCGTGTCACAGGTTCCGTCAAGCCCAGAGAATTCCACAAAAGGGAAGAGAGGTGGAGCTGAGGGTGGGGCTGTAAGCCTGGGATCAACTGACGACACCCGGTCGAACTAGCTACAAGCTAACCCAAACCTACCGCGGAGGTGGGAGCTAAGCTAACGGAGTTAGCAACCTAGCTACAACCGGAGTTAACTGTGCACAACACCAGAGCTTCTGAGTCAGATACGCTGGGCTGACCGCTGGGTAAAACCGGGTGGAACACAGAGGTCTCCCGAGAGCTCCACAAGCCGATAGTAGGAACCCAGCTCCACCAACATGTTATATTTCAACCCATTTTCTAAAGTGCAGCATTATGTTAAATGCACTGGGTTTTACCCTATTACATTTAAATTTCATGGTTAAACAGTACATGTTAAAATCTAAGCTCAGCTCGGCAGTGACCTAAAATACATAAATATAATTTTACTTACCGAAAAAAATGAAGTGGAGACTCCTTGGACGCTCTAGTAGTGCAATTAATGCCACAGCAAGTCATTTTGTCCAACAATTGCACAAATAATATCCAAAAAAGAACGCACAAGCGCTACAACTAATGGTCTAGGTTGAGAGACTGAAAATGAGCAAACAGTTTCCAGGCCAGGCCGAGGCTCTACTGAGGCCTTTCCCCGGAGCTAGCTCTGCGGTCACGTGGGTCTGATGCTCATTAATTATACAGAATTTTAGGCTTTTAATACACTTAAACAGAAGAGTGAGAAAAAAATTCACCCTCCTCAGAGTCGTCATGAGTGTAAACTAGATCATTTAAACCAAAAACATGTTTTGGTACCAGGCTGTAAACATGTTTATTTCTGCTGTGAAATTGGTATTTTTAACATGGGAGTCGATGAGGATTTGCTCGCTTCTGACACCATATAGCTAAAACGAAACTGCGGCGCCACCCACCAGACCACAGAGTACAATCTAAGAGAAAGCAGGGAAAAGGTACAAGTCAACAACTTATATTTTTGACCAAGTCTGGAGAAGGTGAGGCCCATACCTACCGGTCCGCCCGCTAGTATCATCTAGGCCACAAGGAAGCTTCCCCGCCCGGCAGCGCACAGGTGTTCAACACCTGTCCGAGTTTTAACACAGAGCTTGAGTTGGATTAGTTCAACTCACATGCCGTCCCCTGCAGCAGCTACATACTTCTTCACCATGGACGTCACTAGGATTGAGATATAGGGGGGGCTTAGCCCCAGGAGCTTGACCTCGAACGTTTTTTGTCACACCCTGCAAAAACTTTGTCAATTAATTCATTATCTGAAGTGTGCGACGGTGTAGTTCTATATTCATTAATTATTAATTCTGTCTCAGACTAAAAAAAAAACTCATGTACCAACTACACGTGTCGTGATTGTGTTGAGCATGTAGATGTGAACAAATAAAAAAAGTTAACTGAAAAAATAAACCAAAATGATAGGGGGGCTTGTTATTATTTTAGGGGGGCTGAAGCCCCCCTAAAACGGACCTACCGACGTCAGCGCTCTTCACCAATGCTCAGTTCACTCTGGGATGAGCGGTAGCGTCACGCCCAGCACAAAACAAACAAATGCCCAAGCTGCTGAGTGCACGACACAGTTTAATTACGAATCTCCTTAAAACTAATTGATTAGCCAGTAGAGTACATACCACCAAAGCAGAGCCGATCACCTACTGAGGCGCAGTTTGAATACAGCAGCTGACGCCAGAATGCAGCGTTTCCTTAGCATGCTCCAACAGTGAGCAGAGCTCCCTTTTATACCCACAGCGCCCTCATGAGTACGGAAGCCGGTATGCGCCAACCCACCTAATTTGGAGCAGGCTTGTTTCATCCTGCTACAGATGGATGGATGTCTTAACCAATATATAAATGTCCACCCTTTATCCTATTTATTATGTCTTTATTTGTTCTTTACGATACGTGACAAGTTTTTCTTTTTCTATTTGCACGACCTCCCAGACTTCAGCTGGTGACGTTATCAAATGTTTTACCGGTAAAATAAAGGTGGAAGTTACAAACGGGAACACAAACTGCAGCTCAAATGATGACAAACATGATAAATCCTGTTGTTTTAATTGAAGGTTGAATGTAGAAGGGCAGTTTCATGGCTAACACTGTGGGCGTTTCTCAATGCCAAGGCACCCAGATCCCACAATATCGTACAGAGAGGCCTAAATTATCGTTTTTCAGTACAAATTATCGTACATTATTAATTTCATAACGTTCTATAAACGACTTCTCACTCCAATATAATATAACAAAGAAGGTGTTTTATATTTCCCTGTTTGATTAAACATCTTTAAAACCAGTAATATAATGCCTATAAACGTGCAGAGTGTGTCGGCACCACTCCGACCTCCACGCATTGACACAACATGCACATTTGCGCAGTCCTATTTATTTCATTTCTACATAGGTTAAAAACACACGAAACATCACAGCAGTGGAGAAACTGACCCAATAAATGACAAAGCAGCCTACTCACCTATTTGCTGATCTCGATCTCCTCATCTGATTCACTGTCTGTCGCAGCATCGCCAGCAGTAGATGTGGAGGCCTTGCTTCGGTGCAAGTTTGATGAAGTCAGGGAGTGCAACGTAGTTTTTGTGGGAGCAAACTTCTTGGTCTCTTCCTCCTTTGCTAACACACTCAGAAGCTTGTATTAGTCCATTGAGGGTTGCCGTAATGAGCCTGTTGCGGGGTTTGGTCTTTATTAGGTTCACTTTTGAGAAGATTCGCTTGCATGAAGCATTGGAATGGGGAAAAATCAGTACATCCAAGGCAAAAGTAGCAAGATCTGCAAACAACCTTTTCCCGCTCATGTCTTGCATGGTGGATAAGTTGTACTGGAATGCATCTACGACCATACTTTTGTATCTGTCATTGAGGTCCGTGATAGCCAGCTGTCTCCACTGGTCATCGATGAGCTGGATGCGGTCAGTGTCCTCGATGTCCAGTAAGCGAGGCACAGTGCACAGCATGGGAAACAGAGAAGGGTAAATGGTGCGCGCTTGTGGGTCCATTGCCACAGCAGGAGAAAAACAGTCCAGAGCACACAGCAGAGGGTCGTCAAAGCAATTTTTAATTTCTGAACAACCAACTTGCAGAAATCTCTGGCAACGCACGAAAAAGTCTAACAATTGCAGGGTTAATGCGTGTGTTTTGGAGCTGCTGCATTACCCCTACGCCCAAGTACAGTGTGTTAACTGGCAGATATTTGGAGATGTCTATTGGATCAATCTGTGTGGAGAATGTAGTTCCTATCCATAAAAGATAAGAGGAGATCTTTGTAAGTCTCGCTCTTTTTCTTGTGCAGAGATGTGATGGCAACCTTCTCACTCTGGAAATACTCTTTCAGGTTTGTAAATTTTGGTAAAACCCATTCCAAAAAGCGAAAGTATAGTCTAAGTGAGTCATCATGGAGAGCCCTGTAGACATTTTCTGCAGCATTTAAACGTTCTGCCACCCACTGATCGGTAAAGAAGAGCCGAAGCGCACTCCGCTGCGCGTTGATGCGCTTTACGACCTGATACAGAGAAAGCCAACGGGTCTGTGCTGGCTTCAGGATTTTGTGAGGCTCGACACTACAAAATTCCTGAAACTCCTTCAGTTGTGTCTGGCGTTTAGCACTGTTTTTGAAATAGGAATGTATATCCCTTGCTAAATCTTCACATTGTCGTAGTAGCTGCTTACATGACTCACCTTGCGCACAAATGCAAGGAATGACAAATGCATCGTTGCACTGTGATCCCAGGAAGGTCATGCTTGAGGCGGCTGGAGACGCAATTGTGTTGTCCCATCATGGTGTTACACCCGTCCTATGCATGTTACACCCATCCGATGCAAAGCCCACAATGTTCTCTAGAGGAACATTTGCAGATGTAAATGACTCCAAAATTTTTATGTAAAGAAGCTCAGCAGTTGCGCCGTTGTAACTTGCCTGCGGCCGATCATCTGAAAAGGTCTGAGCTAATTTCCAAAAGCGTGTCTGCACTGATTTGAAGCTGTCATCAAAGAAACGGACCACAATGCAAAGAGTTTTAACTGTACCAATGTCCGTAGACTCATCTACAAGGATGCCGAACTTTTTACGTTGTAATATTTCAGAAAGTTCTACAAAGTAGCATCGTCCAATAACATTCTACAACAGTTTAAAATTATGTAATTGGCTTGGGAAAGCCACAGCAAAAGACGGTGTTACTAGATGCAATGTGAAATTGTTGTACATTTGAGGATTTTTGAAACTATTGATCGTACATTGTACAGAGCCCAAAATTATGGTACTGTGACAGCTGCCCTGCTGTCACACTTCAAGTAAATGTCTGTCTGTTAATGTTTCTTTTATTTTGAATAAAGGTGTTTGTTTCTATGGATTGACTGTTTGGGTGACTGTATGAAGTGCACACATTCAGTTCCTCATCGGTTTTAGTCTGTAGGGGTTTGTATGATTAATATGTTTTCTTTGAGTCGCCAGTGGCCTTGGAGTTGGAGCAGCTGTAGCAGATCACTTGGCCTAATCAGCACCATTGGGTCATACCAACTCTCAAGGGAGAAGATTCCTGTGTTTGTTTATGTTTATTTATTTAGCAGACGCTTTTATCCAAAGCGACTTACAATTTATAACCTATAGGGCAAGTTGTGATCTGTGGGGGAAACCGGAGTACCCGGAGGAAACCCACGCATGCATGGGGAGAACACGCAACTCCACGCAGAAAGGCCACAGCCGAGTTTTGAACCTGCAACCTTTGTGCCGCGAGGAAATAATGCTAACCACTGCGTCACCATGCAGCCTTGTGTATTTAGTTATTCTCTTTTGTAAATAGTAGTTGGGTTTTGATAGTAATATGTTTTCATTTGAAGTAACTCAAACAGCATGGACTGATTAGTATGAATTTGTTAGGGGTAGCTTATTTATGTTCTTTGTTTACTGATGTCTCCCCCACCCTAGTGTGTTGGCAGTGGTCTGATCAGCCACTATTTAAGTTGATCCTGTTGTGTCTGTAGGGAGGTTTTTTTGTACATGTCTGTAGTCAGGTCCTGAGTTTGGGTTCCTTTGTTACTACGTCCATTGTTATGTAATGTCAAGTGCTGGTTGGAACCCTCTTTGGAGAAAAGAAATAAAGTAATAAATTAAGACGTCAAGAAAATCATCCGTGCTCTCCTGGCTGGTTTATGCAAGTCGCTGACAGGTACAAATACGATAATTATCGTACATCTGGCAACACCAGGCGCCTTGCTTACGAGGACACTGTCCTTCCTTGATCAAAGAAAACGGTTAAGTGGAACAGACTTGCATCACGTGACACGGGAGATAAAGTTATATTTTGTAGATATTAGTTTCAATATAAATATATAACGAGCCTTTTACTTTTTAAATTGTGTATATGT
>SSNQ01000274.1:1696716-1725913 GCA_006942095.1 Nothobranchius kuhntae
ATTTTTTTGATTCCTAGTTTTCATTCCTAGGCTACCGACCGGAAGAAGAATCTGCAGCCGATCTCGGTGAAAAAAACGTGATCTGCCTTTCAGAGCCGATCACACCAGCTGTCTGACACTATGCAGTCCGCAGAGAGCAGCATGGCGGCCCCTCCCTTCCCTCACACTGCAACGTAAAGAAACGTGTCTGCTGAGCTTTCTCCGTGATGTAAACTTTGCATCCAGCAGCAAAAAATACGGCGCGGAGAAAGCTCGTTAAAATGCATCATCACTGCGGTTAAAATGCGTCAACACTGCGGTTAAAATGCGTCAACACGGCGGTTCAAATGCGTCAACACGGCGGTTAAAATGTGTCAACACGGCGGTTAAAATACGTCAACACGGCGGTTAAAATGCGTCAACACGGCGGTTAAAATGACTGCGGTTAAAATGCGTCAACACGGCGGTTAAAAAGCGTCAACACGGCGGTTAAAATGTGTCAACACAGCGGTTAAAATGCGTCAACACGGCGGTTAAAATGCGTCAACACTGCGGTTAAAATGCGTCAACACGGCGGTTAAAATGTGTCAACACGGCGGTTAAAATGCATCAACACGGCGGTTAAAATGCGTCAACACGGCGGTTAAAATGCGTCAACACTGCGGTTAAAATGCGTCAACACGGCGGTTAAAATGCGTCAACACGGAGGTTAAAATGACGGCGGTTAAAATGCGTCAACACGGCGGTTAAAAAGCGTCAATACGACGGTTAAAAAGCGTCAACACAGCGGTTAAAATGCGTCAACACGGCGGTTAAAATGCGTCAACACGGCGGTTAAAATGCGTCAACACAGCGGTTAAAATGCATCAACACGGCTGTTAAAATGACGGCGGTTAAAATGCGTCAACACGGCGGTTAAAAAGCGTCAACACGGCGGTTAAAATGACGGCGGTTAAAATGCGTCAACACGACGGTTAAAAAGCGTCAACACGGCGGTTAAAAAGCGTCAACACGGCGGTTAAAATGCGTCAACACGGCGGTTAAAATGCGTCAACACGGCGGTTAAAATGCGTCAACACGGCGGTTAAAATGCGTCAACACGGCGGTTAAAATGCGTCAACACGGCGGTTAAAATGCGTCAACACAGCCATTAAAATACATCAACACGGCGGTTAAAATGCGTCAACACGGCAGTTAAAATGACGGCGGTTAAAATGCGTCAACACGGCGGTTAAAATGCGTCAACACGGCGGTTAAAAAGCGTCAACACGGCGGTTAAAATGCGTCAACACTGCGGTTAAAATGCGTCAACACTGCGGTTAAAAAGCGTCAACACGGCAGTTAAAATGCGTCAACACAGCGGTTAAAATGACGGCGGTGAAAATGCGTCAACACGGCGATTAAAAAGCGTCAACACGACGGTTAAAAAGCGTCAACACGGCGGTTAAAATGCGTCAACACTGCGGTTAAAATGCGTCAACACTGCGGTTAAAATGCGTCAACACGGCGGTTAAAATGCGTCAACACGGCGGTTAAAATGCGTCAACACGGCGGTTAAAATGCGTCAACACGGCGGTTAAAATGACGGCAGTTAAAATGCGTCAACACAGAGGTTAAAAAGCGTCAACACGACGGTTAAGAAGCGTCAACACGGCGGTTAAAATGCGTCAACACAGCGGTTAAAATGCGTCAACACGGCGGTTAAAATGCGTCAACACGGCGGTTAAAATGCGTCAACACGGCGATTAAAATGACGGCGGTTAAAATGCGTCAACACGGCGGTTAAAAAGCGTCAACACGACGGTTAAAAAGCATCAACACGGCAGTTAAAATGCGTCAACACAGCGGTTAAAATGCGTCAACACGGCGGTTAAAATGCGTCAACACGGCGGTTAAAATGCGTCAACACGGCGGTTAAAATGCGTCAACACGGCGGTTAAAATGCGTCAACACGGCGGTTAAAATGACGGCGGTTAAAATGCGTCAACACGGCGGTTAAAATGCGTCAACACGGCGGTTAAAATGCGTCAACACGGCGGTTAAAATGCGTCAACACGGCGGTTAAAATGCGTCAACACGACGGTTAAAAAGCATCAACACGGCAGTTAAAATGACGGCGGTTAAAATGCGTCAACACGGCGGTTAAAAAGCATCAACACAGCGGTTAAAATGACGGCGGTTAAAATGCGTCAACACGGCGGTTAAAAAGCGTCAACACGGCGGTTAAAATGCGTCAACACGGCGGTTAAAAAGCGTCAACACAGCGGTTAAAATGACGGCGGTTAAAATGCGTCAACACGGCGGTTAAAAAGAGTCAACACAGCGGTTAAAATGAGTCAACACGACGGTTAAAAAGCGTCAACACGGCGGTTAAAATGCGTCAACACAGCCATTAAAATGCTTCAACACGGCGGTTAAAATGCGTCAACACGGCGGTTAAAATGCGTCAACACGGCGGTTAAAATGCGTCAACACGGCGGTTAAAAAGCGTCAACACGGCGGTTAAAATGCGTCAACACAGCCATTAAAATGCTTCAACACGGCGGTTAAAATGCGTCAACATTGCGGTTAAAATGCGTCAACATTGCGGTTAAAATGCGTCAACACGGCGGTTAAAATGCGTCAACACGACGGTTAAAATGCGTCAACACGGCGGTTAAAATGCTCAACACGGCGGTTAAAATGACGGCGGTTAAAATGCGTCAACACGGCGGTTAAAATGCATCAACACAGCGGTTAAAATGACGGCGGTTAAAATGCGTCAACACGGCGGTTAAAATGCGTCAACACGGCGGTTAAAATGCGTCAACACGGCGGTTAAAATGCGTCAACACGGCGGTTAAAATGCGTCAACACGGCGGTTAAAATGACTGCGGTTAAAATGCGTCAACACGGCGGTTAAAAAGCGTCAACACGGCGGTTAAAATGCGTCAACACGGCGGTTAAAATGCGTCAACACTGCGGTTAAAATGCGTCAACACAGCGGTTAAAATGACGGCGGTTAAAATGCGTCAACACGGCGGTTAAAATGCGTCAACACGACGGTTAAAAAGCGTCAACACGGCGGTTAAAAAGCGTCAACACGGCGGTTAAAATGCGTCAACACGGCGGTTAAAATGACTGCGGTTAAAATGCGTCAACACGGCGGTTAAAAGCGTCAACACGACGGTTAAAATGCGTCAACACTGCGGTTAAAATGCGTCAACACGGCGGTTAAAATGCGTCAACACGGCGGTTAAAATGCGTCAACACGCCGGTTAAAATGTCGGCGGTTAAAATGCGTCAACACGGCGGTTAAAAAGCGTCAACACGGCGGTTAAAATGACGGCGGTTAAAATGCGTCAACACGACGGTTAAAAAGCGTCAACACAGCGGTTAAAATGCGTCAACATGGCGGTTAAAATGCGTCAACACGGCGGGTTTAATACAAGTTTTAGAGAAAAACTCTAGGAGGAGTGAGGTGAGTTTTTCTCTCTGCAGAAATAAAAACACGCACGGGCATCAAGAGTCAGACGCAGCCGCTTACCAACACGTGTGTATGTGTGTATGTGTGTGTGTGTGTGTGTGTGTGTGTGCTGTAGAATAAGTAAACCCATCATGCTAGAGCAGCTTTGTCTGGTGGACCACACCAACTACTGCCACTAGGAGCCGAGAGGGATAATAAATATAAATCTCACAACACGCAAATTTGTGACATAATTTTGTGCTTTTATTGAACTATTTAGTTTGAGAGTTTAAACGTTTTAAATCTGTGTAGCGTATTACTACATACTAGAATCAACACTGTTTGCTATCAGTTGTTAGATCCTGAGAATGATCAAGCAAATTAGCATATGAAGCTTGTATCATGTATAAATATCCAGGATACTTAAATAATCGATAGAAGTTCATACACCAACCTGCTTGGTCTATATTTAATCCAAAGATTAATATTTAATTTAATATAAGATAATTTAATTTAATAGCAAAAGTTTATTTTTTTTAATCAGAAGTTAGGAATCTTTGCTTATTCAATAACCAAGAATATTTACACCATTCTGTGTTTCATTTCAAAGATGAGGCAGAGTTTAAAGGTTAAGAATTTATTACTAACACTTTTTAAAAATGACAATTCAGAAATGACAGTTTTTGAACAGACAATTTGATATTAAACTTGTTTTAAAGGCAAACCTGTGACTGAATGAAAGCTAAATTGGAAATGCGAGTTTTGGACGCGTGAATGTTCTCAGAAGGTTTCTTTCAGTGAGAGAAGCGCGTTCTGGGTTGGAAATGATGCTTTTGCATCTAACTGAGTTGTTTCTTAGGAAGAACAGCATCAAACACAATCTGTTAGAATATCTACCTCACCCAGTATAGAAGACCCTCTTCTGGATCCGAGATGTCAGGTGGAGATGGTTTCCTCCAGGCACGAGGGTGGGCTCCTTGGGTCACTCGACTTATGGAACTATTTGCGTCTCAAAATCAATAACTGAAGGAGTTTTGCGTCAGCTGGTTACAGGTGCGTCTATTCGAAGCTATTCTATCGGCGTGACAGAACAGCAGGTGGAGATTCGGGCGGCCGTTCCCTCGTCTCCTCGTATGGTTCAAGAACTGAAGTTACAGCTGTGGAAGATTTAGTTTTAACAAAACCACAGAACACGCCCACTCTCTGCTTCAGAAAGCTTGTCATGAGTCAAAGACATGTGATGGCAGTTGAACTTTTACCCTGGATAAGCCCTCTGCGTTGGATGGATAAAATGGAGGATGACCTTCTGGTTTACTGAACACGCATAACCGATCATCACAATAATCATTATTAACCCAAAACATAATAATTCATTTCAGTAATTAAAATACATTTACTGAACCAATACATTACTTATGATGATTGTAATACAGTCAAAAACAAAGTCAAAAGTTTATTAAAATTATTATTTTAAATTATTATTGTGAACATCTTGAAGTGTCCTTCATTCTGGGACGGAACAGCAGCAGATAAAGACGATACTCAGCAGACATCATGGCTCCTGGATTCATCTGTGGAACCAAACGTTAGTCTGACCCAGCTTGACCCAGCTGGGAAAATGTGACCTTTGTCACAAATTAGAGGCCCTTCGTGACGCTACATCTGTTAGCTTGTTACTGACAGCAGGTGCGTTTAAGTTTGGGTTTGCCTCCTGGCTGAACGGCTGCTGCAGCATGGAGGTGTAGCCTCAGCCGTCCTGGACATGATCATCCTGATGGGTTTTAGGTGAAAGCGGTTGGACTTTTCTGGTTATGTTGGAGACTTTAGCCTCTCATCCCAGAGGCTTCTTCAGTTCCCAGACTGTGTTGTGGTCAGAAACAAACACACTGGCTGTGCTGCAGTTTCTTTCTTCCTTGAAAACGTGTTTTTGTCCAAATGAAGGTGATGTTATTGTTCATAGAATTAAAATTCATGTTGAAGTTCAGATTATTTAATCAAGTAAGACCTGTGGTTAGCTGGCTCACTTAAAACGCGTGATGTTTTTGGATCCTGCCTCTTGAAAAAAAATCAGAATCAGGAATCAATAGGAACCCGAATCGAAATCATTCAAACTCAAACGATGCCCAACCCCACATCTAATAAGGATCGGCAGTCAGTAGGATCTTATGAAAGAGCCTGATTGGATTCTTTAGTTTAGCAGGAATCTTGAGATTATTTATGATTTACCCGCAGTCCTGCTTGTTTTCCAACTATCTTTGTTGTTCCTGCTGTTGATTACCTGGATCAGGTGTGTTCAGCCAGTTAGAAGCTGTGCCTCTCTAGGACCAGGGTTGCCTACCCCTGGTTTAGGGATTCTAGAGTCTGGAGCCTGAATCAATGATGCTTAAATCAGACTCCACTCCCAAATCCTTTTAGGGTTCCTTCAGCTTCAGGAGAGGTGTTTAACAAAGTCGCCTGACGATTCCTCCCCTCAGGTCCAGCTGGCGTTCCCTGATTTTTCAACTGGATGTAAAAACTCACCTGTCCCGTTTCTTTGGCTGCGACTCGCTGGTGAAGCTGTACATCCTGCAGCCGGGCGTTGCCATCGGCATGTGGAGGGTAAGCGGTTGAACTGCTTAAAGCAGATTTTTATTGATGTTCGCCTTAGGACAGAACCTGACTTGTGGCTTTTTCAGGGTCAGACCTACGTGTCCTTCATCTGGGTCAGCCTGCATTTCCATAGACTGGTGGAGAAGTCTCTGCTGGGATCTCCGGCCTGGTGAGTTTTACTGATTTCAGGCTCCGCCCATTCAAAACCACCACAGAAAGTAAAAACAAGGAAACCCAAGTAAAGGTCCAGAGATCCGACGAGTCGTTTGTCAGGAGGAAGATTCAGACCGTTTCTGCAGGAGGAAACTTTTACTCTTCTGAAACCAGCAGCCATGATGCTTCTTATGAAAGGTTTTTACTAAATAATCAACATTGTTACCCAGAAAATATTGAAATCTTCAACTTAATTCTTTTGTGTTTCTAGAAGCAACGTTTTATTGTGACTTTTAGCATTTTAACTTTTTTTTTTACCTTTGACGGCAGTGGTCCATCAGCTTGTTTTTGTTTTCTAAGATGATTTTATAACTGAATAAATATAAAATGAACTGAGTGTAACTAAATAAGTGAAGGACTGAGAGAATTCCTTCAGTCTTAGCTGACAAGGATAAATATCTTGATGTGTTCCTACATAAAGCCTGGTGTTTTTGTGCCTCCTTGCAGCCCGTACCTGGAGCCGCTGTACCCTCCACCCATCGGTGACTTGGACCCTGACTTGGGTCTTCATAACTACAGTTTGCATCTGATGCTACACAACACCAGCAAAGAGATGTTGGTGGCATACTTCAGCCGTCTGTCCTGTCTCAGAGGTAATCTGATTACATACTTCTGATTATTGTACATTTTTTTATGTCGCAGTTGAGCAAAAATTAATCAGCAGCACAAAGTGAGCTAGGAATAAATCCTTTTCTCGTGTTTAACTCATTCACTGCCATTGACGACTAAAGTCGTCATTTTAAATCCAACCGTTCAAAATCGTCATTTGCATGTTTTTACTGTGTGGGCGTCGGACGAGCCCCCGCACACGCCACACGTCACGTGATCAGGAAGCAGAACATCCATGTGTTAGGAGATCGTTTTGGGCCGCTGCTGTAAAAAAAGTGAGGCGCGAACCGGAAAAGCTTCTGCCGATCACAATTCAACAACGGATTATGAAAACAGATAACGCTCGAAACGCGCGGATTCTTCCTGATGTAAGAGGTGAGTCTCCGCTTTGTTTTGGTTGTTTTGGTGTCCACATCATCCTGGCGTGCAACGTTCTGTGACTCAAAAAAACAGTAAAAATGCTGAAAAACGCTGGCAGCGAATGGCTTTGCCATCAGGAAACGGCTGGCAGCGAATGAGTTAATGGTCGTAATTGTCTCACGTCATTCCAAAGGAAAACTAAACATTCCTCCCTGACAGTTAAATCTTACTTTGAGACTGAAGATCTGAATCATTAGTTATAAATAATACTTAATAAAGAAACCGTATAGTTTTGACAGACTTTAAATGGGGTTTAATGTGGTAACATTAGAGTTACAGTTCATTCATTCATTTGGTGGCTAGGTAAAAGGAAGGAGATGATGGAGCTGCGGGTCATCAGGAGGACCAACCTGTCAGAGCACAGGTCGCTGTCTGGACGCTTAAACATTCCCTGGAAAAACAACGATCTGGATGGAGCAGTGGAGGTATTTGCATAGTCCGGGAAGTGGCAGCAGAGTTCCTTCTTTAATTCAGGGAATACTAGCCTCTCTTTATTAGTTCCAAGTAATGAATCAAGTGACCATATATGGTTCCTTGCTGTCTGTGGTCATCCCAGAAAAGGAAAAATGTAAATAAACTGGAATTAATTAAGATAAAATCCACCATCGCCGCTCCCACTCCTAGCCTGCTGCTCGCTGTTTGCTGCCTGCGGACGGCAGAAGCAACTTCATCATGAAAACAGTTGAGTTCTTCTGAGTGTTTAAATGTCAGTATTGATTAAAATTGTCTGCTCAGGTCCTAGAACATTATGGTCTATCTCTAACTGTGGACCACGCGATGAGTGTTCTAGAGGATGAAAGGTTTGCGTCTACAGCAGGCGTTTGAATTACAGTGGACTATATCTATAGCAGTTTCATTTAGGGAGGCTTTGATCTGATCACGTGATTTTAAAAGGATCATGAAGAAAAGATCACATGTAACCTTTAAAACAACAAACATGTCTTCTTAAATTCATCCTGAGATGGAGACTATTGAGTCTAAAGTATCAATAGCAATGTCTGAATCCCAGTCTAAGGTCTCAATAGCAAGGTGTGAATAACCACAACATCCGCCCCTTCGTTACACTTGTAACATAGACGAGGCCATGTATTTGTCTCCAGCCTGCTTCATCGCTGTGTCAAAGGTTAACCGCATACTTTTTACCCTCTGGCTGGTGTCATGACACCCATAACACCAGGTGGAAGCGATAATGAAATATCTCGTGACTTATCCTTATCGGGCCTACAGCGCCAAGGTCTCCTCACAAGACATTTCTACAGGAGACGAGACTTTTCTCTAACTCCCTTTTAATAAAAATATTTTATTCTGTCTCATAAAATGATTTGCTAACTTACAAGTTGGACTGGCAGGCCTAGTGGAATGCGGCTCAGGTGGTCACAGAGGCAAAAACCTGGGCATGGGAGGAGTTCGGTGAGACCATGGAACAAGACTTGCGTACAGTTTTGAGAATATTCTGGTCCACCATCCAGTGCCTCAGAAGGGGAAAGCAGTTTGCTACCAGGTAAGTAAGTAAGTAAAAGTTTATTTTTAGAGCGCCTTTCACAGATATGAATCACAAAGCGCTGTACAACATGATAAAGATCAGGGCAAATACCTCTAACCAATAAAAACATCAGAAAAACAATAGCAGTGATGAAATAGAAAATAAAATCATGAGTATAAACAAAGTAAAGGTGTGAACCCGAACAAAGCCATCTTTTTGAAACATTTAGGGAGGGAACGCCTGGATGAAAAGGTGAGTTTTTAGATGATTTTTAAAAACCTCTACAGTGTTAGAGAGACTGAGATTTGAAGGTAGACTGTTCCAAAGTCTGGGTGCAATAGTCTGAAAGGCCCTGTCCCCTTTGGTTTTCAGTCTGGTTCGAGGAACAGCCAGGAGGTTTTCAGATGTGGATCTAAGGTTCTGAGAGGTGGTGTGTGGGGATAAAAGCTCAGATAGGTAGCTTGGAGCCTGGTTGTTAAGAGCTCTATAGGTCAGGACTAAAACTTTAAACTGTATTCTATATTCTACCGGGAGCCAGTGGAGGGACTGTAAACCTGGAGTGATGTGAGCTCGTCTGCTGGATTTGGTTAGGAGTCTGGCTGCTGCATTTTGGATGGCTTGAAGGCGTGAGAGGGAGGTTTTGCTGAGACCAGTAAAAAGAGCGTTACAGTAGTCTAAGCGTGATGACACAAAGGCATGGATGATTTTTTCCAGATCTGCAGTAGAAACCAGTTTACGGACTTTTGAAATGTTTCTCAGTTGAAAGAAACAAGAGCGGGAGATGGTTTTGACGTGTGAGTCTAAACTTAAAGCTGGATCAAAAATAACTCCCAGGTTTCTAATGTTGGCCTTGGCTGATGGGCAAAAGGAGGCAATTTCTTGCTCGATTTTTGGCTGAAGTTCCGGGGGTGCGGCGATCAGGGTCTCTGTCTTGTTAGCATTGAGGACAAGAAAGTTGCTGGACAGCCAGTTACTGATCTGGGTCAGGCAGAGTACAAGTGTGGCCAGCCTGTCCAACTGGTGTGGCATAAAGGACATATAGAGCTGTATATCGTCAGCGTAGATGTGGTAGGAGATGTCTGGGAAAGACTGAATGATGCCAGCTAGGGGAAGAATATAGAATGCAAATAGTAGAGGCCCTAGAACTGAACCTTGTGGGGCCCCGCATGTTAGAGATGCAGTATCTGAAGAGAAGGTTTCGGACTTCACTGTGAATGTTCTGTTGGTGAGATAAGAAGAGAGCCAGTCTAGAGCAGAACCTGAAATCCCAGCCAGGGCATTTAACCTGTTCAGTAGAACGTTGTGGTCTACAGGGTCAAACCAACACTGTTTATACCAACACTGTTTATAGTGGGAACAATGTGCGACTGACCTAGACCCGGGACGTTATGGATTGGTGGGCAGAATACTTTTAAAGACCTTCTCAATCCCACCGACACATCTTCCAGTGAGGAAGCAGAGTCCAGGGCCTTTGGGTTGGACTCTCCAATCTCTGGTGTTGATGTCAATGAGGTAAAAAGCTCCTTAGTGGCAAGGTCCCAGGGGTGAATGAGCTCCGCCCAGAGTTCCTTAGGGCTCTGGGTGTTGTAGGGCTGTGTTGGCTGACGCGGCTCTGCAATATCGCATGGACATCGGGGCAGTTTCACTGGATTGGCAGACCGGGGTGGTGGCCCCCCAATTTAAAAAAGGGGACTGCAAAGTGTGTTCCAGCTACAGAGGGATCACACTTCTGAGCCTCCCTGGTAAAGTAAAGAGGAGGGGCCGGCGAATTGTCGAACCTCGGATTCAGGAAGAGCAATGTGGTTTTCTTCCTGGCAGTGGAACACTGGACCAGCTCTATACCCTTAGGAGGGTCCTGCAGGGTGCATGGGAATTTGCCCAACCAATCTGCCCATGGGCTGCATGGTGGCGCAGTGGTTAGCACTGTTGCCTCACAGCACGAAAGTTGCAGGTTCGAAACTCGGCTGTGGCCTTTCTGCGTGGAGTTGCGTGTTCTCCACATGCATGCGTGGATTTCCTCGGGGTACTCCGGTTTCCTCCACAGATCACAACATGCCCTATAGATTTGAAATTGTAAGTCGCTTTGGATAAAAGTGTCTGCTAAATGAATAAACATAATCTACATGTGTTTTGTGGATCTGGAGAAAATATTTGACCGCGTCCCTCGGGGGGGCCCTCTGGGGGGTACTTGAGAGTTTGGGGTATGTAGTGTTCACACTTTATAGCGTGACGGCTGCAAATTAAGTAGGACCATCAAGATGTCATTGGCTGAACCCATGGGTTCACCACTCGTGGGAGGGGCCAAAGGGGTCAGGTGCAGTGCGTCACGGTTGGTAGTCGAGGTCAGGGACCTTGGCGGTCTGATCCTCGGCTACAGAAGCTGGCTCTTGGCACATGGAATGCCACCTCTCTGGTGGGGAAGGAGCCTAAGTTGGTGTGTGAGGTTGAGAGGTTCTGACTAGATATAGTCGGACTCACCTCAACGCATGGCTCTGGCTCTGGAATCAGTTTCCTTGAGAGGGATTGGACTTTCTACCACTCTGGAGTTGCTCCCACTGAGAGGCACCGAGCAGGGGTGTGCACACTAGTTGCCCCCCACTGGGCAGTGCACTACCAACACTATCTATAGTGGGGACAGTGTGCTGCTGACCTCTACTCAGGACGTTGTGGATCGGTGGGCAGAATACTTCGAAGACCTCCTCAATCCCAGGGTGTGTTCCAACTACTTCCACTTCGCTGGAGCGGTTTGCAGCCATGTGTGAAGCAGCTGGGATGAGAATTAGCTCCTCTAAATCTGAGACCATGGTCTTGATTCGGAAAAGGGTAGAATGCCTTCTCCGGGTCAGGAATGAGGTCCTGCCCCAAGTGGAGGAGTTTAAGTATCTCGAGGTCTTGTTCACGAGTGAGGAAAAACTGGAGCGTGAGATCGATGGGTAGATTGGTGCTGCATCTGCAGGGATGCGGGCGTTGTACCGGTCTGTCATGGTGAAGAGAGAGCTGAGTCAGAAGGCGGAGCTCTCGATTTACCGGTCGATCTACGTTCCTACCCTCACCTATGGTCATGAGCTTTGGGTAGTGACCAAAAGAACAAGATCGCGGATACAAGCGGCCGAAATGAGTTTTCTCCGAAGAGTGGCTGGGCTCTCCCTTAGAGATAGGGTGAGAAGCTCGGTCATCTGGGAGGGGCACGGAGTAGACCCGCTGCTCCTCCACATCGAGAGGAGCCAGTTGAGGTGGCTCGGGCATCTGGTCAGGATGCCTCCTGGACGCCTCCCTGGTGAGGTTTTACTGGCACGTCCAACTAGGAGGAGGTCTAAAGGTAGACCCAGGACACGGTGGAGGGACTATGTCTCTCACCTGGCCAGGGAACGCCTTGGGATTTCCCTGAAAGAGCTGGCCCAAGTGGCTGGGGAGAGGGAAGTCTGGGCCTCTCGCCTTAGGCTGCTGCTCCTGTCACCCGACTCCGGATAAACTGATGAAAATGGATGGATGGATGGATGGATGGATGGATGGATGGAAAATGTTCAGGGACCATAAACACACTTCGTATTAATTCAGACAGTCAAGTATATAGTTAAAAAGGAATTTTATTCTTTTCTAAACTAATGATTATGCATGACATGATATGAATAATGAGATGTGATGGAGTGAATATGCGGTGATGGAATGCAATGTGTGAGGTGGTGTGATGTAAGCTAGATGTTTATCAGAATCTTTGTATCTGAAAGAAATTTTTAAATCTGGGTGTAAAAGAATTTGTCTGCTAGATGAGTCAACCGAGTCCAGAGCCTCCATTCACCGAATGAAATAACAGTTTTAAAGTGACTAAGCAGGTCCTCCCCCAACAGGAAAGGCAAAGCTTCGATGTCAGACACAAACACTGGGTGACTCGCGGACATGCTACCCACTGAAATTTAAAGGAACACCATAGACGACAAGGTCATTTGGCCTGGAGAGTAAGGACTGATGTCCACGGCGCAGGGCGTGAGTTTTAAGACACGACCTTGTCCAGCCGCAGTCAAACGGACTCGCTCCCAAAGAGAACGGGACATGATGGTGAAGTCTGAACCAGAGTCCAAGATGCCCTCACAGTCAAGCAACCCCTCAAGGGTCACCAGAATGTGAGGTTTCTCATTAGGACCCTCACCAACGATATCACAGAGAAACCTTAGTGGAGGTTTGTCCGGCGAGTAAGGATTACCGGATTTGGTGGCAGGTGCTTTGGATACTAGAGGGCAAGCGCTAACGGAAGCGACCACACCAGACCTCGTTGAGGTCACAGGTGTCACCGGACGCATCGTTGTGGCATATTTCACCTCTGTAGGAACCACCGCTGCCACTGAGTCCCACACAGGTTCAGTAGGTGCAGGAGCGTGTGTACACTTCTCTGCCAAAGAGAGGGACAGGATCGTCTTATATGTAGCCGGGTCTTTCTCCAGGACACGAAGTGCAGATCTCAATGCGGCACCAACTGCTCCAGGAGACACGCTCCTAGAACCAGATCTCGGCCTTGAGGCAGGGCTGTAGTCCCTACGGTTACGAATCGGTGAATACCCGTCAGAGGGAGGTCAGCGCTTGCCTGAGCGGGACGACTCTCCTAGAGCAGTAGGATGAACCCCGCTTTTCTTTAAAAGAAACACAATGTCTGTAACCACCAAGTTTTGGCGACTTAGGGCTCCCTTCACCAGCCGGTGGGAGGCTCCTAGCTTTGGTGAAACTCTGAGACCTGTTAGTAGGAGCGCCTTGTGGCTTAGTGCCACTTTCTATTTGGCCTTCTAAATTCATTTTCTCTGCAGGGTGCCTGGGCTCTCCCTTAGACATAGGGTGAGAAGCTTGGTCATCTGGGAGGGTCTCAGAGTAGACCCGCTTCTCCTCCATGTCGAGAGGAGCCAGTTAAGGTGGCTCAGGCATCTAGTTAGGATGCCTCCCTGGTGAGGTTTTCCGGGCACGTCCAACCGGGAGAAAACCTAAAGGAAGACCCAGGACATGCTGGAGGGACTATGTCTCTCACCTGGCCAGGGAAAACCTTGGATTTGCCCTGGAGGAGCAGGCCCAAGTGGCTGGGGAGAGGGAAGTCTGGGCCTCTCTGCTTAGGCTGCTGCCCCCATGACCTGACCCCGGGTAATCATCCAGAAATGGATGGGTGGATATATTATTTTTATGTCCTTGTGAAACACCTCGTGGTTTAGCTTGAGATGCGCTAAATAAAAAATTGTTTCTTCTTCTTCTTACGGATTTGTCAGAGCATGCTCTCTGGAGTAAACACGTTTCCATGAATGCACTGACAGAAGTTCCATCTGGACCTATGCTGTGATTTAGGACCCTTTGTGGAGCGACAGACAAACCACCCCAATCCCATACCAGTCCATATTCAATTTTACAACTAAAGCAGCTACGAGAAATCCCAGAACCACCTTTGCTTTCCAGTCACACACGCGTTGTCAAGGTAACCAGACAGCGGGTCTACTCTATTTCTAACGGTAACCTCTCCTCTGTCCCGACCGCGTTTGCGACCTCTGTAACTCGTTTGGTTCTTTTGCACTTCAGCAGCCAGTGTCTCCATCTCGCAACAAAGTTTTGTTTTTTTCCGGGTAGAACGCAGGGAATTCCCTCGTGTTGAGGATGTAGTGTGACCAAGTATGGTTAATTGAGTGAGTTTCTGTATGTAAATGACTGAGAGGGAACACGAGCACCTGGGTAGCACATGTGGGATTTATCATCGGACGATTACGGAGGAACATGCGTACGACAGGCCACCGCATGTTTCAGAAATGAGGCGTTTGATAGTTTGCATGAACATTGTAAATTTTGCTCAGTAAGAAATGTAGGAATATTTCTACAAACGTTTGATGAATGGGGCCCCAGGTCTCCATTAATTCCCAGCTGGCCGCTAACAGTGAACTCAGGCTACGACCCAAAGCCAGCCGACAGAGAAAAATACGCTAGACAAAGAGAACTTGCCAACAAACTAGAAAACGCCAGTTTCCTGCAGCACTGGAGCTGAACGCGGTCGCTGCAGGTGTTGTGCTGGGAAATGTTAGCCTGCCTGTTGAGACGTTACCAAGGCCGGATTATAATATGGGCAAACTGGGCACAGGCCCAGGGGCCCACAGCCACAAGGGGGTCCACGTGAGCAGCAGTCTTTTTATTTATTTATTTTTTTGTGCAGCAGTCTTAACGTTGGAGAAAGAATTCCTTCGAATTTCAGACATATATCAGATAACCAATAAGATCGTGATCATTTTTCTAAACCAATAACGTTACATAATTCGTACCGCGCATCTGCGGTAACCATAGTAACATGCCCCACCCCTAGACTGAAGTCTATAAATAAGCACTGCGCTCGCTGGGCGGATTGTGGGTAGTACGTAGGAGAGGCAACGATGAGCGAAAACAGAAGCGGCTGCTTTAAACGAAAGAGGAAACGAGACAGAGGAGAAGGAGGCATGTTTGATCAAAAGTATTCCATCCATTGACACGTTTTTTTAAGGACCTGGCTGCCGTCTGCAAACAAGCTGATGTACTCACTGCACTGTACCCATCAGATCTGGATGAAAATCTGGCAGATGAAATGATCCAGTTTCAGTGTTTCAAGATAAGACTCGTCCAAAACTACTGCAGGTTCTTTTAAAATATAGTCTACAGTTCATCTTCCCTAATGTGTTTGTGGCCCTGCAGAGTTTTCTAGCTCTACCAGTTACAAATTGTGAAGGGGAACGACCATTTTCACAAATGGCAAGAATAAAAAATGAACTGGGAACAACACAAACTTAACAGCGCCTCAGTGCACTGTCACTGATGGCTATTGAATCTCAGCTTGTCAGGAATCTTGACTTTGATGATATCGTAAATTAGCTTACTAATAGGAAGGCCAGAAAACAGTTTTTTGGCAAGAGAGGAGACCAACAAGAGGAGACAAAAAGAGGAGGAAGGAGCCAGGAGTCAAGACGAGGAAGGGAACGGGAGACATGAGGAGGAAGGGAACAGGAGACAAGAGGAGGAAGGGAACAGGAGACAAGACGAGGAAGGAGACAGGAGACAAGAGGAGGAAGGGAACAGGAGACAAGAGGAGGAATGAGACAGGAGACACGAGGAGGAAGGGAACAGGAGACAAGAGGAGGAAGGAGACAGGAGACACGAGGAGGAAGGGAAAAGGAGACAAGAGGAGGAAGGAGACAGGAGACAAGGGGCTAAGCACATTGTGCCCAGGGGCCCCTGCAATGATAATCTGGCCCTGGATGCCATGTGCATCCTCTGTCACAGGAATATGCTTACTTAAATACAGCTGCATACTGAGGGAGTAAACGACTTAAATTAGGAGCAATGCTGCTACTTTTGAAAATATTCATATTATAAACACGTTTTTTAATCGGTGTCCTTCCTAAACAAGTGAAAGTGAAACTTAAAGGACAACTTGGATGTGTTTTCTTCTTTTTTTAATGCTTTCCTGAAAAGTATTGGATCGGGACTCGGTATCGGCAGATACTCAAAATCAAAGGACTCAAAATTGGATCGGGAGCAAAAACGTGATACCAACATCTTTAGTTTTATTGGTATTTGGATGAAAACTAAACTGTTTTTGTGACCTTTTCTGTTCTAGTATTACAGGTGAAACATTTAAAACGCCTTTCAGTCACGTCTTCGGCTCAGCTGTGGATTAATGCCAGACAACACTGTGGTTATTAGTTTAGCTTCATAACTGAACGGCTCAGGGCGAGTTGTGTCATTCTCACCGTTTAGAAGCTCTCCTTCATGTTTTCATAGAACTGCTGCTTCCTGAGTCTGACTCTGGTGGACGAGTTCCAGAAACCCTTCTGGTGCATCAGCTCGCCTGTTTACATCGTCCCGGTGCCGAGGGAGGACTACGGCAGCGACAACTACATGCTGCTGTTCCAGCAGCCAGACGGGAGGGCGTACATGCAGCTGGTTTGGTTGGAGGAGCAGAACCAGTTCCTGCTCATCGACCTCACCATCAACATTCCTGTTCATAAGATCAACCGACGCTTCAGCAGGACCTACTGACACCTTACAGTTGTTTTCTGTGGTATTTTCATGTCTCTGCTGACATTTGGTTCATAGATTCTGTTCAGATGGATAATTTATTGGTATTTACTTTAACCCTTATGGGAATTTTTTGTTAAATAAATAATTTCAGATGCAAACACACGACTGTTTGGTTGGTTGGTCGGTTGGTTGCATCCAGCTCACAGTCATCTAACATCCAGAAGATGATTTCAGCTCGGTCTTGAGGAGGGACAGTGGCTATAAGCTCATTAGAAAACACACTGTCATTAACTTATTATTTACTTATAATTTATTAAGTTATTATTATAACTACCAGATTTAAAGAATAAAAGCATCACTCCCTGTTCTCATCTCCACTTCCTCCTGACTGAAGTCCTGCAGCGCTCACTGGGCTTTCTGGAAGATAGTTTAGCATTTAATTATCTTATTTAAGGGAAAAATTCATTAAGTCAACTTCATCCAGCATTTCCAATCCCAACTAAACCCCACTTTTTTTTATTTCCCTCAAAATATTATTTAAATGTATTTATAGTCTGCTTTATTACTATCTCACATTTCATACACAGAAGCAATTCGGCGTGCTTTTGGTATTTATACATCTGTAGCCTAGATTTAGTTTTTTAGTGTTTGACTTTTTCAGCACCTCCAAATCTGAGACCACGGTTCTCGACCGGAAAAGGGTGGTTTGCCAACTCCGGGTCGGGGGAGAGGTCCTACCTCAAGTGGAGGAGTTTAAGTATCTCGGGGTCTTGTTCACGAGTGAGGGTAGGAGGGATCGGGAGATCGACAGGCGGATTGGTTCGGCGTCTGCAGTGATGCGGACGCTGAGCCGATCTGTCGTGGTGAAGAGGGAGCTGAGCCAGAAAGCCAGGCTCTCGATTTACCGGTCGATCTACGTCCCAATCCTCACCTATGGTCATGAGCTTTGGGTAATGACAGAAAGAACGAGATCGCGGATACAAGCGGCCGAAATGAGTTTCCTCTGTAGAGTGGCCGGGCTCAGCCTTAGAGATAGGGTGAGGAGCTCGGACATTCGGGAGGGACTCGGAGTAGAACCGCTGCTCCTCCGGATCGAAAGGAGCCAGTTGAGGTGGTTTGGGCATCTGGTCAGGATGCCTCCTGGACGCCTCCCTGGGGAGGTGTTTCGGGCATGTCCTGCCGGCAGGAGGCCCCCGGGTCGACCCAGGACACGTTGGAGAGGTTACATCTCCAATCTGGTCCGGGAACGCCTTGGGGTCCTGCCGTAGGAGCTGGTGGAGGTGGCCGGGGAGAGGACGGTCTGGAGCTCCCTAGTTGGGATGCTGCCCCCACGACCCGGACCCGGATAAGCGGAGGAAGACGACGACGACGACTTTTGCTTCGCCAGATTTATGTCAGATATAAGGAGCCTTAGGCTCCTCCCCTTCCAGTCGGCTCATGGGGCCCTGAACGGGGTGTTAAGCGTTATTTTCTAATCCACTTTGTCTTATGGGCCATTCCCATCTGTACCGGGTCGGCCCGGGCCGGGTAGCGTAGGTTGTTTACATATCTGGGTGGCCTGGTATTTTTCCGGGCCAACCAAGGCTCATTCTCAGCCCTCTTCTGGAGGGGGTCTGCTTCAGGCCGACCAGGGCCAACACACCCACTGCTGACAGCAAATTCACACCTTCCATTAGAGCAAGCCTCTGATTGGTGGGTAGAATCAGCCTACATGGGCTTAAGGCAAGGATGTGTGGAATCAACCGGGCCAGGCTGGGGCCGACCCGGTACAGATGGGAATGGCCCATTAGACCCTGAATCACACATACAGTACAGGCCAAAAGTTTGGACACACCTTCTCAATCAATGTGTTTTCTTTATTTTCATGACCATGACCAACATGTGCTAAACACCTCTGGGAACTCCTTCAAGACTTGGAAAGCCATTTCAGGTGACTACCTCTTGAAGCTCATCAAGAGAATACCAAGAGTGTGCAAAGTAGTAATCAGAGCAAAGGGTGGCTATTTAAAAAAAAAGAATATAAAACATTTTTTCAGTTATTTACCTTTCTTGGTTAAGTACATAACTCCACATGTGTTCATTCATAGTTATGATGCCTTCAGTGAGAATCTACCAATGAAAATAAAAAAACACATCGAATGAGAAGGTGTGTTCAAACTTTTGGCCCGTACTGTATGTGGTACTTCAAATTTTAAGGATAAATAATGATGTGAGTTTCAGCTATGTCACTTGGAGATCTTTTAGCTCGTTTAGGTGTCTGTTTAGTTCTGTAGACTACACAATCATGGGGAAGACTGCTGACCTGACATCTGTCCAAAAGACGACCATTGACACCTTCCACAAGGAGGGAAACTGTCATTGCTAAAGAGGCTGGTTGTTCACAGAGCTCTGTGGTGAGCACATAAGGACAAGATGTCTTGATAACTGACTTTCAGCAGTTTATGGAAACCCTGACACATTCCAAAGGACATATCCTGCATTTAATTAGCTGTACTGGACACACTCCGAATGACTACTGCGGAAGAATTTCCCTCTTCAGATCATTTTCTCCTTACATTCAATATGACTCTTACTGTTTTACACCATCAAACCTCTTCATTTAGTTACTGTTTTGGAATCTTAAAATATCAACATGGACAATTTCCAAACATGTGACATCAACATGTGTGAAACACACAGGCCTAGAAACAGTATCAGACACTTCAAGACCTTAAAAATAAGACAAAATTATATTAAGAACCCTGGATTTAAGTGTTTCTGCATTTTAAAAGTAAACTCACTCCTACCTCATCTGCACATTTCCATTCATCATGTCATGTAAATATTCTGCTGTAGTTACAGTATTTTCACATGTCAAATCAAATCAGTCTTAGATATTTTTACATACACATACATTATTCACAGGACAACCTTTATATTCTTTTATTTAATATTTTTGTTACTCTGCTTTGCTGCTGTTACACCAAAACTTCCCCAGTAAAGGAATTTTCTGTTGTATTTGCAGAGGTCACCACTGGCCACTAGGGTGTGCTGCGGTCAAGCCTCCAGGGAAAAAGGTGTATTCACGGAGTGTATTTCTTCAGTATTTCTTCTATTCTGGTTTTACATTTAGCCACAAACTCATTCAATTCCTTTAAAAATCTGTGCGTTTGTGACTGGAGTCATTACCATCCGAACAAGTTAGGCTTTAGTTTCAACCGGCAGGGGGCAGAAACACCTTAAGTTAACGCTGCATTTAACCAAAGAAGAAGACACCAACCGGAAGTCAGAGCGGAAAGCAGAGCTAGCCGTGGAGCTAGCGGTCGCCCTTGCTAAGTTTAAGAATGGCTAATTTAGGGAACTGGAGGGAGTCAATCAGGCAGCGGTTAGCTGCTGCTGGAGCAGACATACTCGCTGAGTGTGAAAACGCGATCATCCACACGGAAGAGCAGATCCTCCATCAGCGCAGAATGCTGGACGCCATGAAGACAGAAGCCAGGATGCAAAGAATCGGTACGGAAGCTTTAATATTAGTAACCGTGTTGTTGGAACGTGTAGATGGGCATAAAGAGCGTAACTGACCATTTACTGTCGCTTTAAAATTCAGGTGCTTTTCTCGGGCCAAATAAACGACGTTGGAATTAGCATTCAGGTTGGCTAAAGGGCGATGCTGCTACAATGTTTGGATCAGCTTCAGTTTGCTAACTTCGGTTCAAACCTGCACTAAAGGTTTCAATTACCAGCAGAATATTTTAAACACAAAATGGGATTTATGGGAACTCCTACAGTCTTCGTTAAAGTTAATTAGGGACATAGTTTTCTTTAAATCTGAACCACATGGCGTGCAGGTCCAGTCCTGAGGAGGCGCACGCGGGGATGCCAGCGTTGCTGTTTGTGCTGCTTTAAAAAAATCTTTATTAACAACTTTCAAACAAACACTTGTTTGACAGAATTAGCATTAATCGCTGTCTACGTCAAACCTTAGTCCCAATATTCAGAGCCCTAACCCTATTAATCGTCTTAAAAGGAACTTTTTGCATTTTGGAAAAAAGAGAAAATGATAAAAGAAATGTTTATAGTATTGAAGATTTGATTTTCCATAAACATTCCAAATGTTTTTTTTAGTGATCAAAGGAAAAATATTTTTAACCACAACATTAAATTGTTGACTCAGCAGTCTGTAATATAAATATGTAAACAAGTGATTAAATTCTGGCATGTCGTGTCCCAAAATAAACTCCTGCATCAGTTATCTATATATTTCACCACTTTCCAACAGAGAAACACGTGGTTGTGACCATCACATACTCAATATTTCAATAATTATTGTTGAAAATGCGGACCTTCAGAAAGGACACTTGAGCCAGTCTCCATAAGATTCCCAGCAGTGGATTGTGGGTGATAACCTTTGCTGAAGTCTGCATCGATGCAGAGCTAGGCCCAATCCCAACACTCACACTTCCACATGTACACCCTTCAATTACGCGATCCCGACCAGGAGTGTGAGCGCGCAGGGTGTCCCGATTCTCAAGTGCGGAAGTTGATCACGCCCCTTTTGCACCCTTGATCCACTTGACCCAAGTAAGTCTGCATCGATGCAGACTTGGGCCAAGTGTATTACCCACAATCCATTGCTGCAGGAGAACAGGCTCAAGGTCCTTTTGTGAAAACATATATTTTCTAATAAAAATTGTTTTAGGACTATTAGCTGGTGCTCTAACACTTTTAGACAAAGCAGCAAAAGGTGCAAATTCATGTCAAATAATAATTTGGTTGTTTGTTTGAAAGTTGCTAATAAAGTTTTTTTAGTAGCAAAGCGACCAGCATCCCGGTCTGATGACACAATGCTCCCTGTCTCAATCTGGCAATTATTTGCACACTTGTGCACTCGAAGCGTTACGGCGCACTTCCTCCAAGTGCACTTTGCTGAAGGCCGGTAAACGAACAACCACCCTTCTAAAGGTTTCATAGCTCAGACCTTTGATATCATTTCATATTCATATCAAACATGTCTGGACACAAATAAACAGACAAACTATGTTCAGATTAGGGCTGCAACTAACGATTATTTTAATAATCGATTAATCTGTCGATTATTTTTTCGATTAATCGGTTTGTTATTGTTTAGCTATTTAACCTATACAAGTGATGAATACATTTCAGTTAAGAAAAAGAAAAACATAAGAGAATTGTGCAGTTGACTGCAATCTATTTTATTGCACATGAACAGTCAGCGGTGTAAAATGAGCTAAACAGTGCAAAATATCAGTCCAGAATAATTTTTTGGCATCAAAATATAAGAGGTAAATTCCATAAAAAATAATGTAGAATTGCTGGGGGGTGAGTGTCTTGTTCCCCATGTAGTTGTCCATCGTTGCTTGTTTTTTTCTGCATAAGAAACACAAATAGACTGAAATAAGTACACATATAAAATAAAGCAGCACACACACTACACTAAATCAATATTATATTTGAATTAATTAACAATATACAGTGATCATTTATTTTGACAAAAATGTGTTGTGAGGCGTTTTACAGCGTTAGATAGTAAAATAGCCTTTTAATAGTAAAAAAATTACTTTCTGAATTTCTCCTGTATTTAAAAATTGAAAGCGTACAACTATGCCATGTTATATTCACCTGGACACAGCTCGTCTGTATATTTTTCTCCGCGGAGTTGTCCTTTTTTGAATGAGGAACTTAGTTATGGGTTTGTGCCGTTTTTCTCTTAACGAGAACATTCTTATAAACAGACGTGCTGAATTTGGCAAGCGCATGATACACAACACGGAGATTCACGATTGCATCTAGTCAATCAGAAGTAGAACACCGTAGATTGACGCGGCAAAAAAACATGTTTAACATCCACTATAACAAACTCAGCTAAAACACTAAGTCCCAAATTTGATCTGCGTGTAGGGATATTTAGCTTGTTTATTTGCTGTTACTTACCGGGCTGGCTCTTCCTCTGCTGCATCAGCCACCGCGGTCAAGTGAGCCGTCATTTGTGCATCAGCTCCACATGTTTTCGTCTCAAATGTTCACTTAGGGACGTCGTGCTTCCGTGCCATGGTAGATGGTTTTTGTATATTTTGCAGGTCACCCGTCTTTACAAGGCATCTAGAGTGAAGTGCTCCCATACTCGTGAGGTTTTTGTCCGGGGTTTCTCTTCAGATTTGTCGCTTCTATTTTTCTTCCGTATTTCTTCTTGTTCCGCCATCTCTCACAGCAAGATGATCGTCAGTAACGTGTTACGTCATGAAAACCGAGGGCACTTATTGGCTCGTTTCTTCTTCTACGGCTCCACTGGTAGATCAGTGGCTCATTACTGCCACACACTGGCGGAAAATTTAACAGCTTGTAACCGATGTCAGATTGTGGTAAAAAATAGACTTTATGCAGTAAAATATGATTATTAAACAACTAATCGATGACTAAAAAAGTTAACTATTTTAATAATCGATTATAATCGATTAAATCGATTAGTTGTTTCAGCTCTAGTTCAGATATCAGATTATAAGCTGGCAGATCGACGACAAAAACACAGATAATTTGTTCAAATATGTCTTTTAATTCATAAACTCTTTTTTTGTATGTTCCTCCAATAAGATGACATTAAACGGGAGGAGGAGGAAGAAAAGGAGGTTCTCCCTGATGATCACCTTTCTGACCAGGAGGAGCCTTCCGGTCTGGAGGAGGATGATCTAGAACCTTCACGGGTTAAAGAGGAGCAGGAAGAGGAGCCCTGCACCAGTCAGGGTGGGGAGCAGCTTGTGCTGAAGGAGGAGACGAGTACCAGCTCGGAGACTCTCAGTGCGAGGGGCTTAAGAGGAGAGCTTCTAGGTGAAGACACCTGCAGAGACGCCTCTAAGGAGGAATCCCAGAGGAAGCGTGACCGTAAGACGGGGGCCAAACGGTTTTCGTGTGAAGTCTGTGGGAAAGGTTTTGATTATCGGGCTTCTTACGTACTCCACATGAAAACGCACACCAACGAGAAGCCCTTGGGTTGTAGAACATGTGGGAAAATGTTCCGGAGAAGTGATAAACTTCTGCTGCACACGAGAACGCACACGGGCGAGAAGCCGTACCTTTGTAACATCTGTGGCAAAAGCGTTTCCGACCCTTCTAGTTTTAAGAAGCATTTGTCGAGCCACTCAGACGATAAGCCGCACACGTGTGTGACGTGTGGTCAGAACTTTAAATACACGGACACTCTGAAGATCCACATGAGAATCCACACGGGCGAGCGGCCGTACGTCTGCAGCTTGTGTGGGAATAAATTTGTTAACGCGTCGAAGCTGAACCGCCACAAGAAGACCCACACGGACGAGAAACCGCACATCTGCGACACGTGCGGGAAAAGATTCATCCGCCTGCACGGCTTAAAGAATCACATGAAAACACACACAGGTGAGAAGGTGTACGCCTGTGTGGCATGTGGAGAGGGTTTCAGCTCCGTCTGCAGTCTGAACCGTCACACGAAGGTCCACGCAGGCGAGACGTCGCTGGAGTGAAGCGTCTCTGATGACTAAACAAACCAGAAAGATCCAGAAAGTTCCTTACAGAGACTTCAGGTGGGATTGCAGCACGGCGATGGCAGAAGTCCGTAGTTTACTCTATCAGAAGGATTTTCTCATATCAACCCAAAGTTTTTCTTGTACTTTAAGATTCTGAGAGTGCAGAGAAAAATGAATGAGTGAATATTAACCAGTAAAATGTTGGTTAAGAAAATAAAAACGTAAAACTGAGCAGAAATCTTTGTTTTGTTTTGTTTTGCTGGTGAAGCTGAACTTAGCCCAAAGAGTGTTCGTCTCTGTTTGGATTATTAATAACAAAAAACGTTGATGCAGTGATGGAGGTGAACGCTGAAATGATTATTTTGCCTTTATGTCGGCAAAAACAGTATACATACAGCGGCCAGCCCAAAAAGCCTCCGCCGGGATTTAACTGTAAGACTGGTAGGAGGATGTGGAGGATAGGGCTGTCCCGATGCAACCTTTTCACTTCCGATACGATACCGATATTGCAGCCTTCAGGATTGACGGATACCAATATCAATTCGATACGATATCAGCACAAATCATACAGACTGTTTCGGAGTGTGGAATTTGTGAACGGCTTGATCCAGTGATATTACTCAGAGAACAAGAGCCAATAACAGTAAGTATGAAAAAACTAATAAATTTTTCTTAACCATTGGTTGCAAAAATGTGAACCTTAACGGACTGCTTAGGTCGGAGATTTTTGATATAATCCAGCAGCGAACATTTCATCTAAAATTAATCTGTAGATTTTCATCTTTAAAAATTAAACAACAGAATTTAACAGAATATTTTTATCAGTTTATATTCTGCAGCAGATCTTCAACAGCAGAAATCAGGTGACCTCCTGGTGACCCGAGCCAAAGCAAACGTCAGCCAATCAAATCATGCTCATTTGACCATGTGACACCTTGTTAGGGATTTTGTCAATCACCTAATACCTGCAGCAAAGAGAAAAGAGACAAATAACCACACGAGTTACTGTTTGCAAATCAGGACAGATGCTCAATTAAAGGCTCGAGGCGCAGCTGCCCTTCCAGTTTATAGCATCAGATGAGACCGGAACAGGAACACGCGCGTGTGTGTGTGTGGGTGGGTGTGTGTGAATGAGAATGCTTTCAGGCATAGAGTAATACATAATACATTCAGTTAATTAATGGGATTAATGATCAAACAATAATAAAACCTAACATTTCTACAACATATTCCCGCCTGTTAATGAAATTAATTCATAACATGCATGAAATTTTATCCACTTTCATAACTTGTCACCATTTTCTATGAAAGCTTCATTAATCACGACAAAAGGGAAAGGGTAAAACCAGGAAAGGTGATCATCTCGTTAGTCATAAGCACCAATAGGGTACAAACTATGCAAATCAATACAAAGACGATAAGCATTAAAACAAGAAAAATAATAAAAAACTATAATTGGATATGAAAGGTTCAGAATCACTACGATGAAGTGAAAACAGCACGAGGTGCTGCACTTGTTCGTCTATCACGGATCGTAATCTCAGTCCTGATAACTTTGTTTAAAGAATCATTCCAGACAAAGTGTAATACAAAAATCATCATTTACAGTCTGGACAAGGGAACGTCAGTCACATCGGGTACATCAGGAGCAGCGGGTCTGGCAGGTTCAGAAGTCAACAAAGCAGTATACTGTACAAGTGAAACATTTGACAATTTATGGTATTTCCTACATATACAATGAGAATATTGGCTCTAGGTGTTCTATTGAAACAAATAGAATTGTTTTTTGGCAGCAAGTGTGTGTCAATGGTGGCCACAGGTTGGGGTAACATGCCAGTAACATCTGAGTAGATATCAGTGCTTTCATGTCCTGCTATCTCTTCAGCCGCCATCTTAGAGAGAGCAGGCTAACAGCAGCAAATTCAAAGATACTTTATTAATCCCAGAGGGAAATTAGAGTTTCAGTACACACAATTCAGAGATCAGACATACATAGACACATGACAAGAATTGGTGACTGTGGTCATTCACAATCCGAGTCGCGCTACCTTAATAGAGATCAGAGGGTTTATATATGATCATTGGGTCAGGTGGAGGGAAAAAAAGGCACTTCAGAGTTACCCTCCACAGGGAGGGCAGCTTTGCTAAGCAAAAAACACCTCAGACAGAAATGCAACAGACTTCAGACATTACACAGCATAAGTGTCCACTAGGTGGGGAGGTAGGGTTGGGACTCTCCACACATCAGTGCATGCAGCCGCGATGAGCAGCGCTCGTCACCTCCGTCTGGACAGGGGAGGGAGGTATTTGGGTTTAGAGAGCACAGTGACTCCTGGAAACGGTTCCACGGCCTTCACCAGTCACAGTCCTGCCCAGGCTGGGATAGGGAGACTGAGTTACCATGGCGACGGCAGCATTCCACATTTCTTCTGAGGGGGAGTAATCACTTCAGCCTCACAGGCTCAAGGGCACCAGATTCAGATAAGAACTTGTTTTGGGGCCAGACAGAGATAATTTCCTCTCTGTCTTAAAGTTCTGTTGGTCCTCAGCCCCTCTAAATCCAATAATGGCGTAATTAATCTATCCCAACCGTGCTGTCCCGTCAACTCGCTTCTTGATCGAATCCACCTTCTGTGCCAGAGTCTGAATCTCAGCCAAAGTTCCAAGCTTACGACTCATCTCGACAATTATGAGTTTGTGCGTTCACAGCGCGGTGTGATCCATCTCTGAGCTCCGGGATTGAGCCAATATTCCTCGAAAGCTCATTAATTTTCCGGTAAGCCGGGTAACCGCTCAGGCCAAACAGCAGGAATCCCGACACCAACACCACGAATTTCCAGACGTCTTCAGAATCCTCCACAGACAACAGAGAGGCAGATCAGGTTCCACTGTTTCCAGGAGTCCATGATAAACCCAGCTGGCTCTGTCCCAGAGGGGCATCCGGGAGCCCCTTCTCCCGTTCTCATTGTTGGAAAAGTTTTGTCAATTGCGTTGAGAGACCAACTGACCAGGTCCATTTTTAATAATTCCCAGTTTCCAGAAAAAATGCAGAAGCGCCGTACACCCAAAGACAGACAAAGAGCCTTGGGGATAAGATGTGGGGAGAGGAAGAAAAAAGCGTCTGTACTCTCCAAGAGCCGGAAGAAGAAGAAGAAAATATCATTTCTATAGCGCCTCAAGACAGGCCCGGAGTGGCTAATCGGGAGGGTCTGGAGAATTCCCGGTGGGCCGCGCGATATTTGGGCCGCATGGGGCCGGTGCTCTCGTTTTTGTTTTTTATCATTT
Source organism: Nothobranchius kuhntae (assembly GCA_006942095.1). NCBI lineage: Eukaryota > Metazoa > Chordata > Actinopteri > Cyprinodontiformes > Nothobranchiidae > Nothobranchius > Nothobranchius kuhntae. Next base: position 1,724,240 of record SSNQ01000274.1, read on the forward strand.
TATTTTTATTTTTTGGTGCCGGTGTTCAGTCATGGCACTGAGGCCGCCGGGCTGATCACATACGCTCCTCCCGGCTGTCTCTACCTACCGGGCTGCAGCTCGTTTTTTTTCCCCCGTATGCGCCTGTGCGCACCACGTGACCACGCAGTTGACGTAAAGATGGAAAGTAGAAAGAGCAAGGGTGGCGCGGAGAAGGCAAGAATTAAAAAGAGGAAAGCGCTGGAAACAGATGCAGCTAAATGTGCAAAAATGAGCACCTTTTTTTCTCAAACAAGCTCGCGGTCTTTAACTTCAAATGAAGATAAAACGGGTAAGGCAAGTCAAGATGTTAAACTTTACCGGCTGCAAATCACCATTCAAGTTAATTAAGCATCAATAATGAATTATATGGCATCATGACATAACGTTATGTAATATAATTAACAGTATGATATGACTGATGCCACCAAACTGTCTTGTCAGAGTCAAACACAAGATCCAGTAGGCCTAATAAGCACCAGGCAGAAACCCACAATTCCAGAGCGGACATGTACAGGTAGGCAAGGCCGGATTAACTATATGGGCAACTGGGCAATTGCCCAGGGCCCACGAACTCTAAGGGGCCCAGGGCAGCAAGCGCACGAGCAAAATACTGTAGGCATGTCTGTAATCTCCCGCATTATATTAAACTAGGGTGACCGTATGTTCGGTTTTCCCCGGACATGTCCACTTTTCACTCTCTGTCCGGGCGTCCGGACTGGGGGTCCGCAGTCGTATTGATGAAAACGTCCGGCTTTTCATCCAGGAGCAGGGATCGAATTATGGGGGAGCTGTATATCTTACACATCCAGGGGAGCCGGAAACAAGTTTTCTATCTATATTACATCATTTATGGACTCTTCTGAGCAGAGAGCACAGAGAGCGGCACAGAGCGTTGTTGCGCAGCGCTCCAGGCAGCTGCTTCCAGCGCACGGTCCATTCTCAAAGTGGCGCAACCAAAAAACTATAATTAGCACACGATCGTTCATGTCCGCACATATTCTCTATTTTCTGTCTTATTTGTGCCTGAAGCGCTCTGCTGCTGCGCAGCTCATCACCTGTGCTGCGCGGTGCTGTGGTGATTTCACCTCACTGACGCAGCATCGAAAGGCGCTCTCCGCTTTGCGGTCAGGAGATCCCTTTGATCTGCTCAAAAGTAACTGATGAGGTGAAAAAGTAAGAATCCAGGCAGCAGTTTTTTCTGGAGAGTTTAGAGGAGAGGCAGGAAGATGAGAGACAGGGCAGGAAAATAGTTAAATAAAAACAAGAAAACAAAACTAAGTGTTGAAAAGTAAAATGTACGTAGATTTATCTCCACTACACGTTTTTACCTGTATAAAACAATAAGTTATACACATGTAATATTTATACATCTGATACAGTTCAGATCACCTTCAACACTCAGTCACACACCCAGGGCCGTTTCAAGACATTTTGGGGGCCAAGGCAAAATGACCCCTCCCCCCCCATAACTGGGCTCCCCAGAAGCCTCTGTGTAATTCATACCCTCTCCAGTAGTGTTAGTTATATGGTGTTTATAAAAGCCCCTCAGACATTACTGACATGTTCTAATATTATCAGATGAAAAACTAAATTATCAGACATGCTGTCTCATCTGCTGCTTTTCTAAACTTGCTAAAAGTAACAAAACCATTT
>SSNQ01000274.1:1731558-1748042 GCA_006942095.1 Nothobranchius kuhntae
GCCGGGCCCCATGGGCGAAAGCCCGGCCACCAGGCGCTCGCTCACGGGCCCCAACCCCAGGCCTGGCTCCAGGGTGGGACCCCGGTAACCCTCCGGGCCGGGTACTCTGACTCTTCGTTTTAACCGCCATGAAAGATCCTTCAAACCGTTCTTTGTCTCACCCTTCACCTAAGACCAATTTGTCATGGGAGACCCTACCAGGGGCACTAAGTGCCCCAGACAACATAGCTCCTAGGATCATTAGGGCACTCAAACTCCTCCCCCATGATAAGGTGACGGTTCAAGGAGGAGCTATCTGACCAGAACCATTTTTAATAATTCCCAGTTTCCAGAAAAAATGCAGAAGCGCCGTACACCCAAAGACAGACAAAAAGCCTTGGGGATAAGATGTGGGGAGAGGAAGAAAAAAGCGTCTGTACTCTCCAAGAGCCGGAAGAAGAAGAAGAAAATATCATTTCTATAGCGCCTCAAGATAAAAATCATGAGGCGCTTCACAAAAACAAAAAATATAAAAATTGTAAAAATATAAAAAAGCATTTCGAAAATGTTAAAAATATATTTAAAATGAGTAAGAATAAGCATTTGCGATTTAAAAGAAAAAATGTTAAGAAAGAGAGAGAGTGAACAGGAAAGAGGGAAACCAGTGGATCCTGAGGAAGGTGGAATAGGTGGGGAGAGCAGAATAAAGAGAGAGAGGTGAAGAAGGTCATACAAAAGCCAGCTTGAACAAGTGAGTCTTCAGCTGCTTTTTAAAGGAGACCACTGAGTCCACTGATCTCAGGCTCAGGGGGAGAGAGGTCCAGAGTCTGGGGGCCACAGCAGCAGATGATCTGTCACCTTTGACCTTTAGCCTGGTGCTGCACAACCAGTAGGCTTTGATCACTGGACCTCAGGGACCTGCTGGGGGTGTAGGGACTAAGAAGATCACCAATGTAAGATGGTGCTTGTCCATGTAAGGCCCTATAGACCAGAACCAGGATCTTGAAATGAACCCTGAAGTTGACTGGCAGCCAGTGAAGCTGGAGGAGAAGCGGGGTGATGTGGGTGTGTTTGGAGGACTTGGTCAGAAGCCGAGCACAGGCGTTCTGAACCACCTGTAGACGGTTCAGGGAGGTTCTGCTCAGACACGTGAAAAGAGAGTTACAGTAGTCTAAGCGTGAGGAGATGAAGGTGTGGAGAACTGTCTCAAGTTCAGAGCGGGACAGAATGGGACTCAGCTTAGCAACGTTCCTGAGATGGAAGAAGGAAGAGCCAACAAGAGAACTGACATGAGAATCCAGGGTGAGAGCTGGGTCCAAGGAAGAAGAATGCCTGCGCTCAGTGTGGATTATTCCTGCTCTAATCGGCGGACCGTTGAGACCAGAGCTCGGGGGATTACTTTTTACAAGTAAGTTTGAGCATATTGTTGTTTGTATTTAGTAAATATAACTTTGCTGTACTGTGTTCGTGTCCACCAGCAGCCCCTCCTAGCCAGCTAACGTACATGTTTACTGCTGCTGTCTCCCTGACAGTGAAGCTAAATGAGACTGTAATAATCAGTTATTCCTAAACACTGACTTACATTACAGCTGAAACAAGGATGCTGCAGTAGAAACCAAACATCAGATAGATCTCATGTCTCAGACCCTCCTATCGGACTGCAGAACAGTTAGCTAACACGCTAACATGCTGTTATCTGATTGTTATGCAGAACTTTTTTCTGGTTCTACCCTTTGAGGATCGCTGATTCGTTTTCAGTAGAAAACGCAATTTTGGGGTTAAAGAAAGGTTCTAAAAATGTTAAGGAAGAAGTAAACAGAAGAGTAAGAAATAAGAAAATAGTATTGACCTCTTTTGTACAATGTTGGTAGACACTGGTCTGCAAATCTCATGGTTTTGTTTTGAAGGTTTTTCCACAAAAGGTGTGAGGAAGAAGTGTGATGCTTCCTGTAGCTGGTTTATTATGACCAGAACTGGGCTGTCGTACTGGGAGCCTCAGAGCTGGAGTTTATTCTTCAGCTTCCTGGTTCTCCTTCAACTAAGTTCATCAAAAAGCCATGAGCATCCATACAGGTACATATCCTTTTATCAGTCACAAGCCAGAGTGCAATGCTTATCCCCACATAGGGAGCCTAAGTCTCCTCCCTTTCCGGTCGGGTCACGGGACCCCGGAAGAACGAAAAAATGAATGCAAGTCAACGGGGCTAAAAGAGCTATTTTCTAATCCGCTTTGCCTTACGCCCTGGATCACACATGTGTTGTACTGCAACTTAAATGAAAACTAATGATGGGTGTTTGGACCACGCCAGTCACGTACTTTGAGATTTATCAGCTTGTAAAAGTTTGTTATTAGCATGACTACACATCAGAAATCGGCACGTCGCATATGGGATGTCACCACATAATCTCCTCCCCCCTAGCGTAGCTGCTACTCACCACATGACCAGATTCATGGTGGTTCTTTCCTCCTGAAAGGATTTGAAATTTGCTGAACTTACAGCCATTTTTCCTTAGTTTTTCTCCATGTCTGGTTTGATGACGTCACTTTTGTGAAGCGCATTTGTAGTCCTGGACCTATTTTCACGCGAAACCTAAAATAACATTTACCCTGTTCAAAAATAAGCACTTTCTTGGTGTCAAAATGCTTCTTTAAAATTCACGGACATCGTTTGGGAAATCCACGACACAAAACAAGCGGAATTAGAAAATAGCGATTTTAGCTCCGTTGACTTGCATTCATGTTTTTGTTCTTCCAGGGACCCGCGGTGCGGAAATAGAAGATGGGCGTGACTTCGGGAGGAAAGACGCATTTGAGTATCGTAGACCTGCACATTGGTGTTGGATGGTTTTTAATGGATGATCTATAGCTTGCTAAACCATACAGTCTGATACTGACACACTGATTTTACAACCCACACAAGATCTCTGATGCTTAATGAGGTTTTGCTACAAAACATCTACCTTACATTCCACTATTTCATTCCATTCAGTTATCTTGTCCAACCATCATTTATCGTGATTTGTTCTGTGTCCTCGTTAGTTTAGAAATATATTATTAAATTCATTTTTATAAACTATATCCTGACTCTGTCTGAATTCATATGAAGTGTGTGTTCCCTGAATAATCTAAAGAACCTAAAGGTAATATTAAATCAAATAATCTGAGGCCTAGTCCATACGTAGCCGGGTTTTATTTAAAAATGAATGTCCGCCCCTCCAAAAACTTGCATCCACACCACCTCGTTTAAAACAAAAAACTGTCCACACGTACCCGGATAAATACGTTGTTAAGGACATGCCAGACCTGTAGGCGGCAGTACTTCCCCCGTTCTTAACCTCGTCCTTCGTCTGTGGTCTTCCGCAAGGAGCAGTAATTCCGCTTGCAAAAACAAACAAGCAGAAAGCGCTTGGACAGTTGATAAAGCGAGCGCAGCTCTGAGGGCATCCATGCTGTCGGCTAGTGTAAACACAGGTCGCACACGTGATGTCAGCATTTTTTTGTCGCGGAAAGTGACGTTGCGGACCTTAAAACTCCGGTTTTGTCTGTCCACACGCAGACACCATAAACGGAGAAAACGCAGATCTTCACTTTGGCCGGAGTTTTTAAAAAGATCCGTTTTCGTGTGAAAAAACTCCGTTTTCGTGTGGAGGACAGGCCAAAACGTAGAAAAATATCTACGTTTTGGCAGATCCCCGGCTACGTGTGAACAGGGCCTAAGAGCAATCAGATTAATAATTCCTATTTATATGGAATATCACATCTTATTGATCCTTTAATAAAGTGTGGCTAATTCACCACCGCTGACGTCGTTAGGTCCGTTTTAGGGGGGCTTCAGCCCCCCTATCATTTTGAGTTTTTTTTAGGGCTGGGACTTTAACGCGTTATTATGATTAATTAGAAAAAAACGACACGTTAAAACAATTTCACGCATTTAATCGCAGCTTGCATTTCAAGCACGGCGGAACCTTTGTCATTGCACGACTTCCTCGTAGACCGAATGTCACTGACGCACACGACAATGCACAGTGCTAATGGCTACTAAAACGGAATAAAAACGGAAAGAAGTTGCCTTGCTTGGACTGATGCAGGATTTAGGAAACACGCCCGCCTCTTTTCTTAACTTGGAAAAAAATTTTCCAGACAACAACGGAGTCCGTGTCGCAGACATTTTTCAGAGATCGTCTCTGCTGCAGCTGCCCGGTGGCACCGGAAACTTTACAAAAGTTGCGTTAAGCTATATTTTTAACATTTACGTAACATCTGTGCAGCGCTGAAAGCTCCAGACAGAATAATTCTGTGCCCTAACAGTAGTTTATGAACGTAGTCAGACAAACGAGAGGCACCTGGCTGCAGCTGGGAGAACGCTCCGAGTTCTCACTACTCTGTAAACAATCACAAACAAAGTGTCTTAAAGTTGAAAACAGAAGTTTAAGTTAAAACAGAAACACACTGAAACTTTTCTGATGATTTTCTAAACAATTCTGTCAGGGAATTATATCTTTCTGAGACGAGTCTCTGTCTAAACATCATCGCATGCATTACTATCATTAAGCTGCGAGGTGTGTTGAAGCTGTCATCAGCTAAGGGGCGGATGCTCAAGTGCATCAGGGGCAGCGAGGAACGAGGAAGTTGTGATCAGGCTGGAGATCACACCAGATTCGCTGCAGCAGGCATGAATCTGCGGGTCTGCAGCATCCTCTTCTTAACATGACATCAGGACTTCCCATGTAAGGAAGGTCCGCTCACCGGTTCATCAGATCATTATTTCCTCGCCACGATCTTTTATACTCCTATCATCCTCCAGTCATCCAACTGGAACCAGTTAGTGTTCCTGATCATTCTCAGAATATGTCACGCCTGCTCTGGTGTTAAAAGTTAGTACATTTAAGTCCTAGATCATATTTGTGCCTGTTCTACTGTCATTTTGAAGGATTATTATTTATGTGTTTTTACTACATTATGAGTAGAAATGCTAATAAAAACTCCCAATTATACAAACAAGTGAAACTGGAAAAATTAGAATCTGGTGCAAAGTCAAATTTATTTCAGTAATTCAACTAGACAGAGAGACTATTTAAAGGCTCAGGAACCCTTTGCAGGCGTTTTCTATTTGTAATTATAAATTTTAGTTGATTTGGGTTTTGTTTCATATCACACAGTGACATTTGATTAATTAAAATGCATTTTTTATTAAAAGCTTTAGTTTTACAGTAATAACTATGTCTAATGTTTAATTCTCTGTCTCATAATTTTAATTAAGTTTTGCTTTGAGAGCACATTTTACTGAACGATTAAAATGCGATTAATTTAGATTAATTAATTACAAAGCCTCTAATTAATTAGATTAAAAATTTTAATCAAGTCCCAGCCCTAATTTTTATATATACTGTTATTTTGTCTTGTAATTGTTAATTACATACTCCTTTATTCCATATCATATCAGTGTTATTCATATATTAAAACTGTCAACTGTATACTCATTTGGCAGAATAAAAGTTTGACAATTATTCATTTGTTCTTTGTCATATTTCAGTAACATTTATAATTAAACAAGTTGTAATTAAACAAATTAAACAAATGACTGCAACATTTCCCCCTGTTAAGTGCAGTAGACTGAAATGAATAGCTTTATTTGGAAATATAACATATCAAATTTTTAATGGACTTATATAAAATCTTTCTTCAACATAGACCCCACTAATGAGCTGATTAAGTGTTATTTTTTTATAAAAAGAAGAGGGAAAATGCACAAAGGTAGGAAAGGAAAAGAAAGTGATAAAAATAATAGGTTTTGTTAAATGTTCTTCAGATAATGAATTAATTGACAAAGTTTTTGCAGGGTGTGAAAAAAATGTTCAAGGTCAAGCTCCTGGGGCTAAGCCCCCCCTATATCTCAACCCTAGTGACGTCCATGTTCACCACGCTACACCATGGTCCGACAGTAGATGGGCGTGGCTTGGGTCACCAGGAGGTCACCTGATTTCTCCTGTTGAAAAGCTGCTGCTGAATAAAATGTGATGAAAATCTTCTGTTGTTTAATATTTAAAGGTGAAAATTTGCAGATGAATTTAAGCAGATATAAATCTTCTGTTGGACTTCTGTTGTTGAATTTTTAAAGATGAAAATCTGCAGATGAGTTTTAGGAAATCACATTTTTGCTGGTGTATTTTGAGTAAAAAAGATTCAAATACGTCAGTTCAAAGAATACGTTTAGTGTAAAAAATTCAGTGTTCAAAAAAAGCACATTCTGGTGAAACTGTTATACTTCCTTGGTCCGTTCTCTTCTGCTCTGCCTGATCTGAGAAGAAGGATGTCCACATGTAGCTCAGCCATCCTTCTCACTGAGAGAACAACCAAATGTTTTCTCGTCCACTCACAGAAACCTCGAACCTGCTGCTTTATTTAGTAACTGACATCAGCTCAGGTCTGCTGGTGAAAAGCATTTGTGAGATGAAACCTAAAATAGAAACAGGAACACGTAGTGAGCTATCCTTGCCCGACTCTTCTTGCTGCGTGAGCTGCAGTCGGTATGTTACTGAAGGCCTGTGGGTGTGCAGTAGAACTAGAAGTCCCAGAATGCACTGGGAGGAGCAGCAGTCTCCTAGGAAACAGAGTCTAACAAATAAACCAATTCATCCAATTTAAAGGTGCCAAACAGATGCTAACAGTAAGTAAACTAAAATCTGCAGCTGAGCCAAAAACATGTTCAGACCTGTAGTTACCACAGGGACCCACACGAGGGAGCTCTGGAGGCAGAACTGGAACCAGTTCCAACTGGGTGTTTCTTCTTCCAGCTCCACTGTGTGGTCTCACAGATGGACCTGAAGAGTGGACCAAGGTTCCTGATTCCTGTCGCTGCGATGCCACGACCGCCAACCAGGAAATGTGCAACGCTGGAATCTACAAGCTGGTAGGAAACTAGTTGTGTGTGTGTGTGTGTGTGTGTGTGTGTGTGTGTGTGTGTGTGTGTGTGTGTGTGTGTGTGTGTGTGTGTGTGTGTGTGTGTGTGTGTGTGTGTGTGTGTGTAGCCCTGCTACGACAAGGTAATCAAGCTGATGCAGTCAAACCTGAAGGTGGTGCTGGGAATCACCTTCCTTGTCGCCATCCTGCTGGTAATCCAACACACACACACACACACACACACACACACACACACACACACCAAGTAATGTGTCTATGGTTACATTGTGATTTCTTAGTAAATATTCTATTTGATGAGAGATAAACTTTATTGTATTTATCCTAGTGGATCTATAATTAAACGGGTAAACTAGTAGTAGCACATCCAACGTCAAGGAAACCAAAAAGTTATTATCAGGAGAGGGAGAATGTTTAAGTGGTTAGCAGCAGTGTGCTAGTCGATGGCCCCCTCCATGAGGCCACCACAGCTCAGCAGAACATCGTTGTAGCTTCTTCTGGGGAGAAAAACACTTAGAGAGAAAATAAAGTTAACAGCTGAAATAGCAGGAAATAATACAGTTAAAGAGCAGATTGTAGAAGAAAGCAGTAGAGTGTGAAAAGTGGTCAGTGTATCCTCCAGCAGTCTAAGCCTATAGCAGCATAACTACAGAGTTAACTCAGGATAATCTATCCTATTTAGATGGAGGCATGTTGGAGGCAGGGCAAGGGAGAGCCGTCTTTACCGACTGTACACTCCACCTCCCTCTACTCCCCCACTTGTCCAGATCTAGACTAACATCAGATTTTAACAATAGAAAAAGGAGAAAATATTTCTATAGCGCTTCTCAAGATAAAAATCACGAGGCGCTTCACATAAACAAAAAATATAAAAAAGAATTTAGAAAATGATTAAAATATATTTAAAATGAGCAAAAAATAGACAATTGTGATTTAAATGTAGAGAAAGAGAGAGAGTGAACAGGAAAGAGGGAAATCAGTGGATCCTGAGGAAGGTGGAATAGGTGGGGAGAGCAGAACAAGGAGAAGGTGATGAAGGTCACACCAAAACCTGCCTGAACAGCTGAGCCCCTCCAGCCACACCCAGACCTGTAGAAGTAAGACATCATTCCACCAGGACCAGGCTGGTAACAGGAACCAGTGACCTTAACCAGGCCGCTCCTGCGTGGCTGAACCCAGCGACTGTGTGGAGACGAGCAGGACGGGTCAGCATTAGCAGGTATCTTTACTGCTCTTCACAGCAGTTTGAAGGTTTTCATCTTCACTGAAACCGGCTTTTTCACTTCTGAGGAAAATGTGTTGGTGGTTCAGACACAAACTTTCTCCATTCTTCAGATCATCTCTTCAGAAAATTGGTGGGAGATTCCTTTAAGGAATGTTGGGACTGCCTCAGCCAGAGTCGAACCAGAAGTCCTAATATGGTGAGCTGCTGCTTAAAGGTGGGTGGGGCATCATCAGGTAAATCTCAAACACCTTTGGGCTCAAATGGAAAACTACCTGTAGCTTTTCTCCATCTGTGGCTCTTTTTCCACCTTTTGGAGGAAATTTCTACTGGAAAAGAAGGAAATCTGTGGAAAAATCTTCTAACTTTGGTTCCTGGAGGGGAAAAAGGAGACAGGACAGGAAGAGAGAAGCTAGGTGGGAGGGAAGGAGGAGGAGCACGAGGAGGAGGTACAGGTGCTGATCTGATTACCAGCCTCTGTTTAGGTTCTCGTCTTCACTCTGAGCAGCTGCTGTTCTCTGAGGAGCAACAAGGAGAAAAGAAGAGCCATGGCTGTGAATAAATGCGTCAAATATCTGCTCTTCATCTTCAACCTTCTGTTCTGGGTGAGTTCAGAACCTCTCAGGTCACAGGGATGCACTTTTAAGGTGGAATCGTTAGTTGTTTGAATCAGATGAAGCCTTTTATTTAGTTTAATTAGCCCTTTAGATGAATTTAACCGGTTTTTTTACCGGAACGTGTTTCCTGTCTGTCCTGACCTCGCTCCATACGCGAGCCGTGGGCAGAACCGGTTCTCCTGGTCATGACCTGCCCTTCAGTAAAGTCACTAGGTTTCAGGGTGTGGTTCTTCTGCATCTGGCTTCAGCCTCGCTCCCATATAAACCTCAAATAAACCTCTGGGATACGAAATCGAACAAAACCTTTTTGTTCCAGTCGTTTAACGTTATAATCCAGATTACAGGGATGTGGTTCTTCTGTCTGAACGTTTTCAGAGGAACTCAGACCTGCAGTCGGCAGCAGAAACCTTCTGTTTCCTGTGTACTGTAACCCTTTACAGCTGGGCTCTCCAGTCCTGGTCCGCTGGAGCAGAGAAACGACTAAAACATGCCAGGGCACCTCCAGGACCAGGGTTGGGTTTTAGATTAGAGCTCTAATCCCTGCAAATCCTGACACAGCAGAAACTAGAATTTCAACTTTCAGAAATGCTTAAAAACAGAGTTGTTGAAGGAAGGCCGGGCAGCTTTAGTTCTGCAGCACTTTTCCTCCACAGAAGCGTTAGTGTGGCTTCCAGGTGCAAGAACATCAAACATTAAAACCAATGTTGCTACGTGAAACAGCAGATTATAAACTCGGATTTAAATATGAACGTATTGGTAAGAAAACTGAAAACCATAAAGTCAAAGCTAGAACCTGGGAGTGCGTCCCGTCTGGTTCCGTTAGCTCAGACCTTCATCCCCGGCGTCCTGCTGCGGTCGTTTCAGGTCAGCGATGACGGAGCTGATGCTGAAGCAGCACCCGGCTTCCTGCTGTTGGGTTTTACTTCCTGGATCTGATTTTCTGTGTTTGCAGCTTTTGTTATCGACCCTGAAAGCCTGTTGGTCAGCAGAGAGCTGCTTTATATTGAGCTTGGAGCTAACCTTAAAAATCACGTGAACATTTTATTCATTTATTATTTTTACTTAAAAATCTGCATTTAAATGAAAGCACTGATGAATTTTAAGTTTTCTGAGGATTAAAATGTCGTGTGGAAAATAAACCAGTGAGAGTCAAAGCTGTCAAAACAAATGAAACGGAACGGGAAAGTCCTGAAGATGGATAGAAATGTTTATGGGTGTGGTTGGATCGATGCTTTTATTCTAGTGAATGGAGGCTAGATTTAGCAGAAGCCACAACAGGAGGAGCGCCCCCTGGTGGCTGGCAGCAGTAGTTGGCTTAAGCCCCGCCCTCCCGTAGAAAAACTGAGATTTTCTTGATTAAATAAAAAATACAGTTTTACACCTATGACCAAAAACCACTAGATGAAGGACCTCAACTTTGTTGTTTTAAAAGAATTTAAGCCAAAACAGGTGAGCAAAGCTCCGCCCACTCACCTGCACACATTTTTAAACGACTTAAGCTTTTGTGATAAGTTTGTTTCTAGTAGTTTTCAGTTTTTCAGAATCACATCCAGAGTTCTTAAACTCCGTTAATCCAACATGGCGGCTCCTCTGCGGGTTCTCGTGGCTTCACATTAAAAATGGTGGAGATGTTCCTGTTTTCTCCCAACCAGGAGTGTCGAAACAANGTCCTGGCCCGCTGGAGCAGAGAAACGACTAAAACATGCCAGGGCACCTCCAGGACCAGGGTTGGGTTTTAGATTAGAGCTCTAATCCCTGCAAATCCTGACACAGCAGAAACTAGAATTTCAACTTTCAGAAATGCTTAAAAACAGAGTTGTTGAAGGAAGGCCGGGCAGCTTTAGTTCTGCAGCACTTTTCCTCCACAGAAGCGTTAGTGTGGCTTCCAGGTGCAAGAACATTAAAACCAATGTTGCTACGTGAAACAGCAGATTATAAACTCGGATTTAAATATGAACGTATTGGTAAGAAAACTGAAAACCATAAAGTCAAAGCTAGAACCTGGGAATGCGTCCCGTCTGGTTCCGTTAGCTCACACCTTCATCCCCGGCGTCCTGCTGCGGTCGTTTCAGGTCAGCGATGACGGAGCTGATGCTGAAGCAGCACCCGGCTTCCTGCTGTTGGGTTTTACTTCCTGGATCTGATTTTCTGTGTTTGCAGCTTTTGTTGTCGACCCTGAAAGCCTGTTGGTCAGCAGAGAGCTGCTTTATATCTAGCTTGTCGTGTGGAAAATAAACCAGTGAGAGTCAAAGCTGTCAAAACAAATGAAACGGAACGGGAAAGTCCTGAAGATGGATAGAAATGTTTATGGGTGTGGTTGGATCGATGCTTTTATTCTAGTGAATGGAGGCTAGATTTAGCAGAAGCCACAACAGGAGGAGCGCCCCCTGGTGGCTGGCAGCAGTAGTTGGCTTAAGCCCCGCCCTCCCGTAGAAAAACTGAGATTTTCTTGATTAAATAAAAAACACAGTTTTACACCTCTGACCAAAAACCACTAGATGAAGGACCTCAACTTTGTTGTCTAAAGAATTTAAGCCAAAACAGGTGAGCAAAGCTCCGCCCACTCACCTGCACACATTTTTAAATGACTTAAGCTTTTGTGATAAGTTTGTTTCTAGTAGTTTTCAGTTTTTCAGAATCACATCCAGAGTTCTTAAACTCCGTTAATCCAACATGGCGGCTCCTCTGCGGGTTCTCGTGGCTTCACATTAAAAATGGTGGAGATGTTCCTGTTTTCTCCCAACCAGGAGTGTCGAAACAACCTGGAAAGTCATGGAAGAATATCCGTCAAGCAAGCTGAGCAACTGAAATTGTACTTTTACTGCATTTAATCTGTGGCCAGATTAGTGACCATCTGGGTTAGTGTGGTGCTGCTCCCGTACGGCACCCTTAGCGGGGCACCCAGAGGTGTTTCTACATGTTCTACAAACCACACCAATGCAGCCTCCTCTACCTGCTGCGTTTTATCACGGAAACTCTGAAAACTTGCTCCAGATTCTTTCAAATGTGAACCAGAACCGTGGAGTTCTGCTCCTGTGACTCTGAAGCTTTAGTTGTGGTCAAGGCTGACTGGCCGATCTGGCATTCTGTCACTGGCCCAGTGGGCAGCTAAGCCAAGTGGCTGCTTGCCCAGCTTGGGTCGACACTACTCCACAGTTGGTGATCTGCAGAACATTAGCTACATGGTAACCTGAAGCTAAAAGAGTTTTTCCAGGCATTTTTAGCGGGAAAAACGCGGTAGAGTGATGATGTAGGAGTTGTTTTACTGTGTTAGCATGTAGCTAATGTCCCGCTGATCTCCGCCCGTGGAGAATGAGCTGACCTGGAAGGCCAGGGCTCCCGGTCGCAGCGGTCTGGCCCTGCTTGTAATTTAACAGTCCCAGTCCATATTAGATCTCACATTCGGCCTAGAGACGAGTCGGCGGGCGGCAACACCCCCCACCCCCATCGCTCTCCCAATGGGGAGGGCCGACGATTCGTAAAAATGCCAGTGTCGGTACAAGATCTGCTCGGGTGCAAAATCGGCTCGGGGTCCGTCGACTGCCGATGACGTCTAAGCAGTTGATTGGCTGAACATGAACCTTACGGAATTACGTAATCACGTTACGTTATCACGTTACGTTGGTCCAGGCAAATCTTTCTGTTGGAAAGATGGACAACTTTTACAAAGAAATCCATCATTACCTCTTTGAAAATACACTTTTAGCATAGAGCTGCATGTATATTAGGGCTGAACGATTAACTGCATGTGCAATTAAATTGCGATGTGACAAAAGGAGATTTTCTAATCACAAAGGCTGCAATTTGGCAGCGAGTGGTTAGCGCAATGCTAATATACATGGAAAAACCCATAGGAATGCTAATGTCACCGATTACATTCTTACAAATTATGAATTAGAAACGTGCCAAATGATTACATTTGGAGTCTAATAGAAAGTAAAACTACCATCAATCAAATAAGTACAGACAGGTATTTTAGTAAAGCCAGAAAACTTTTAACTCCAGAGTTTTAGCTAGCAGCTATGAGCGTACCTGAACTACGCATGGACAAGACGTCAAAAACTCTAAACACAAAATACTTCAATAAACGGGACACACTTCTTTCCTGCAAATACAATTTCACAGGTGTTGCTAATACCTATGATCCTTCAAGCGATGTGCTCAAAGAGGAGTTCAACATTATGAATAAAATATAGTGTTTTATTTTACAAATACCATTATAAACACAAACTTACGTCGTAAGAAACATTATTTTAATAATGAAACTGCTAAATTCTTTCCAACAGTATAGATGTGTATTGTATTTTGTCCGAGTGGGTTTGCCGTACTTTGACGTCATCGGCAGTCGAAGGTCCCCGAGCCGATCTTGCACCCGAGCAGATCCTGTACCGACACCGGGGCCGAATTTTGGTCCCAGTCCACCCCTGGTTGTGGTCTGGAGGAGGAGGAGGAGGAGCTTGGATTTAGGTCTGAGGGTCTGAAGCGTATCTGGTTTCTGAGAGCAGGTCTGAACAGGTCTACGTTAGATTACAGCGATCACATGGTTCTGTGTGGTAAGCATGAGGGTGTGTCGGCCCATTCCACACCAACAGGCGGGAGTAGACGGACATTCAGGTGTGGGGTGATTCAACCTGTAAGTCGCTGCTGAGGGATGAAACATCCACAGAACAACAAACTGTCATCCATGAATTTCTGGTGTCAAAATAAAAGCACCAGTTTTATACTGAAAAACAAAAGGATGTTGAAGTGAAATAAAACAAAGGATTTGTTAAATCTGTAAATCTAAGATTAAAACAACAAAAACAACACTAAAAAATAAAACTACAAAATAAAAGCTCTAATAGAATCAAGCTTACTCAGCCTTTATTCATTCAACTCAATTAAAACAGACAAGATCTAATCCCCTTTAACAGTTTACTCAGAAATATTCCTAATTCAGTCTCACTACTTTATTCTGCATTCTTTCTTCTGATGTAATTATGGGATGTGGTTCTAATCTGTTAGGGATTTGCTGTAAAACACTTAATCCCAGTTTATTAAAAACCAAATGCTTTTATAATTCTGTTAAGTTCAGACTTGTTTTTAATGTTTTTTATGAATAAAATGTGTCAAACTTTGAAGTTTTTATGAAGTAGAACAAACCAGTCGGTTTAGTCTGTGATCTTAAATAATCCTGGTCATTGCTGGGTTTTATGAGCCTGTCTCACAGCTGGAGGGCGTTCCTCTGCTGCAGGTTTTTCTAATTGAGGATAACCTGGAAGATCCAGATTACTGCATGTTTACATCATCCGGCACCTTTGTATTTCAGATTATCCATCACCTTTAACCCTCCCACTGTCCTAATGGGTGTGACCCCATGAGGAAAGTTGACCATTGAGCAGGATTGATGGTTTATCCATTGGGTCCATGTGGCAGGGGTGAGGAGTGAGCGCCACCTAGGACAATGGGAGGGTTAATCTGGAGGTAAAACTCTGCAGAACCTCAGGAAGATTTGGAGCAGGTTTTAGTTTTCTGCACCGACACGGTCCAACAGCCTGGAGTTTGGTTCTGGTTCCTCTTCAGGGTGGATTTCATGACTTTCAAAGATTCTGGAACATTTTTCGGAGTTTAGGGATGCACAATGTCGGCATCGGTGTCGGCCGATGTTAAGTCTTTAACATATTGTATCGGTCCGATAAGTAAAACTGGGCAGATATTAGTGTGTGTGTGTGTGTGTGTGTGTGTGTGTGTGTTATAGAAATTCAGCTTGCATAACTTTCAGCCTATACAAAATCTGCTCATTTCAAAAGCACAAATGTCTATTGATATCGGTATCGGTGCATCCCCAGAGTAATGGGATCCTTCATGTCGAGGATTATGAATGTCGTGATTTTAATCTGAAGGGATTAAAACACATTTTGTTTATCTGAACTGGTTTCCTGCTCTTTCACTTTTATAACTTTAGTTTTTGTTGCCTCTGGGTTGAGATCATAGTCAGTTAAATAATTTAAAGTCTAGTTTTAATCTCTAATCCTCTTTGCTGACGTGTTTTAATCTGGTCAAAAAAAGTAAAAGGTTTATTTACTTTTACCTCAAAACAACTCCCCACCAAACCTTGGATGCTCTTAATCACCTGCTCCGGCCTTCCTGGTGCTTCCAGCAGGGTTTCTACATTTTTGGCTCGTCTGAAGGTTTCCTGCTGAAGGAAGCAGTTCCTGAGTTCTGGTTTGACTGGTTTGACTGGTCAGGTGTGTTGGAAGGTGCGATGCTTTTGTGCTGTTGAAGCGAAAAGGTCAGGGTGTGGTGAGAGAATTTGTTCCGATCCTCAAGTCTCGTCTCCTCCTGTAGACTCGGTCAGAACAACCGGGAAGAGACTAGGAAACGAACAGAGTTTTAAGTTTCAGAGTGTTACACACACACACACACACACACACACACACACTAATTTTCTGGTTGGCTGTTTGTTGTTGACCCGTAGAAGCTCGAGGTTCCAGGTATGGCAACGTAGACAAACTAGAATCTAAACTACTGGAACAAACTTAAACTGGAAGAAACGCGGAACAAAAACAAAAGTCACAGATTTGAAAGTAGAGAAGAAGAAAGTCAGGTGGGAGTTTTTGACGGCAGCCAGCAACGTTAAAACTCAATCTGAACGTCGGGTTCATGCAGAAAATCAACGAACCTCTGAAACTTCACCTCAGCAGTAAATGATGCTGCGGTGGCACAGTTGAGTGCTCGTGTGTAATCGGAAGGTTGCAGGTTTGAGCTCCGCCCATTCTGTCGCTGTTGATGTGCCCTTGGGCAAGACGCGCAACCCACCTTGGCTGCTGGTGGTGTTCGGAGGGACCGTTGGCGCCTATGGCAAACTCCATCTTTCAGTGCGTCCCAGGGCAGCTGTGGCAACAATGTAGCTCATCACCAGGGTGTGAATGACTGTGTTGTAAAGTGCCTTGGGGGGCTCCCGGGGATTTTAATCCCATAGATTAACCTTTAAACTAGCAGCTCAACTGCTTGGTAGCTGTTTTAATCCCGATAGAACAAATTCAAATTTATACTGAATTTAACTAATAAATCTGTAAAGCTAAAAGATCCTAAAATGTTTTAAATGGGTTTAAAGTTCTCATTCATTACACTTCGATGTTAAAAACATTTTACTGCAACTTGCTCTTTATTTCATATAAAATGCTGTCGGTTTAAAACTCTTACTGTGGTGTTTGTTACCATAAAACATCTTATTTAGAGTAGAAGTGTCTCTCTTCAGCAAAGCATCTAAAAACACTTTAACTAAATGGTTATTACATCTAGGGGTGGGCAGTATAAACCATATAAGGTAGAAACAATATAAAATAGTTTTTGGCTATATCGCAATACCGCGAGATGGCGTTAACACATGACGTCACTAAGATGTGCACCCTGCTGACATTGGGGCAACAGATTGGCAGACTGCAAGCATGGAGTGGGTGGAGGAGGAGGCCTGTATACCTCAAGTGGCATATATTTGCCACATGAGGATATTTAAAAGCATGTCATTTTCACATATATGAACAGAGGAATTCAAATTCCAAAAAAACTTTAATCATCCCCAAGGGGCAATTGTTTCAGTACAGAAGAATTGGTACTGTGGTCATTCGCAACAAGAGTCGCGCTACCGTTAATTGGATGAAAAGGTGATCACATGAGTATAAACTGGGGGAGGGTAAAAAGGCATACCAGAGTTACTCCCGGCAGGGCGTAGCTTTACTATGCAAAAAAAAAAAAAACATGCCTC
>SSNQ01000274.1:1750484-1767602 GCA_006942095.1 Nothobranchius kuhntae
CCCCCCAGTCCGACGCCCCTGTCCACACCGTCCAGTGACCCTCTCCGAGATAACATCCATTTTGCGCACTAATACCGGTATCGCAGCTAGAACATTGACCATCTTACGATTCACCTCGAGTAAAGTCCCAGTCTGTGAGGTCTCCACACGGACGGTGTTTTCTGTGGGTGCGGGTCGCCCTCCAATCGCTCCCGTCTTCCCAAATTTCCAGAAAACCAGATATCCTCCCACTCCAATCAGAAGAAATCCAGTGATCATCAGGCTAAATATCCACACGTCTTCGACGTCCTCAATGGACAGCTGAGAGAGGCACACGATCTTCCCCTCCCTCCAGGAATCGAGCATATATCCCACTGCGTGTGTCCCTTGCGGGCAAGTGGGAGCCTCCTCCTCCGTTCTCATCGTAGAAAAAATCTTGTCAATCTCGTTGAATGACCAATTAATTAAATCCATTCTAAAAAATAGGGTTTTTCAGAATAAATATCAAAATTAAACGTAATAAACATCGGAAATACATTGGTCTGTGTGCATTGCATGAATATAATGTACAAGTTTCACGTTTTGAATGGAATTACTGAAATATTTTCAACCTTTTGATGATATTCTAATTTACTGGCCAGCACTTGTAGTTACCGCACATGCTTCAGATTATATCGCAATATAGATTTGAGGCCATATCGCCCAGCCCTAGTTACATCCTTAATTTGAAATGCTTAAATACAACTTTTACACTAATGTGCCTTTCTGACAGACCAGGTCAGCATTTACGGGGACCTGCTGCCCCCTCTAATCTTAGTCTAGAACCACCCCTGAGGTCCCTTTTCTCCGGCTCTAGCTGGAGGGTCCAGCGGAGCCATCGGGTGTTTGGGTTTCTGATGCGTGTCCGTTGCGTCGGACCGTGCTGACGGGCGTTTATTTCCAGCAGAAACCACGGTATGGCTTTGTTTTTGAACCCATTCAGACTCGACTGTGTTTCGTTTCAGATCTGCGGCTGCATCATCCTGGGCATTGGGATTTACCTTCATGTCACAAAGTCGAATCTCTCGGTAAGATGTCTTCAGGTTTGCTTTCACGCTCCAACATCGCTCTGCTCTTCATCATCAGGCCAAACCTCTCAGCCGACACGTTACTGCCTTTAAACGCTGAACTCTCAAACCGTTAAAACATCAAAGGCTTCACTGGATTTGATGAACGCGTGTGTTTGTAACCTCGTGAATCTGCAGATTGGCGGTGAAAGCGCTCCGAGCTTTCCTCTAACCATCGCTATTGGAGTCATCATCATGGTGATCGGCTTCCTGGGCTGCTGTGGAGCGTACAAGGAGAGCCGCTGCATGCTGCTGCTGGTGAGGAACCCTTTCATGTTTCGCACTTGCCTGGTCTCACCCAAAACGTGGAACCGGGATCTTGGATCCATTCGTTTTTACAAAAAAATAAATAAGAACGAATGAAGTTGCATAAATGGAGGTTTGGGAGGAGCAGTAAGCTTGTCTTAGCTGTTTCTCCTTCTCTAGTGTTGTTCGGCGAACCTCCCACACCACTGGTGTTCTGTTGCTGAATACGCGAGTGTGTGATGGGTGGAGCACCCAGGGTAGTGCGGCGTTTTGGCTAGACCAACTGGGAAACGTGTCGATGATGGAGGTTTTTAGACGGAGTACGTTCTATGCAGAGGCTTCCGGGGAACCCAGTGAGATGGGGATGGGATGAGGTTGTAGGAATTGAGGGATTGTGGGGGAGCCCGGCACCCTTTAATCTGAACCCTGTTTTTAGACCAATACGAGAAAACAGCTTTTAATTTAATTTTAATCTCCACAACATAATAGCAGCTGTCCGGTTTGTTTAGCAGATTTGCTTTAATGATCTGTTCCTCAACATGTTGCAGTAATAACTGTGCTTGTTTGTTTCATCAGTTCTTCATCTTTCTTCTCATCATCTTCTCCCTCCTGCTGGCAGCGGGAATCCTCTCAGCTGTTGGCAAGAACTCTGTAAGACAGGAAGTGACATCATCCTTTTGGCTGTTTTCTCCTGAGGCGATTGGAGGATTGATGCTGATTGTGTGTGCAGGTGAAGGACAGCATCCTGACTGAGTTCAAGAAGCTACAACCACTCTCCAGACAACCAGCAAGTGTGATCCAAGATGTGGAGAACATGCAGAGAACCGTAAGAGTTGAATCCTCATCTCAGAGGAATGATGAACTTAGGGGAAATGCATTTGTAGAGCTCCTTATTAGGGTTTACAACCCCCCCAAGGCACTTAACAGTCATTCATTCACCCATTCACACACTGGTGGGGATGAGCTACAATGTAGCCACAGCTGCCCTGGGGCGCTCTGATGGAGGCGATTGACATACACGGGCGCCGCCGGTCCCTCCGACCACCAGCAGGCATGGCGGGTTAAGTGTCTTGCTCAAGGACGCAACAGCAGCTTTCTCTGGTCAGAGCTGGGATTGGGACCTCAGAGGAAATTGCTTTCAGCAGCCAGCGGCGCCTGAAGTGCTGAACACGGCACGCGTCTGAAAACGTCTGACCCTGATGACATCACAGAGTAAAACACAGTTGTTAACGTAGCCAGTAGGAAAGCCGAAAACGAGCCTTCAGCCGGCTCTGTTTGGTGTTCCAAACTGTAGAAACTTCAGCTTTAGAGTCTTGATCTGGTCTGGAGGAGAACTGGAACCAGTTCTGATTGTTCTTCCAGCTCCAGTGTTGTGGTCTCACTGACGGCCCTCAGGAGTGGACGGCCATTCCTGATTCCTGTCGCTGCAATGCCACGGCCACCAACCAGGACACGTGCAACGCTGGGGTCTACAAGTTGGTAAGTGTGCGCGTGCGTGCGCGTGTGTGTGTGTGTGTGTGTGTGTGTGTTGAACTAATAAGGTGACTCCATCATGTTTTCAGCCCTGCTACACCAGGATGATCAATTGGATGCAGTCCAACCTGCAGGTGGCTCTGGGGATTGCCTTCGGTGTCGCCGTCCTGCTGGTAACCCGTCGCACGCACCTGCTGGCCCACGTTTACATCACTGTTACAGAAGCTGTCTCAGATTAATGAACTGACGGCTGATAATTCCTGGTTGTAAATGTTTAGATAAAACTGATCTCAGTTGTTCCATAACTGCTTTTTGTTTTTTATTTTTTTTGTCTAAACAAACTTTATTCAAGGTTTTTTCTCTACTGCAGATTTTCGGCATGGCGTTCTCCATGGTTCTCTTCTGTCAGCTAGGAAGGAAGGATGGTCCAACGACAGCCTGAGACGCCACCAGTCAACCCCCCCCCCAAACATAAACCTACACACACACACACACACACACACACCATCATCTTAGCGAGCCCAATGTGACATCTGTGCTTTTATTGTGAAGGAGAATGCTTTTCAGGCAGGTATTAGTGGTATGGAAGTCCAGGAGTGCCAAATGTTGACTTACTAGCAGATTGACCCAAGTCTTTTTGATTTGTTTTGTTTTTGATTTGTTTTGTTTATTTGTTGGAAAAGGTCACGTTTTTAAAAGTTTTGGCAGTGAAATGTTTGTTTTGGCTTTATTTTTTAACTATATGATTGTCTTCTTTTTTTTTCTTTTTACAGATAAAGCATAGACTTTTGTTAGCTTTGGGTTGCCGTACTTTAGTTTATGTGCAGAAGGAACAACCATAACTCTCAGAAAACTGTTGCTCTGATCTTTTGTCTTTCAGGAATATAAAACGATAAGCCTCAAGTTTTACTGTTCCTGTTAAAATCAGGTTATGATTGTGATGGCACAAAATGTGATTTATTAAATGTTCTGGGTCTAACGCTGAAAGCTCCAGAGAAATAAAAAGTTGAGAAACTAAATTCAGACTGACTTGATCAACAATTAGTGAAGAAATTAAACAAAACTAAATGCTATTTAAAATATTTTTCTTTGAACTTGTTTGAATAAACCCTTTTTTCCCATTAACAAATGTTTAATTTCTTCTGAAGTTTGTAAACTTTTCGTTTCATCGCAGCAAAAAATCTTTCTTTCTGCGGAAGAGGATTTATTTTTTGTAAAGCGCCTCAAAATAAAATCACAAGATTGAACACAAGTAAAATGTAATGAATGAAAATGCAATGTGAGGGAAATGACTGAAGATAAAAACAAATACGGGAGCCCGAAATACACAATCTACAGAAAAACCATCTTGAGATGCTAGTGAGGAAGGCTAAAAAGCTGCAGCTGGGAAAGGAAATGATCTTTTATATAGCACCTCTAAATAAAAATGAGGTGCATCACAAAAACAAAGTTTTTAAAAAATGATCAAATGAAATAAAATATTGTGATTGATAAATGGAAGTAAAGGTAGAAAATTAAGGGGGAGATCGGTAGATCCCAGAAAAGGCGGAACTGGTAGTAAGAGCAGAACAAGGAGAGGGTGATAAAGGTCCCACCAACGCCTGAACAGGTGAGTTTAAAGGAGACCACTGAGTCCACTGATCTCAGGCTCAGGGGGAGAGAGGTCCAGAGTTTGATTTGTGTGATACGAAGCGCTACAAGTGATTATGCTGGTATTTGTAATTGCATCCTTCCCAGCAGCAGCACTGCAGGTGCTCTCCATGTCCAAAATGTGCGCAAGCCAGGTCCTTCGTCAACTTAAAGTTGCGCACATTTTTCCGCTACGTTTTCTTATATAAATCCCAAAGTTTGCGTGGAAAGTTGCTTACGCAGTTTTCCGACCCAGTTTTGTGCGTAAGCAAGCTTGATAAATGAGGCCCCTGAACCAGGATCTTGAAATGAACCCTGGAGTTGACTGGCAGCCAGTGAAGCTGGAGGAGAAGCGGGGTGATGTGGGTGTGTTTGGAGGACTTGGTCAGAAGCCGAGCACAGGCGTTCTGAACCACCTGTAGACAGTTCAGGGAGGTTCTGCTCAGACACGTGAAAAGAGAGTTACAGTAGTCTAAGCGTGAGGAGATGAAGGTGTGGAGAACTGTCTCAAGTTCAGAGCGGGACAGAATGGGACTCAGCTTAGCAATGTTCCTGAGATGGAAGAAGGAAGAGCCAACAAGAGAACTGACATGAGAATCCAGGGTGAGAGCTGGGTCAAAGGTCACGCCAAGATTCCTGACAGAAGGTTTGGTGTGAGAAGCAAGCTGACCAAGAGAGTCTCTGACTTTGGGAACCAGCTTGGGGGTGAGAATAGACTCTGGACTCTGGAGCTGTAGTTACCACAGTGACCCACATGAGGAAGCTCTGGAGGCAGAACTGGAACCAGTTTCAACTGGGTGTTTCTTCTTCCAGCTCCACTGTGTGGTCTCACAGATGGACCTGAAGAGTTCTTATTAATCAGTCCCTTACCAATTAATAGTTACAGCTCGTTTGAACATCTTATTCTTAGTTTTCCTAATCCAGATTGCAAAACTGTAAAACCACTCTTGTTTGTAGTTTTATATCGTCCACCAGGCCCTTACTCTGAGTTTTTGGATCAGATCTCTGATTTTTTATCAGATTTGGTGCTAAATACTGATAAGGTCATTGTAGTGGTGGATTTTAATATTCATGTGGACAATGAAAATGATTGCCTCAATGTAGCCTTTAGTAATATCTTAGACTCAATTGGTTTTACTCAAAGAATACATAGCTCCACCCACTCCTGCCATCATACATTGGACCTTGTTCTGACTTATGGCGTTGAGTGTGAGGAAATAACAATCTTTCCACATAATCCAGTCCTCTCGGACCACTTTCTGATAACCTTTGAGTTTTTTATAACTGAGTTCTCGAGACATGAAAGTAAATTTCATTATAGTCGGTCTCTATCTGACAACACAGTTGCGTCTTTTAAATCAACTGTTCCATCTTTACTGTCCTCAGCATCTCAGGAACGTAGCAGAGGGCAATATTTTCAGTTCTAGCCCCTCACATATTGATGCCTTAGTTCATCATGTTAATTCCTCTTTACGTGTGGCATTAGATGATGTTGCCCCTTTAAAAAAGAATGTAATTAGGGACAGGAAGTTGGCTCCCTGGTTTAACTCTCATCTACGAGCCTTAAAACAAAACTCTAGGAAATTGGAGAGAACATGGCGCTCTACGCACCATGAGGAGGCCTACCTATCCTGGAAAAATAGTCTTGTGCTTTATAAAAATAAGCTTCAACAAACTAGAACTGCTTATTTTTCAGCATTAATTGAGGAGAATAAGCATAATCCTAAATTTCTTTTCAGTACAGTTGCTAAACTTACACAGAATCATAGCTCTGAGCCATCTATTCCCTTAGCCCTCAGCAGCAATGACTTCATGGGATTTTTTACAAGTAAAATTAATTCTATTAGAAACAAAATCTTTAGCATCCTCCCTAATGCGATTTCTTCTTCCTCAGTAAGTGAGGCAGCATCAGAGGTGACTGTAGAACCTCATCTGTGCTTGAACCGTTTTGATCCAGTTGAGCTTTCAGAGTTATCAAAAATATTAGCTTCATCTAAACCTTCAACTTGCATTTTGGATCCAATCCCAACCAAATTATTTAAAGATGCATTTCCTTTGGTTACTGCCCCCATTCTAGATATAATCAATCTATCCTTAGTAAATGGGTATGTACCACAAGATTTTAAGGTTGCTGTAATCAAACCTTCACTTAAGAAGCCTTCTCTGGATCCAGATGACCCAATGAATTATAGACCAATATCTAACCTTCCATTTTTATCCAAAGTCCTGGAGAAAATAGTGGCCATCCAAGTATGTNAGCATTTAAACACTAATGCTCTGTTTGAGGAATTTCAGTCTGGTTTTAGAGAGTATCACAGCACTGAAACTGCATTAGTGAGAGTTACAAATGATATTCTCATGGCCTCAGATAAGAATCTTGTGTCTGTTCTAGTCTTGTTAGATCTCAGTGCTGCCTTTGACACAGTTGATCACAATGTTCTTTTAGAAAGACTTGAACATGTTGTAGGGATCAAAGGAACAGTGTTAGGCTGGTTTAAATCCTACCTGTCTGATAGATTTCATTTTGTAAATGTACATGACAAATCGTCTTCATACTCCAGGGTTACTTGTGGAGTACCACAGGGTTCAGTGCTTGGACCAGTTCTTTTTACTATATATATGCTCCCAATTGGTAAAATCATTAGACAGCATGGGATAAACTTCCACTGTTATGCTGACGATACTCAGCTATATTTATCCATTAACCCTGATTAACCTAATCGGTTGGGTAGATCACAGGCTTGTCTTGAGGACATAAAAAATTGGATGACTCTAAACTTTTTGCTTTTAAATCAAGACAAGACGGAAGTTCTCATCTTTGGACCAGAAATCCAGAAAAGGAAATTGCTTAGTCAATCACCTGACCTGAATGGCATTACATTAATCTCCGAGAACAAAGTAAGGAACCTTGGTGTTATCTTCGACCAGGACATGTCATTCAAATCCCAGGTTAAACAAGTTTGTAGGATTTCCTTTTTCCACCGTCGGAATATTGCTAAGATTAGAAGCATCCTTTCCAGGAGTGATGCTGAAAAACTAGTTCATGCATTTATTACATCTTAAAATCTATTCTGAATTTATCAGGTAGCCAATGTAAGGAAGCTAAGACAGGAGAGATATGATCTCTCTTTTTAATTCTCATCAGAACTCTAGCTGTAGCATTTTGGACAAGCTGAAGACTTTTAACTACATTCTGTGGACTTCCTGAGAGTAATGAATTACAGTAATCCAGTCTTGAATCCTTCTTCTCACATATAAAGCTCTTAATAATCAAGCTCCATCATACATCAGTGATCTGATTGTTCCATATGTTCCTAACCGAGCACTTCGCTCTCAGACTGCAGGTCTACTGGTGGTTCCCAGAATATCTAGAATTAGGATGGGAGGCAGATCTTTTAGTTATCAGGCTCCTCTCCTGTGGAACCAGCTCCCAGCTTTAGTCCGTGAGGCAGACACCTTGTCTACTTTTAAGACTAGGCTTAAAACATTTTTATTTGATAGGGCCTATGGTTAAAATCTGATGTTAGCCTAGATCTGGACAAGTGGGGGAGTCCAGGGAGGTGGAGTGTACAGTCGGTAAAGACGGCTCTCCCTTGCCCTGCCTCCAACATGCCTCCATCTAAATAGGATGGATTATCCAGAGTTATCTCTGTAGTTATGCTGCTATAGGCTTAGACTGCTGGAGGATACACTGACCACTTTTCACACTCTACTACTTTCTTCTACAATCTGCACTTTAACTGTATTATTTTCTTCAATTTCAGCTGTTAACTTTATTTTCTCTCTAAGTGTTTTTCTCCCCAGAAGAAGCTACAATGTTCTGCTGAGCTGTGGTGGCCTCATGGGGGGGCGCTATCATCTAGCACACTGCTGCTAACCACTTAAACATTCTCCCTCCCCTGATAATAAATTTTTGTTTTCCTTGACGTTGGATGTGCTACTACTAGTTTATCCATTTAATTATAGATCCACTAGGATGAATACAATAAAGTTTATCTCTCGCCAAATAGAATATTTACTAAGACATCACAATATAACTATAGACATGTTACTTCTCTTTGAGTTTGTGTGTGTGTGTGTGTGTGTGTGTGTGTGTGTGTGTGTGTGTGTGTGTGTGTGTGTGTGTGTGTGTGTGTGTGTGTGTGTGTGTGTGTGTGTGTGTGTGTGTGTGTCTGCTCTGTCTTCTCGATCCCCAGTGAGTCGTGGAGGATGGCTGCTTATACTGAGCCAGGATTCTCTGGAGGTTTCTTCCTGTTAAAAGGGAGTTTTCCTCTCCACTGTCGCTTTATGCTTGCTTGGTATGAGGATTGCTGTATAGTCACTGACACTAGTCAGTGACTTGATGCAATTTGCTGGGTTTCTTATATAGGAAACATTATTTCTGATTGGCTTAATGAACTGACCTGAATTGGAATGTTTATTATGTGAAGTGCCTTGAGACGACTCTTGTCGTGATTTGGCGCTTTATAAATAAACTTGAATTGAATTGAATTGAATCTTAATCTGGGTTCCCAAGTCAACTCCGTAATCCGATCTTGTTTTTTCAACATGCAACGCCAGACCAAAATCAAGCCAATGCTGTCGAGAGTCCACCTGGAGCAGGTACTCCATGCATTTGTAATCTCCAGGTTAGATTATTGTAACTCTCTTTATGCTGGGCTTGGTCATTCATCAATTCATCGTCTTCAGATGGTGCAGAATAGTGCCGCCAGGTTCCTCTCTGGAGCCAGGAAAGGTGACCACATCAGTCCAGTGCTGGCCTCCGTACACTGGCTTCCAGTTTTTTATCAGCACGTTTTAAACTTCTGGTGTTTGTTTTTAATTTCTTTCATAGCGGCGCCCCTCTTAACTTAGCGGCGCTCCTGAAACGACATGTCCATCATGCTCTCGGTGCTCCTCTGATCAGGGCTTGCTAGTTGTCCCTTGTAGGTGTCAGACTCGTGGAGACCGGGCTGTTTCATTTCTAGCGCCGTCACTCTGGAACCAGCTCCCACCATCAGTTAGGCAGTCTACTTCTTTGCCGGTCTTTAAGAGTCGCCTGAAAACCCTTTTTTTTCATTCAGCATTTCCTGAACATGCTTGAAGTTGGCTTCCTTTTATGTAGTTTTGATTCTTTGCTTTTAATTCTGTTGTTTCATGTTCAATGTCTTAATCTTTTATCATGATTGTATTTTGTTCTTCAGCACCTTGGCCTCCCGTGATGGGTGAGGCAGGCACTACATAAGTAAAGCCTTGACTATCTGGAGCACAGATGAGGATCTGTCTTATCTTCATTCAGATGTAGAAAGTTCCCACCATCCAGGCTTTGATAGAGTCTAAGCAGGTGTGCAACAGCTGCAGCTTAGACATCTCATGGGGCTTAAAGGAGATGTACAGTTGGATGTCATCTGCATAAAGATGGTAGGAGATTCCTTTAAAGGAGCTCAGGATGTGCTGAAGAGGAAGCAGATAGAGGAGGAAGAGCAGAGGCCCCAGCACAGAACCTTGTGGGACACCATGGGTAAGGGAGGTGGTGGAGGACCTAAACTTGGAGACGGCCACAGAGAAGGAATGCTTAGATGAGAGGAGAACCACTCCAGAGCAGATCCTGGTAGGCCTACCCAGTCTCTCAGCCTCTCCAGTAGCAGGTGATGGTCAACAGTGTCAAAGGCTGCAGTTGGGTCGAGCAGAGCTAGGCATCTTGGGAAAAGCATCCTAATGTCCTAGATCAGGGGTTCTCCAGCCTGGTCTTGAAGGGTTGCTATCCAGCGTGTTTTTGTTTTCCTAGCTTCAACACACCTGCTTTTAATCAACCGGTGATTACCAGGCCCCTGCAGAGCCCGATGAGCTGCTAAACAGGTGTGTTTGTGCAGAGAAACAACTAAAACATGCTGGATACCTGCCCTCCAGGACCAGGAGAATCCCTGTCCGAGAGCACCTGTGCTCTTGTTCCATGTGAGGTCTGCTGTGTGGGAGGACATGGTCACTAGGGTCAACTGGCACAATGGAGATGACGGCACGTACAGAACAGTATGAGAAATGTTCTGCAGCCAGGAACGCCTGGCTGTCCTGATGATGCTGCTCACACTGGGTTGGACTCTGTCCTGCTGTCCTCATCACGGCCTAAACCGATAATCTGCAGGGTGATGAACCCTCGATGATGACGTCACTCCCTCAGCAGCCTGGGAAAACTTCTGCTGCAGCAGAAAGCGCTTCTTCATTTTTACTTCATCGTTTGTCTTCCTTTTTTAAACATCTGTGAGTAATTTAACGATGTTTACGTTAGAATTTTATTTGATCATGATTATAAGGATAACATTAAATAATCAGATGGTAAAGTTCAATTAGCCTTTAGGGCAAACTGTTGTTCAGAAACTAGGAGCGTTTTGTTCTTTACCACTTGTGTTTTTATATTTAGGTTGTTTCTAATGCGTTTCAATCCCCTCAACATGTTAGAGCTCCCTCTAGAGGCTGCAACACGAACTGACGAGAAGCATTCGGCCAGCGTTTTAACCAATCAGCATCAAAAAGCATCCGCCCGCCCGACCTCACCTACAGCCTCGCCTCCGTCAGACCGCCCCAGGGCAGCTGTGGCTATGTTGTAGCTCATCACCACCAGTGTGTAAATGACTGTGCTGTAAAGTGCCTTGGGGGGCTCTAGGACTCTAGAAGGCACCTTGTCAAACACAAGCCATGCACCATCTTGTTTTTAAACAAAGCTGAGTGTTCGGAGAGCCCAGTGGGTTAAATATGAGTCAGAGCCAAAACATAACAGGTGTGTGTCATAAACAATGGCACCACTTGTTTTCAACACACACACACACACACACACACACACACACACACACACACACACACACACACACACACACACACACACGTCCTGAGAGTTATTTTAGTCCAGAGTCAACACAGCTCTGCCCTGAAAGGCAGCAGGATTCCTTTCTGCTCTGCTTCCAGTTCCACCGGCAGATAAATGAAAAATATCTACATGAATGTTGTCAGAAAGTCTTCTTCTATATTTTTCTCTCAAACTAACGTGTTTATTTGAAAAAGCTGGATTTTGAAACACAGAACTAACAAAGAAAGAAATGGATCCTCTCAAGATAAAAACAACGAGGTGCTTCACAAAAGCAAAAAAATCTTCAAAAACTGATTCATGTTGTACCTCATTCATACGTCGCCATGGTGAATGGGCGGGGCTTCGGGTTAGCCTCGTCCGTGGAACCAGATTTGGGGAAATGAAGCCGGGATGGGATTAGCTCACTGGTGGAACAGCCCTCTGGTGTGTCTAAAGTCACAAAACCATGAAGAAGAGCGAGCGAACAAACTTTTAGCCTTGACACAAAAACAACGCTCATGCCAAGGTTAGCTAGTTTTGGGGCGTCGATCAAGGTGCCCTCCTTGTGTTATTGTGCCATGCTTTTGCAGAAATTTCATGGATTTAATGCAAAGATTTGGACCAGAAAGCATCTAAAGCTACAGTTTCCTGGTGTCCCAGGGGCTGAAGGGCCACAAGTCTCCAGAGCTGCCGGATGGAGACTGCTGGCGGACATTAAAGGGGTAAACCAAGATAAGAACCTGGAAGTTGTGTTAACGTTCTGCTGTTCTTCACCATCATCTAGGCCAACGAGGTGTCACAACAAAACATTAATCCTTCTATCAAACGACACGCTGAGGGTTTCCATCACACCCAGTAGATGTTTCCACTGGGTGTCTGGTTTGTGTCCAGCTCACGGTTGATATGAGGAGCGTTCCTCTGATGTGTGGAAGACTTCACCCATAAAATTTCCCTGCTTTATATTTTTATTCATTCTTCCTTTTGAATGAAAAACAAGTCGGATATCCTGAAAGTCAGCCTCTGTTTCCTTCTGGGTGGGACTGAGCCTTCAGCCCAGCAGGACCTCTTGGACCTTGGTCTCCTGTTCCTGAGAGGTGGTGGGATGGAGGGGAGATGGACCAGTGGACTGGGGCTTTAATGTCATGCTGATCCAGTCTTGAATGGTAAAACAAGTATATAGCAACCCCCCAAGGCACATTACAACACACCAGCCATTTCCACGTTCTCACACGTGGTGATGATCTACACTGTAGCCACAGCTGCATGGGACACACTGACAGAATCCACCGGTCCCTCCAACCACCACCAGCATGCATGGGTGAATGACTTGTTGTAAAGCACCTTGGGCGGTTGTAGAACCCTAGAAGGTGCTGTTCAAAAACAGACTATTTACCAAGAACTGAGTTTCCTCTGCTGTAAGTTCAGGCTCAGCCTTGGAGATAGGGGGAGGAGCTCGGATGTTCTCAGGCTGAGATGAGACAGCCGAGGTGGTCTCAGGTGTCTCATCTCCTCTGGAGGTTTTCTGGCACCTGGACAGAGACCTGGGGCAGACACAGAACCTCAGGATCCTCCAGGAGAAGGTCTGAGTTGTCCATCCCAGATCCGGTTACTCCAGGACTCAAATTTGGTTTCAAGTTTAACAAATGGATGGGTAGATAGTTCAGGTCTAGGATGTGTCATGTTGAAATGACCCCTCCTACGTGAGCTGGTTGGTCTTAGTTCTCCTGAGTCAACCTGTGAGAGGGCTCTGGACCTGCCTCTCCTTGTTCCAGAAGAGTGTTGTTCCCGAACTCCACATGAAGTCAGATCCAACCGCAGAGCTGGATTCAGAAGCAACCCCTCCCCCCAGGTCTCTGTCCTCTGATCATTTCTCTTAATTGGAGCTGAATGAAGCCTGGAGCGACTGCTTCCCTCCTCTCCTCCCAGCTGGGCTTCCAAACTTGGTCATGTTCTTCTGGCTGCAGCCAAACGCTCCTGAGCTTTAAACAACATCCATCACACACACACACACACACACACACACACACACACACACACACACACACACACACACACACACACACACACACACACACACACACACACACACACACACACACACACACACTCCTGGCTCTGGTCTTTACTCTGTTTCTATTTCAGCTCAGCTCTCTCAGACGCCGGTCATGGCTCGCTGCTGGAGTTACCTACGAGGACTCGCCATCTGCGTCACAGTGCTGCTGTTGGTAAGCTACATGCTACATGCTACATGCTACATGCTACATGTGTGACAGGCAGCTGATGATGAGAGCAACCTCTGTGATGTCTGATAAATAGTTGTTTAATAACACATTCAGTTCCCTTGGACCTTTTGTGTTCTCAGAATAAAATGTTTATTTACATGAAATCTCATGTTTGTTTATCTAACTCTTCATTATCTGAAACATGAAATAAGGCTGGTTTTTTTTACTGAAACAATGATTGGCTTATGCTGGTTTAGGAATCATATTTCCAATTACATTTTTGTAATTATTAAACAATATGACAAAAACAAATAAAACTGGCCACCTGCAGTATTTAGTTTCTCCACCAGAGGGCAGAAGGCCGCAGCTTTTAAAGAAGGTACAAATCCTGTTAAAGCGGTTCTTTATTGTCCAGATACGATGATGTTTTTGTCTGTTTCTAGCTTCAAATATTAAGTATTAATTTAACTTGAATTTAGAACTTTTTAACTTGAAAAATGTTTTCATAAAAATGACCAAAGAAAATAAAATGAATGCTCATTCTCCTAGCAACAACATGCTCAGTGAACGTTCTTCATCCCAAACAGTAACGTGAATTTATTTGGTAAATTGAATAAGTAAACTGAAGAAAGTTTAACACTGGAGGAGCACTTTGTTTCCTGACACTGATGTGTTTAAGACAAGACAGCATTTCAGAACGGGCAATCGTCGGAGGCAACAGCATAGATACAAAACACAAACACGCTGTCATGATGTGCTGAAGGTGAACACATGAAGGAACTGAAAACCCGACCGGACTAACAGGACGCTGGCAGGAGCATGATGAAAGAATGACATCATGTGGTCACAGTTGGGTACTGCGCTCCGTGTTCACAAACATGTCCACTGTGAGAGGTGCTGAGTCCAGCCCTCACATTTAAACCTTATGTATTCTAGGTTGGTGTCAGAGGCAACAAACATCCACCCTCAGGTGGCGTTCACCTTTCCTTCTTTAGTTCAGGTTGTTTATTCTGAGTTTGACTGGTCGGCGTTCGGGTTAGTTAGCCTGTAGAAAAGGACCAAAACAAACAAAATCAGTTTTAATACGTTGGATTCCATCAGGAATATGAATTTGGTGGCTGTGAAAGGCTTCTGGTCCGGAGATCAGGGACGGTTTCTTACAACAGCTTCAGAAAATAAACGAGTTATTTTAAAATGATTCAGAAACTATGTGCTGATGTTTGTTTAGCTGTGTAATTAGTGGCTAATCTCTGTTTACTTCCTGTTCCTACGGTCGTCTTCCCGCCTACTTTTCGCTGCCTCACCTGTTTTTTTCCAGATGTTTCTGTTCTACAACATCTGGATTGTTTTCTTTAACTAGCACTAAGTAATGGATGTGTGTTTGTGGGAACAGGGTGAATGTCACGCTTGACTTCAGAAGCTTTCTGCTGCTATTGGTCGTTTGTTCCGACATTATTCCTGCTTCCTGTCCCCGCTGCTGCTTATCGGCTGATTACGGCTGATTATGGAGCGTGTTCTTCTTCCACCCTGACAGGTCCCCTCGTATTTATGGTTCTATTCGTCATCATAACAACGAGTCCTGCACAGACGGGTGTGTTTGGTCTGTGTGTTACTGATGTTTAATTTGACAGTAGTTTGGATTTCATTCAGAGGTTTTTTGTTCATATCTTTGTTCTTTTGCTTCCACGAGCAGGTTGTTTGATGTTGTTGCCGTTTAGACGTTTCAGATCAACAAACATAACCGGGGCAAATGCAACTCGTAGTTTTCACCTGAGTGCTGCTCATCTGAAACATTTAGAGACAAAAACAGAAGAATTATCGTTTCCCCCGTTACCCTGTTGCTGTTTGGGGCCTTCTGCATAAACGCGTATGATGTTTAGGACCTCATCGGGAACACCGCAGCAGTTAGTGAAACTGGAAAGATGAAAGACTAAGCGTGCATGGGAAATTTCCATGACTATTGCTGAGAAAATGTGAAGTCTGTAAATGTGAGCCATCAGCTGATGGGAGTCTGATCAGAGTCTCCGGGGACGAAGAGCTGGTTCAGAGGAATGTTGTTATCATCGGAGTGAAATCCAAGTTTTCCTCTGAAGTCACTCCTGGTTCTCTCTGCAGGTGTCCGGCATGGTGATGATTGGAGTCGGATTTTCCTCTATTGATGGCAACGTGCCCGTAGCAGAGGTAAATGTGCCCATTTAACACACACTCACCTGTAACAAAACACACACTCACCTGTTGTTCTTATTGGTCTATCTGAACCTTTTTCTAAAGGACAAGACCATAAATGAAAACAAAAATGGACTTTTTTGGTTTTAGAACACAGAAACAGCTGATGAAGTGTTAAAAGTACCACATTCCTTCTGGATGAACATGTCTACAGCGCTGTGGTTTATGACTTCCCTGACGGCCTGTGTGTCTTTGAATTGGCTCGTCGGTCGAGTTCAGGAGGAATCCTGTCACTGCCGAAGGAAAGAGTGTAAGCTGGAGGCAGGTTAGGTCAGGATTCACACCTGTTTGAGGCTGATGTGTGATTGATGATGATGAAATAAACAAAACCATCCTGGAAAAATGTCTGAATGTTCCCAAATCATTCCCAAATCCAGCCAACAGTCATTCATTATTAGAATAAAAAATTCTGGAGTTTCAGACATTTAAACTCTAAGTTCCTCCATGTCAGGGATTCCCAAAGTGTGGTGCGTGCACCCCTGGGGGTGCGCGAGCTGCCGTTAGGGGGTGCATGAGGTGAAAAGTGTAATGGCTGTGGAGCTCAGAGAAGTCTGTCAGATGTCACCATTAGCATAGCCAGAAACTCATTTGTGGGTGGGCCTAAGAAAAAGTAAGTGGGCCCAATGAATGTAATTGAAAACAAGTATATCTTGTGTGTGAGTGTGTGTGTGTGTGTCCTCTGCATGTGCCCTAGCTTCATAATAATAATGCGCCGAGCTTCAGCGCTCTGACCTGCGCACGCTGTCAATAGCAAGATATGTTCCGTATTTGATCATTTTTAACGGTGTTGGAGGAATCTGAAGGTGGAGAGTCATTCTGGCAGGTTGTAATTAACACCTGTCTCATGCAGGTGTTCTGACGTTGTAAACCTCACACACAGAACATTGTTGATGTAACTAAATAAATCAGGAAGTGATTCCCATCTGAGCATTTTAGCATAATTATATTATTATATTAGCACGCTGACTGTGGGACAGCATTCTAAACGTGTCAGGCTATTAGCAGCGCGCTGAAGATCTGAAGTTCAGAGTGCGTCTGTCAGAGGTCAGACGCGTTCCAGCGGAACCACGGCTCACGGGTGCACAAGTGAGCACATCTGGGCTGGGCAGAAGTAATTTTACAACATTGGTTTAAATAGCGCCATTAACGAGACGCGGTGACTGGAGCGGCTCATGGAGCTGTGCCACACACACACACACACACACACACACACACACACACACACACACACACACACACACACACACACACACACACACACTCACTCACTCACTCACTCACTCACTCACTCACTCACTCACTCACTCACACACACACACACACACACACACACACACACTCACTCACTCACACACACACACACACACACACACACACACACACACACACACACACACACACACACACACACACACAC
>SSNQ01000274.1:1768215-1833970 GCA_006942095.1 Nothobranchius kuhntae
ATATATACATATATATATATATATATATATATATATATATATATGTATATACATATATATATATATATATATATAGCCATGCCCTGATGTGAGGGCTGGGGGTGCGTCGACATGGTCAGGACATAGAAGGGGGTGCGCGGCTAAATAAGTTTGGGAACCGCTGCTCCATGTATTCACATGTAACCCCCCTCACACACACACACACACACACACACACACACACACACACACACAGGGGGTTGTTTGGGTCCAAGACAAAAACATTCCCATGTCTTAACCTCAAGAGGCCCAGTCTGGTTGAATCTGAAGGACACGCGAGACTCGTTTGAGCACTGGACCTTTCCAGATGCCATCTTTATCTGATGAGGGAAACTGACTTTTAACAAAGGGCTGAGGTTTAAAGAGCAAGTCACCCCCTACCAGAGTGTTGCTCCACCCACACCTTCTAAAGGAGGCGTCGCCTGCTGGAGCGAGGATGTGACTAACAGCACCTGTCGGGTGGTGTTAGTGTGGTCCGGGCTCAGGTGTTTAATAAAAACTCACCTTTGTTTTGTTTTGTTCTATTAGACCTGAACTTCTTGTTTGTCCTTCTCTTGTCCAGTTACACCAAACATTTCAGCAACATAATAAAAATGTTGGTAAATAAAACCTTTAGAAAAGGTTTTTTGAAATAATGTGTTTTTTTTTCAGAGACTGACTGTAAACAGGAAGTTACGTGTATAAATGGGACATTTATTTGAGTTCAGACATGTTTTATGACTTCTTGTCGTCTTTTCCTCCAGTTATTTGACCAGTTGTCCATTGGTGACGGTTTACTGGTGCTGCAGGTGTTTGGTCCAATCACAGTGGTTCTGTCTGTTCTGGGCATTTGTGGTGCGTCTTCAAACTACAAACCTCTGCTGCTGATGGTGAGAGAACAGCATGTTTGTCTGTTAAGTCCTGGATGGCACAAACTTGAGTTTTAAAACCTGGTCAGTCAGAAATCTAAACATCCTTTTTTTACATGAATGTCCCAGTTAAGGGTGTTTACCAGTGGGTCCTCGCAAAGACAGTTAAACAAGAACACACACACACCCGAAGCTCACCTGTTGTTTGTTGACTGAATTAGTTTAAGTGTTTTTCGCTGATCTAAGCGGGTTCTCCTGGACGAGTCTCCAGAATAGCGTGGCCTCGGTAAAGCTGCTGTTAGCGTTTGAAGTGAACTGATCGCTTCTTTGTCGTCTCCAGTTCTCTGCTCTGATTTTTGTGGAGTTTGTGGCGTTGATGGTCGTGGCCTCACCGCTGGTTCAAGTTCAAGCTGAGGTAACCTGTTTCTCACACCTCTGGTGCCCCATGCTGGCCGCATAGTTTATTACAAGTCACAATGGTACTCAGATGTCCAGAAAGCAGCAACGTTTCTGAGGTTGTTCTCAGATTTACGTTAAAATCCTGCGTACTGAAACCGTTTTAGCTCCAAAGGAAATAAATGTGTTTAGTCTCTGGATGTGTTTAGATTTTTCTCACCCAGATCCTGCATCACTGTGTCCCATTGTCCTCGTTAGTAATCCCTCACCTGTGGTTTCCTACACCCAGATGTTTTGCAACGTTTTGTGTTCCTGCTGCTTTTCAAGTTCATTTATTTAAAATCCACATTTTCAGGGTCTTAAGTTCAAACATGACAAATGTCAGAGTCAGCTGGGATGAGAGGGCCTACCCGCTCCCACACTGAGCCTTCCTCCCCCAGAGGGGCCGTGGTTAATCCGACAGACCTGATTGGTGGTCTGGGTTGGTCAAGCCCACTGATAAAGACACATCAAATCAAATCTAGTAATTTTCCGTGTGCTTGTCTTTATTTAAGATAATAGGAATGATCCATCCAGCATTCACAGTTGTAACAGTTTTCCATCTTTCAAATCCCTTCTGGGGAATCGCTGCCGAAATGTGTAAATATTTTCCTGCAGATGGACCGCATGGTGGATGACATCTTTCTGAATACGACTCCTCTTCATCGAGCTGACTCGTACATCCAGAGTGAGCTGGAGAAACTCCAGACTTCAGTAAGGATCAGGTTCAGCCCAACGTTCCTTTCACTGAATAATAAATGTTCGTTTTTGCTCCTGTAGAAAGGTTTGAATGTTCTTACGATCCTTAACCGACCGTGTTCTAACGTTTGGGCCCAAGGACTCCTGCTGCGGTTTGAGGAGTTTTGAAGACTGGCAGAATCAACTTCCTGAATCCTGCTTCTGTTCACTTCCTGCTTCGGAATCAGTCCTGAGGTAAGACACAACAAGGGAAAGCCTCCGGGAGCTTTGGGAAGTCTTCATTTTATATTTGAGTTATTTGTCGATGTCACGGGGGAGTACGGGAGAAAAGTTGAATATTTTAGTAGAATATGAAAAGAATGAGTTTAGGCTTGTGGAGTTTGTGTTTCAGCACACTGAAAGAATTCCTGAAACAGGATTTCACTGACATTTTAATCCCCCGACTGCATTCCTGGGATCCACGTTGGCATGAGTGACTCACTTCCATGAGAAGGAGATGTAACTCCATCAATCTGTCCAGAAAGACCTGTAATGTGTTCATAACGATGTTTTTTTTTCTAACCTGGACAGAATTTAAACTATATTTCTATATTTGGTGTACTATTGTGCTTTAGTATCCGGGAACATAGGATCACCATGGCAACTTTGCTTATTCATGTATTTGTTGTGCTCAGGGGAAACTCATGAAAATAATCATGAGTGATGTTTTAATTACTTTCCATCATTTCATTATCTTCAGATATTTTTGAAACTCTGTTGTTGCTCCTCTTGGTCCTCAGCTCTCTGCTCCGTAACGCCAGCTCAGATGGATCCTGTGTGATGGTCACCAGGCACCAATCGGACCCAAAGTCCTCCGATAAAAGTTGGGTCCACTCCAAGGTAAATGGTCCCAAGCAGAGCCGGATTATGGCTCCATGGGTGTAAATAAATGTTGATTTTTTTATGTTTGTGTTTTCAGCCTTGTGGTCTGATCCTCAGGAGCTACCTGAGTTTCCCCGTAAAGCTCAGAATCGGAATCATCTCAGCTTTCGCCACCCTGACGGTAAGATAAAATCACCATTTGTTAATTGTTACGGCTTTTGTTAAAATCCGATTTTCTTTAGTTCTTTGGCTTTTTCAGAAAGCACATTCTGATTCGATCTGTGAGAAAGCCCGAGTGTGTCTGGTTCAGTGGACCCCGCGTACCTCGGGTCTCCATGTTTGTTTGTCTATCCGACCAGGACACATCTACACTTTAGAAGGTTCCTGATTTACAGGCTGTTTCTGTTTCAACACGATGCCACTATAGCCCTCAAAACATCTGGGAATGAACTCGTCCAGTGGAGTCGGAAAATCCTCTCCTGACGTAGTGATGGAGGGACTCTGCTTCGTATGGGTCAGCTGTTTGGGGTCCGTTTCTGCAATTAAACCTTTCGACAAGCAGGTTCAATCCACATACTCTGTTGCCGTGGCGACGGACTCTGTTACCGTGGCGACAAACTCTGTTACCAAGTTAAACATGTTACCGTTTAAGAGGCATTACATCACAACAAGCAAGGAAAAGAAACGAAATCAAAATGGACATAAATCTCAGATTCTGCGGCCCCGACCGTATACAACTCTAATTCAGTTAGATCTTCAAGGACAGGTTATAAATAACTACACCATAGCTCTTATCCCCTCACGGTGTGTGTGTGTGTGTGTGTGTGTGTGTGTTTGTGTGTGTGTGTGTGTGTGTGTGTGTGTATGTGTGTGTGTGTGTGTGTGTTTTTAGATTACGGCCATCGGTCTGTGTCTCTCTCTGGGTCTGGAGGAATACTGGAGGACGCCTCCGGTAGAAACAACCACTGACGACTTCAACAGAGTGAAATACCAACCTAAACCTTCCTTGTCCTGACCTTTGACCTTTCATAGACCCTGATGCCTTCTGGTGGATCCATAATCCAGAGTGGAACTTGTCACTGTGAGCAGAAATTAGGGTTCAAATCTAAACGATGTGACAAATAAACCCTCAGCTAGTTCAGGTATGTTCCCTAAATCATGTATGCGATGTAAAAACGGGGGGGGGGGGGGGGGGGGGGGGGGTGTAATTTAAATGTCTAAATTGTGCCGATCTGCTGTAATTTTGATCAGGAAGCTACATTCATGTTAAAAGTCCTATAAAGTAAATTTTTAGTTTATTTTCTTAAACAAAGTTCAGGTTTTTATGTTAAAGTTGGAGAATTTGAAGTTGCGTAACTTTATGGACAATAACAGAAAAGTATTTCTGAGGTTCAAATGGGTATTTTTGGACTTTTTCACACAAACGGAACATTGACCCGATTCTGCTCTGTAATCACAGCGTTTGAGTTTTCTTTAAGATGGTCTGAAAACCGCTAAAGATGAGATAGTACTGATGCCTGCTTTAAGAAGATTATTAAATGTGTTGATGAACATTTACGGCGTGAATAGCAGCAACAGACTCATAAAAAGCAAACTTTATCCACACTGAGCTTCTCGTTTTGACTAAAGCGTGTTTCCATATTTTAGGTATGTTTTGTAAATAAACTCTTGTTGACAGAAATTTGTGAACGTGAAGTTTGTGTACTGACGCGTTTTAGCCACCAGGTGGTAGCAAAGAGAAATAAAAATCACAGAGATGACAAAAGATAAATTAGAGCTTAGGTGGAGTTTTACCCGGATTCATGAGCAATTTTATAAAAAATATATAAATAATAAAGACAATAATTTAAACTTCTGCTGATTCTTCTATAAATATCTGACTGGAGGAAAACCAAACTTTAAATAAACAAAATACATTTTCTGAAACAGTTCTGATGCAAAATAGATGAACTTTAATCCAATGCAATAACAATAATTTCAGTTTAAATTTATTGAAGGGAAACAGATTTCACCTGAAATGTAAATAAATAAATAAGTAAATTAAATAGAATAAATTCTATTTCTTCTAAAAGTATAAAAGTCCAGAATAAAGTTTCTTAATACTTTTCAAATTCTTTAAAAATAAATGAGTGAAACTTTGAATCTGAAAGAAAATCTCTATTTTATTTGGTATATTTTTGTAAAAAGATGAATGAAATATAAACGTATACGATTTTAGGAGTTTAAAGGATAATCCCAAACTCACATCCTCCACATGCGCGTCTTCCCAAGCAGCACAATCTGCGAAGTTTACCTTTAAAGCCTCAACTTCTTATTCTCACTCATTTATGTGTAGACTCATTATTTGCAACTGAAGTGTCATCTAATGAACTTAGCAAAATTCCAAATATAGGGAGATGATCCGTCATGTCATTTAGGAATATACCACTTGTAGCTGAACCGTACACATTTGTAAAAATACTTTTAGTGTAGCGCTGTCCTCTGTAACTCTGCAGGGTTTGTGTGTCAGCGGCCTTAATCCAAAACTAAACACAGTTTTACAAAAGTCTTTTGTTGTTTTATGAAACTTCCATTTCAACAAATCCATAAGACTTTTTATCACATATTTTTTCAAATGCGTAGTCATGATATTAAATACTGCTCCGTTCAGGAGCCAGGTGTTCTACATAAATACCCTTACACCTTTATGTCTTGATTCAACTGTAAAACCAGGGGCGGTTCTAGCATCAGAGCTTTAGGGGTGCTGAGCACCAGAGAACTGAGCAAAGGTTCAGTTTTGTACAGTTAACACAATTTCATTGTCACATTTGTAAAATAAAAGTAAAACAGCCTTTTCCACAAATCAAGAAAACTATGTAGATTCTGCTGTCACTGTAATCAGGTTCAAAGGCTCTGGGTCAGTTATCCCCAAGGGCCGGTGCTCAGCACGTTTTTCTGTTTTTACTGCTTCAACTCACCTGATGGTAATCAGCAGGTGATTAACAGCCGTCTGCAAAGCTTGATGAGCTGCTGAACAGGTGAGTTAAGTGTGTTGGATTAGGGGAACTACTAAAACATGCCAGATACCGGACCTCAGGGATACTGGTGTGGTTTTTGAGCTGGACCATGCGGTCCAGATGCAAAACAAATAGACCTAAATAAATAAATAAATAAAATGCTGAAATCTATGTTTTAACTTTCACAAATCACGAACCATGTTGCAAGGACTCTGCCATCAGTGGGAAGTGAGCTAGTCCAGGTTGTTGTAGTTTTATAATTAAGGATGCTCAGGGAGGTAAACGCTGGTTGGAATTGCAACTAAAAGTACCAGTAATCTTTTTGGGTTGATTTAAGTATTTTTAATCAACACCACATTGAAAAAAATCTGTCTCTTAAGTTTTAAACTGATTAGAAACAAAATGATGGTTTTTTTCTTCAAAATAAAAAATCTCATTTAGTAGATATTCAGGGAGGAGGAATAAAGAGATCACTACAACCTCTGAAAAAAGACAAAAAAACATCCAATCTTGGAGATCTGACATTTTTAGTCAGAATTCTAAAACGAATCAACAATCAAGGATTCAATTAAATTATAACTGTTTTTTAATGTGATGTAAAAGGGTTTGATTTGCATGTATCTGAACAGACAACCCCAGCACCTCCTCTGTAGAATTGCCTTTGGGCTTCAGCATGAGGGACCTGTCTAATTACTGGGAAACCTGCTTTGGACCAACATGAGGCTGAAGAAATCACACAGTCTGTCAGAGTCGCCCTGGAAAGCTTTAAGCCACAAGTTCAGTCTTTATGAAACCACCGCGCTCACCTGTCTCACCTCCACGCTCTCTGTGTCTTTCCTTTTGTTGTTGTGGTTGGTGCACGGCATGCTCCAGACCTGTGTGAAGTCGCGCACGCTGCTGGATTAACAGCCACCGCTTTCTCCTCACAAACAGTTTATGTAAGATTTAAACATGAAGCGGAAAACTCAGCAACGCGGGACGGTTTCTCCATTTGTGGGTAATCTGGTCTCCCTTCACTACAGCACATCAGCCACCATGGGCATAGATTTAACTTTGAAAGTGGGGGACACAACCGGCATGAGGACTGGGGGATCTTTAACGAAAACTCACCTGGGGACACTTTTGGGGAACTTCGCAGCTGACCACATGCTGATTTATGTGTGACGTGATTAGGGCTGTAGCGAAGCCTCGAGGACGTCGACAGCTCGATTCTAAAAATTCGTCGACATCAGATCCGGTGATCGACGCACCACGCCCACTTGTTGCATCCCCAGGAGTTTGTAAATAGAGGAGGAATCTGCCTGTTTTTCCTCTAGTTCGCCCTCTTCTCCGCCTTCACTAACATCTCCGCCAAATACAGAAGACCCGGAACAATGTCCGTCCGCTACTAGGTTCCTTTCCTGTTTTGCCCGCCCTCGTCTCCCGGCAACAGACAACAACTTCCGGGGTCAGATGCGCTGCTTCTTCTCTACCGCAGATGTAGAACATCACCGGGAGCGTTTCTCCCTTTATAAAGGAGCTTCTTTCAGACATTAGGAGAGCTGTTTTGGTGGTAGCAGTCTCTCCTCTGTGCTGGTCTGTTTGCTGCTGGGTGTTTTTGGTTTATTTAAACTTGGTAACTTGAACTGAACGTTGGTAAAGCTACTGTTAGCATCTTCGCTAACAGCTTCTTGCGTTTGGATAAGCTGTTACGTTTTTGGTTTAGAGTTGATCTTTTTTGTGGTGCAGATCTCCCTTTTATTACATTTAGAGTGTTGTGGGTTTTCGGTTTAGTGTAAAATATCACCTTGAGTTTGGTTTAACCGCCCAGTTTAGAGTTTGGACCTTTGGAGATCCTTATTTTGGTCCAGAACCCAGTAATCTTTGCCCAGTGGGACATCCCCACTTATTTGTACTTTTGTTTTAATTCCCCACAGGCAGAATTAGTTTTATTATTCCCAACCTGTGGATGGAAAGATTTATGATTTTTGTTGTTGTACATAAACCTGATCATCATTTTAACTTTTAAATCCCGTTATTG
This sequence comes from Nothobranchius kuhntae, assembly GCA_006942095.1. Classification (NCBI taxonomy): domain Eukaryota; kingdom Metazoa; phylum Chordata; class Actinopteri; order Cyprinodontiformes; family Nothobranchiidae; genus Nothobranchius; species Nothobranchius kuhntae. The sequence goes on from SSNQ01000274.1 coordinate 1,776,114, forward strand.
TCCCTTCCTTTTTGCACACGAGTCAAACTCCCCAGGAAGAGTCGTAACACCACTCGCCTCACGCACATAAGTGACCAAAACAAAGCAGCATGGAGACACTCCGTCTCCAACCACCTCTCAGGCAGCAGCCTGCACTCCCAAGTTCTACACGTCACCAGAACATAACCAACCACAACACAATAAAAGCAGTGTTATACAAAATAGAAGGCCTGTAGTGTTTATTCTCTTACAGTAAGAATTTATCACTTTTTTTGAGGAATTTATTTGAGATTTCCTGGTTTTTATTAATTGTGCAATAGAAAAATAATCATTAGATTAATTTTCTAAATTGTCATTAGAATAGTCGATTATTCGATAAAATAATCGTCAGAATAATCGTTATAAAAATAATCGTGTACCCCCAGCCCTAGACGTGATATAAAAATATTTGTCATTTCCTGCCCACTGCACCTTCAGGTGACAACTTTTTTGTTGTTTTTTTTAAGCTACAGTTTGTGAAGCTGTTAGACTTTCAGAAAAATAAACTTCTTGCACATAATCAGCACTAAACAGCTAAAGACTAACCCCTCCTTTCTACCTGATGCACAGTTGTTGGCTAACGTCCGCGAAACGTACGTCGCAGCATTTAGTCAACATTATAGCGGACTGGGGCCTTCCCACCAGCGGCGAAGCGCCACGTTTCTCGAAGCGTAGCGCTTTGAGAACATGTGAACCTCTGCAGCTCAGACAGGAGTTAAACATTAAAGCAGTGTAAGCAATCTGGAAACTTTCAAAATAAATGTAATTTTCCGATTTCCAGTTGCTCAATTGTTAAAAAATGTACGGAATTTCCTGTGAAACTTCTATAGCCGAGAGCAACAGAACAGGAAATTAACCACAGATCTTTATGGATACATGCTCTTTCTCATTGCTTGTTATGTGAACTTCCACACACGATAAGACAAGTCTATTATGTTACACACCGCTCACATGTCTGGAGAAACACGCTGGTTTATACCAAAGGCCCAAGATCAGATGTATTTTTGATGATTGGGAAATCTGCGATAGCCTGATACCGATGACACCAGAACTTTTTCATGAAGAGAACAACGACCCAAACCGGCTGAGCCAGCAGGAGCTGTGGCTCTCTTCAGGAGGACTTTGTAAACTCCAACTTGCTGAACTGGAAGCAAAAGTCCTGGTTTGCTTTTGAACATCTTTTTCCTGCAACCAAGTTAGAAGAAAGACTGAAATGCAATCATCTTTTTTTCATTAGAAAAACCAGTGAAGCTGCTGCACTTCTTCAGTTTTATCCTTCACCCTCCCCCCCCCCCCCCCCCCCCCTGCATTTTTTTCATGGTTTTGATGGTGACACCCTCAGATCTAAAGCTGTTCAGGTCCTTGTGGTGGAAGTGTGTCCCTGTGTTTTGTGACACAACAGTAGGTGGAGCTAAAGAGCAGATTTGTGCTCACTGAGACAAATCATTACATAACTAAACCTCTGGAGACAAGTGTTGCCCAAGAAGCTCTGGTTTCATACACCACACCACGCCAGCATCGGGAAACGGACGTAGCTCTGCCTCCATCACTGGTCTGGAATGCTGCCATCCACCCACTCCCCAACACACACACACACCCACCCACACACACACACACACACACACACACACACACACACACACACACACCTCTGCTGCTCTAAACCGGGTCGTTTAAAAATAAATGTCCCATTAAAAGAGGATTTGCTAATAGGTCCTAACAAACACATTTAAACAAGAACACACACACATACTTGTATTTATATGTTTTTGCAGACCCTTCATTGACTTCCACTCATTTTAGTGACTCCACTACGCCTAACATATACTCTAACCTAAACTGACCTAAACTAAAAGTCAATTCACACCATCCATCCATTTTGGGATGCTTTTCTGGAGTTGGGTCACGGAGGCAGCAGCCTAACCCCTCCTTTCTACCGGAGCCGTCAGCAGCACGTCTTGCTCGCGTAAGCTGCTGCTTGGCCCTTCCCACCAGAGAAGCGAAGCAGCAGGGGAGCAGCTGTCACCGACAGCAGGAAGTCACACGAGTGACTTCGTCAGTAAACACAACAACAAGCAGGAGAAAATTACAACATGGCTCCAAAAGGTTTGTGTTTTATGTTCTGTCCATTTTATAATCGCCAATATGGACCTGAAAAACAAAGGAGACCACTAGCTAGGTGATAACTTCTCACGCGGCCGACTCGCGCTGCTGACGGCTCTGGTGGAAAGGAGGGGTAAGTCGAGAGGCCCAGACTTCCCTCTCCCCAGCCACTAGGACCAGCTCCTCTGGGGGAATCCCAAGGTGTTCCCTGGCCAGGTGCGAGACATAGTCCCTCCAGTGTGTCCTGGGTCTTCCATTAGGTCTCCTCCTGGTTGGACGTGCCCATAAAACCTCACTGCTTCACTGTCAGGGAGAGCTCGTTCCACAGTGTAGGGACCATTACTGAGAAGGCCCTGTCCCCCCTTGATCTCAGTTTAGAGCAGGGAACCTCCAGCAGCTCCTGCTCAGCAGAGCGAAGGGCACAAGCAGGGACACGCTGCTGCAACAGTTCAGCCACATATAGAGGGGAGCTGCCCTGCAGAATCCTGAAAACATGGGTCAAAATCTTAAATCGGGCCCGATAAAGCACCGGAAGCCAGTGCAGAGAAGCCAGGTCTGGACTAGCTGGAGCCGTGAAGTTGCTGCCTGACTCAGCCCAGCATACAAAGCTTTAAAATAGTCATGGCGGGTCAAGATAAAAGCATGGATCACAGTTTCCAGATGGACTCTTGACAAGAGAGGCTTAATCTTGGAGAGCCGTCTAAGATTAAAGAAGCGTGCCCGGACAACCCTGTTTATTTGTGCGTCAAATGTAAGGGCTGCATCGATTTTCACCCCCAAGTTAGTGACCTCAGTCTTCTCATTTTGAGATCAGCCTTAGCACCTGCTCTAGCTCTTTCACCAGGACTGAGTATTATGACTTCAGTTTTAGACTCATTTAAGAAGAGGAAGCTAGCAGCCATCCGTGACTTAACGTCCGTTAGACAGTCCACTAATGCATACAGAGAGCCTCCTGCCGCCCGAGCAAGAGGCAAATAGATTAACATTGTATCACTCACTGATTGAACCATATTTATTTTATTGTTTAGAAATTTGGGGAGCCACTTGCAAAAATTTTACACAACCATTGTTCATTTAGCAAAAAAGAGCATTGAGAATCATTAACAACAGTAACTATAGAGATCACACTAATCAATTATTCATTAGATACAAAATACTGAAATTTCCTGACTTGGTAGAGTGGAAAATATTGCAAATAATGTACAGAGTGAATACGAGTAATCTACCAACTAATATTCAGGAAATGTTTCATAAGAGAGTAAGTGGGTACACGTTAAAAGGAACTGACGTCTTTAAGAAACTTAGATTCAGAACCAAAGTGAGGGAATGTAACATTTCTGTAAATGGTGTAAGATTGTGGAATGCCATTAACAAGGAATTTAAAGAATCAACTACACTTGCTATATTTAAAAAATGTATAAAATCTAATGTATTTAGTAATTATGAAAAGGAGAATTATAGTGTCAAAGATTAGACGTGAAAATATTAGAAAGTGACTGAGGTTACACTGTGTTTGTTTGGCGGATAATTTTATTTCGTAAAAAGGGGCAGAAATCATAAGATTTGTTCTTCTATCTGCTCCTTTTCATTCAAATGTTTTTTTTTTCAATATGTTAATGTATCCTGTATTTGTTTGTGTTTATTTTATACATTGTGAATGAAATAAAAGATAAAAAAAAAATTGGCAGTCATCTGCATAAAAACATAACGTAACGCCATGATGCTGCAGGAGGACCCCCAGAGGCAGGAGGTATAGGGTAAACAGAAGGGGGCCAATGACAGAGCCCTGAGGGACTCCCCATCTGAGACGTTCCCAGGCTGAAGTAGCCAGGTAGGACCTCAGCCATTGAAGGGCCACCCCTGTAAGCCCCACCCAGCTCTGTCATCGATCCAACAGAATGTCATGGTCCACCGGCAGCAAGTGTAGTAGCAACAGAACAACAGCGTCACCCTTATCATCAGCTAAAAATACACCTTTAAGAACCATTAAAAGAGCAGTCTCATGCTGTGTCCAGCTTTGAAGCCTGACTGGAATTTCTCCAAAATGTCGTGAAAGTTCAAGAAGTCCACCAGTTGTAAATAAACCACCTTCTCCAACAGCTTAAAAAGGAACGGGAGCTTTGAGATTGGTCTCTGGTTGGCTAAAACCAATGAATCCAGTCCAGGTTTTAATAAGGTGGGACAGACAACCACTTTTTTTTTTTTTTTTTTTTTTAGAAAACTTGGGACCATAACTTCATGTAAACTGCCATTAACGATCGTGTCCACACGATACAGGTTATAGTCAAACTTTGTTCACTTGAACATATAAAGACAAACACGCGTGCACAAATGATCCTCTGAGGCATGGAGTGGGATTAACTCCCACCGGCTGAAACACTTTTTCCACATAAAAAACTGAATCTGTCTAAACAAACAGCATTCCTCTTCTGCCAGCAGGTTTAAACCTGTTCATCTCTTGTCACGTCTGCCGAGAAGACAACATCAAACTTCTTTGGTGAGCTGTAGCTTCAGATCTTTGCCTGCTACTAAACTTTTCCTGGTCAGAAGCAGCTCTTCCACAGTGGGAGAAGAAAATAAACACTGAACTCCGAGCAGAGGACACATTTCCTCAGCTCTACGCTGTAAACCCAAACATTAGTCAGTAGAAACATTTCTCACATACCGTGGACCTCTGGTAAATCTGCTTCTTGGGAATTGTTTAGATTAACGTGTTTCTAGTGCAGGAGCCTCAGAGTCAGAGTCAGGAAAACGTCTCCAAAACAGAAAATTTCAACATAAACTTGGCAGCATTTCGATCCGGGCCGGGGCCTCATTTAAAAAGTAGAATCTTTACCAGAACTCTACTTACTGCATAAAATTTTTTATGTAAATTAATTTTCTGACCCACAAAACACTGCCTAATGCACGGCTGCACAGGTGTCACTGGATCACACCCCGCTTCCTGCACCACCAGGTCCCTCGTCCCAAAATGTGCTTTAACCAGAGTCAGCTTAAAGTTACCACAATGTTCATCCATTTTTTTAATTATGAAGCATACGTAGAAGATAACTGCTCTGTTGCGTGTAAGCAGCTTTATGAATAAGGCCACTGGTGATTATTGCAGAGGCTCCTGGGCACAAAGTGTTTTGCAGCATCTTTATGTTTATGTTTATTTATTTGGCAGACGCTTTTATCCAAAGCGACTTACAATCTATAACCTATAGGGCATGTTGTGATCTGTGGGGGAAACCGGAGTACCCGGAGGAAACCCACGCATGCATGGGGAGAACACGCAACTCCACGCAGAAAGGCCGCAGCCGAGTTTCGAACCTGCGACCTTCGTGCTGCGATGCAACAGTGCTAACAACTGTGCCACCATGCAGCCCTAGTCACTGTTACTCACTAATCTCTTGGCCAATTAAACCAAATTTTCTTGTGTGGGTGGATTCAAACCAGCAGCCACCTGTCCCAACATGCCCGACAGGTGGAAGGATTTCATTGTAAATTTTCACTGAAGCAAGTTTGCGGTTCAACTGAAACAAGATGAGTAATATCTCAAATTTTCTGTCTCTCCTGGATATTGGTCCTCTCACTCTACCCTCTTCAGTTTCCTGCGTGGATGTAGATGGCCTTTTGCATTTGTTCAACGAGACCTGCTCTGCTGCCCTAGATGCTGTTGCCCCCTTAGACTTAGGCGGAAAAAGACCGTCTCTGACCACCGGTTAAATAACTACACTCGTAGACTCAGGTGGCTGTGCAGGTGTTGGAGCGGAGGTGGGAAAAGGATAGACTGTAGTGCTCTCGACAACTCCTGGTTGACGCTCTTTTCCGCTACCAGAGAGCTGTGAGATCGGCTCGAAACACCTATTTTCAAACATCATCTCACAACACCAAGGAGACCAGTCAAAACTGTATGGCACAATTAACTCTGTACCATAACTGAGTCTGTTGGCCTTACTCCCACTGCTGAGTTATGCACTGACTTACAGAACTTTTTTTAAAATAAGATCTGTGATATCAGACTCAGCCTCCAGCATCCAGGACAAATTGTCCATGTAGATCCACCAAGTCCACCTAATTTCTCGGACTCTACTCCAGTTCAGCTTCCTGCCTTGGTGAAGTTGATCAGCTCCATGAAGCCAGCTGGCTCTCTGGTGGACTGCCTCCCACCCAGATTGATAAATGATTCAGTGTTTACACTGAGTCCAGCTCTATTGAACATTTTTAATACTAGTCTCAGTTCTGGAGTTTTTCCTACGGTTTTTTAAAATGCGGTTCTAAAGCCGATATTGAAGAAACCAGGTTTTAGTCATAGGATTTTAAGATGTGTGGTCAGCTGTGTCCTCTCAGGTATTATGAGTATGTCCTTTTTGTTTTATTCTGTTGTGCTTGTGAAATTTTTAAGTGAACAGAGTGAATTCCCTATAGAGCTCCGGACCCCACGTGACTCTCAGTTAGTAGACGCCATATTGGCAGTCAAAAAAGGTAAACAAACATGGATTGTAAACATGAACAGGATCGGCTTGGATTTTACTTTGTCGGAGTTTACTTCACACTTTAAAACCGAAGAAATCGTTTTATATAGTCAGAAATTAAATAGACTAAACATCTCCGACGCTTACCGTGCCCCTGGGATACTTTTTAAAAACGCCAGAAGCTGTCGGAGCGGACCTCTTACCGGTGTTCCGGGGGAACCCCTTGGGATTTCCCCGGAGGAGCTGGCCCAAGTGGCTGGGGAGAGGGAAGTCTGGGCCTCTCCACGCTACTGCCCCCGTAACCCGACTCCGGATAAGCTGATGAAAATGGATGGATGGATGGACAAATAACAGATTTACACGTAAGTAGTTTAAATAGAGTGCTGTGCTGTTTGAATGTATAAACTGAACGCCCAGAGAAATCACTAGTCTGATTGTTTTCCGTGAATAAAATAAATGTGTCAGGCAGGAGCGTCTCAGGATCTGTCTGAGATCTGACTCGGTGAGACAGATAATAGCAATCCAAAGTGCTTTCTGATAATTGATCAACCATTGCTTAAAAATTAAATACAGCTTAGCCGGTTAATTGCTGTAATCATAAAACACGTAAACGGCAGCACGCAGAACTCACGAGGCAACGTTTTACGTGATGTTTACTTGCTGCTATGAGTAATAAGACAGAAAAAGCCACGCCAAAGTAAGTTTAGGAAGCCCACTAAGAATCGTAATAAAAGCATTTAAAATAAATACCATACACAGTTGAGGAAACGTTGGTTTAAGTACCTGATATGAAGCGGTCGCTGCATAAGCGAAAACCTTTACTCTCGGGTCCCACAGCTTCATTTCAGCCCGGTCACTAGCGCGTTTTATTACAAAGATCCAACATTTGTGGCGCTCCGGATCTTGGGGAATCCTGTAGATGGCTCATTCATTATGTCGTCCGCGTCTGTTCTGCATCCTGGGGCACAACAGGAATCTACCATATTTCCTGTCTGATTGAGTTTTCTGACAATAACAAATAGTCCAGCTGCCGGCTTCTGCCTGCCAAATGGCGCCGTTTCGATTTGAACTGTTGCTCCGGGAGTTGACGTCACTTTTCCCGGCATGCAACAGTTCAAATCGAAACGGCGCCATTTGGCAGGCAGAAGCCGGCAGCTGGACTATTTGTTATTGTCAGAAAACTCAATCAGACAGGAAATATGGTAGATTCCTGTTGTGCCCCAGGATGCAGAACAGACGCGGACGACATAAGGAATGAGTCATCTACAGGATTCCCCAAGATCCGGAGCGCCGCAAACGTTGGATCATTGTAATAAAACGCCCTAGTGACCGGGCAAAAATGAAACTGTGGGATCCCGAGAGTAAAGGATTTCACTTATGCAGCGACCACTTCATATCAGGTACTTAAACCAACGTTTCCTCAACTGTGTATGGTATTTATTTTAAATGCTTTTATTACGATTCTTAGTGGGCTTCCTAAACTTACTTTGGCGTGGCTTTTTCTGTCTTATTACTCATAGCAACAAGTAAACATCACGTAAAACATTGCCTCGTGAGTTCTGCGTGCTGCCGTTTACGTGTCTTATGATCACAGCAATTAACCGGCTAAGCTGTATTTAATTTTTAAGCAATGGTTGATCATTTGTCAGATCACACATAAAAAGCATTTTGGATTGCTATTATCTGTCTCACCGAGACTACTTACGTGTAAATCTGTTATTTGTCCGTCCATCCATCCATTTTCATCCGCGTATCCGGAATCGGGTTGCGGGGGCAGTAGCGTGACTTCCCTCTCCCCAGCCGCCGGAGCCAGCTCCTCCGGGTAAATCCCAAGGGGTTTCCTGGTCAGGTCCGGTGTTGTGCCGGTAAGAGGTCCGCTCCGACAGCTTCTGGCGTTTTAAAAAAGTATCCCAGGGGCACGGTAAGGGTCGGAGATGTTTAGTCTATTTAATTTCTGACTATATAAAACGATTTCTTCTGTTTTAAAGTGTGAAGTAAACTCCGACGAAGTAAAATCCAAGCTGATCCTGTTCACGTTCATGGTTACATCCATGTTTGTTTACCTTTTTTGCATGCCAAAATGGCGTCCACTAACTGAGAGTCACGTGGGGTCCGGAGCTCTACAGGCTGTAGGAGCGCACCCTCTTTAGGATGCGTTCTGGTTTTTGTTTTTCTAGAGTTGGGGTTATGGAGGTTAGCGTTGGTGGAAATTCTGCCATCTCAGGAGCACCCCAGCGAATTGGAGAGATGGGCTCTCCTGTCCGCTGGTCCATTTGTGCTTAATCAGCCCACCTATACGCCCCATGAAGACTAGGGTGGTGATCAGCTAGGACTCTATCGATTAGCTAGAGGGAATTCTTGTTGGACAAAGACCTGGGAGTGTTTGTGATAAAAGCCATGGAGGGCAAAGGTGAAAGAAAAAAATTTGTGGTTGAACTTGTGTTAATTTTTTCTTTCTTTTAAGAGGGAAGTGTTACAGCTGTTGCTGTTTTGTCCCAGAAAGCTGACTCTGCAGAGGACAATAAGCGCTTTGCCTCCTCCTCCTACCTGCACAGCTGCACTCACTTGGGCTGATCTCCTCCGGAGCAGCATAAAAGGGAGAGCTGCCAGGAGGAAGGAGAGACTGGATCTGTGCCAGTTCTCTCATGTGCTCCATTTGTTAGTGTTTTAATGGCTTTTAAATGGGTTTTAGTTCTTTAAGCTTAGTGAAGCTTAAGATCTTTTAGAGGTTTTTAAACATAAACCCATGGCCATTTAAACAATGTGTTTGAAGTACTTGTAGATTTGGAGCTTTTTGTCATTTTAAAATTCTTTTTAATAAATTTAACGTTTACAATTTCCACACCTGAAACACATGCCTCTGTGTTACTCCCCGTCCTTCTCCTTATCCACCAACAGAGGATGTAACAAAAAAAAAAGTTTCACCAAAATGCTACAAAAAAACTTTCCTACCTTAAACCAGCATCCCTCGTCCATCAGAGGCATGTGGCAGAAATAACAGCTGTTTAATGGAGTTGAATTAAATCCATAGACTGGACTTCACACATTCATTCATGAGACCAAAACTGTAACCTAAATATCTGTAATATAAACGTCTGTAGCATAAACAACTGTAACATAAACGTCTGTAACATTAATATCTGTAGCATAAACAACTGTAACAGAAACGTCTGTAACATAAACATCTGTAACAAACGTCTGTAGTATAAACATCTGTTACATAAACGTCTGTAACATAAACATCTGTTACATAAACGTCTGTAACATTAATATCTGTAGCATAAACATCTGTTACATAAACGTCTGTAACATAAACATCTGTTACATGAACATCTGTTACATAAACATCTGTAACATTAATATCTGTAGCATAAACAACTGTAACATAAATGTCTGTAACAAACATCTGTAACATAAACGTCTGTAGTATAAAATCTGTTACATAAACGTCTGTAACATTAATATCTGTAGCATAAACAACTGTAACATAAATGTCTGTAACATAAACTTCTGTAACATAAACGTCTGTAGTATAAACATCTGTTACATAAACGTCTGTAACATTAATATCTGTAGCATAAACAACTGTAACATAAACAACTGTAACATAAACGTCTGTAACATTAATATCTGTAGCATAAACAACTGTAACAGAAACGTCTGTAACATAAACATCTGTAACAAACGTCTGTAGTATAAACATCTGTTACATAAACGTCTGTAACATAAACATCTGTTACATAAACGTATGTAACATTAATATCTGTAGCATAAACATCTGTTACATAAACGTCTGTAACATAAACATCTGTTACATGAACATCTGTTACATAAACATCTGTAACATTAATATCTGTAGCATAAACAACTGTAACATAAATGTCTGTAACATAAACATCTGTAGTATAAACATCTGTTACATAAACGTCTGTAACATTAACATCTGTAGCATAAACAACTGTAACATAAATGTCTGTAACATAAACATCTGTAACATAAACGTCTGTAGTATAAAATCTGTTACATAAACGTCTGTAACATTAATATCTGTAGCATAAACAACTGTAACATAAATGTCTGTAACATAAACTTCTGTAACATAAACGTCTGTAGTATAAACATCTGTTACATAAACGTCTGTAACATTAATATCTGTAGCATAAACAACTGTAACATAAATGTCTGTAACATAAACGTCTGTAGTATAAACATCTGTTACATAAACGTCTGTAACATTAATATCTGTAGCATAAACAACTGTAACATTAACAACTGTAACATAAACGCCTGTAGTATAAACATCTGTTACATAAACAACTGTAACATAAACATCTGTAACATAAACATCTGTAACATTAATATCTGTAGCATAAACAACTGTAACATAAATGTCTGTAACATAAACGTCTGTTATATAAACGTCTGTAGTATAAACATCTGTTATATAAATATCTGTAACATAAACATCTGTAACATAAACGTCTGTAACATAAATGTCTGTAGTATAAACATCTGTTATAAAAACATCTGTAACATTAATATCTGTAGCATAAACAACTGTAACATTAACAACTGTAACGTAAACGTCTGTAGTATAAACATCTGTTACATAAACATCTGTAACATAAACACCTGTTCCATAAACTTCTGTAACATTAATATCTGTAGCATAAACAACTGTAACATAAATGTGTGTAGCATAAACATCTGTTATAAAACCATCTGTAACATTAATATCTGTAGCATAAACAACTGTAACATTAACAACTGTAACGTAAACGTCTGTAGTATAAACATCTGTTACATAAACAACTGTAACATAAACATCTGCAACATAAACATCTGTAACATTAATATCTGTAGCATAAACAACTGTAACATAAATGTCAGTAGCATAAAAATCTGTTATATAAACGTCTGTAGTATAAACATCTGTTACGTAAACATCTGTAACATAAACGTCTGTAACCTAAACATCTGTAACATTAATATCTGTAGCATAAACAACCGTAACAGAAACGTCTGTAACATAAACATCTGTAACAAACGTCTGTAGTATAAACATCTGTTACCTAAACGTCTGTAACATAAACATCTGTTACATAAACATCTGTAACATAAACACCTGTTCCATAAACTTCTGTAACATTAATATCTGTAGCATAAACAACTGTAACATAAATGTCTGTAACATAAACATCTGTAACATAAATGTCTGTAGTATAAACATCTGTTACATAAATATCTGTAACATAAACATCTGTAACATAAACGTCTGTAACATAAACGTCTGTAGTATAAACATCTGTAACATTAATATCTGTAGCATAAACAACTGTAACATAAATGTCTGTAACATAAACATCTGTAACATAAATGTCTGTAGTATAAACATCTGTTACATAAATATCTGTAACATAAACATCTGTAACATAAACGTCTGTAACATAAACGTCTGTAGTATAAACATCTGTAACATTAATATCTGTAGCATAAACAACTGTAACATAAATGTCTGTAACATAAACNCGTACGAAATCCTTGATGAATCCGTGGAGAAGGCTGTAGGGCAACGTTCGAAGGCCAATTTACACTGTAATATAAAACTGTGACATTCATCGAACTCACCCCCGAAAGTCACAGATGGTGGTGAAGGGGCGACGCGAAAATGGGTACCCTCCATGGGGGATGCTCCCTCCAGTCGCGGAGGTCCTGTGGCTACATAGGCAGAAGAGGAGGGTTCCACTGGTGGAGGTGGTTGACGAGGTTGGGAAAGAGATTCATGTATCTGACGGACCATGGCTTCCAATTGTGTATAGCGTTGATTAGATGATGAGAGCTGTTCCATTAATAACGGAAGGGTCTGTTCCTGTTGGGTCAATCTTTGAGAAATGTCAGCGAGTGCCGATTCTGTAGGGTTAGAGTCTTGGCCGGATGATTCTGTCATGTTTTGAGGTAGGTGTCTAACCCAAGACATACAGAATCAGGCACAGAGACGAAGTAAAGAAAAAAAAATAATTATTTTATTTAATTATGGACGTGAACTGAAGGCGTTCTGGCAATCCAGTGGAAGGATGAATCCGGAAGCGGTAACTAGGGGGGAGACCAGAGGTGAGTGATGGGAATTGTAGTTCAGAAGGAAAGTAAGAAGGCGGAACTTACGATGAGGAAGTACATGCTGAATCTGGAGGGGAGTTGAGCCGGGGTGAAATCCAGAAGAGACTTGTGATTATCGGGGTGGTGAGTGGCACGGACAAGGCGGAAGGGGATGAGGCAGTGGAGAGAGAGCGTGATCGGTGGAGAGCGGGACGGCTGGGTGGAGTAGGAATCCAGGAAACGAACCGGTGAATGAATCGTAGACGGGAAAGGATCCAACGATGAGGTGAGTCTGAGTCTGTGGATAAATATCCAGGAAAACGAGCTCAGGTCAAAACGAGTTTCTAAGTTTTAAGATTTGCAAAAACGAGACGAGTCTTTAAACAACACTGTGAGGCTAGGATCTACCAGGCAGTAGAAAATCATCCGGCGTCGAATGAGGAAAGCCGTCCTCCTTTTAAAGCCGCCCCGCTGATGAGTCTGATGCGGATCAGCTGCGCTCCCTCTCCTGCAGGTAAAAACTCCGAGATGATTAGATGAAGTGCTGAGTACTCACCCCGACTCATGACAAGCAGTGTGGAAAGTGAAAGGCTCTTTAGCTCTGTGTCACACATTATAGATGAAAACAGAAACAGGCTGACTGCTGATAATGCAGAAAAGCTACTTTTCTTAAAAAAAAACCTGCCACTCACTTTTTCTAAATAGGCTCCATTAAGTGAGCCGTCTTGGAGTTTATTTTAATACCTTCCTCAGTTGCACTGACTGCCAGAGTCCCATGTTGGTAGATGTTGTTAGTTTATTCGGATATTGTGCACTAAATGGCAAAAATGTTTATTAATGCCTCTTGTGTTGTCCAAAGCGGCAGAGTTTACAACAAACTGAAAAAAAAAAATACTTGAGTTGCAATGTTTACCTTTTTTTTAATAATTATTTGTTCCTTAATATGTTGCATAAAAGATGCTGCAGTTTTCATTTTAAATAAATGTTCTTAATTCCAAACTAATGCCTTGTTTTTTTGTTAACTTATATGACTAAAGCTGTTACCAGTAAATTTAAATCATGATTTTATTAAGTACTCGGTATCGGTATCGGTGAATACTGAAATGCAAGTATTCGTACTCGTACTCGTTTTCAAAAAAAGTGGTATCGGTGCATCCCTAGTCTGTAGTATAAACATCTGTTACATAAACGTCTGTAACATTAATATCTGTAGCATAAAAAACTGTAACATTAACAACTGTAACATAAACGCCTGTAGTATAAACATCTGTTACATAAACAACTGTAACATAAACATCTGTAACATAAACATCTGTAACATTAATATCTGTAGCATAAACAACTGTAACATAAATGTCTGTAACATAAACATCTGTTATATAAACGTCTGTAGTATAAACATCTGTTATATAAATATCTGTAACATAAACATCTGTAACATAAACGTCTGTAACATAAATGTCTGTAGTATAAACATCTGTTATAAAAACATCTGTAACATTAATATCTGTAGCATAAACAACTGTAACATTAACAACTGTAACGTAAACGTCTGTAGTATAAACATCTGTTACATAAACAACTGTAACATAAACATCTGCAACATAAACATCTGTAACATTAATATCTGTAGCATAAACAACTGTAACATAAATGTCTGTAGCATAAACATCTGTTATAAAACCATCTGTAACATTAATATCTGTAGCATAAACAACTGTAACATTAACAACTGTAACATAAACGTCTGTAGTATAAACATCTGTTACATAAACAACTGTAACATAAACATCTGCAACATAAACATCTGTAACATTAATATCTGTAGCATAAACAACTGTAACATAAATGTCAGTAGCATAAAAATCTGTTATATAAACGTCTGTAGTATAAACATCTGTTACGTAAACATCTGTAACATAAACGTCTGTAACCTAAACATCTGTAACATTAATATCTGTAGCATAAACAACCGTAACAGAAACGTCTGTAACATAAACATCTGTAACAAACGTCTGTAGTATAAACATCTGTTACATAAACGTCTGTAACATAAACATCTGTTACATAAACATCTGTAACATAAACACCTGTTCCATAAACGTCTGTAACATTAATATCTGTAGCATAAACAACTGTAACATAAATGTCTGTAACATAAACATCTGTAACATAAATGTCTGTAGTATAAACATCTGTTACATAAATATCTGTAACATAAACATCTGTAACATAAACGTCTGTAACATAAACGTCTGTAGTATAAACATCTGTTACGTAAACATCTGTAACATAAACGTCTGTAGTATAAACATCTGTTACGTAAACACCTGTAACATAAACGTCTGTAACCTAAACATCTGTAACATTAATATCTGTAGCATAAACAACCGTAACAGAAACGTCTGTAACATAAACATCTGTAACAAACGTCTGTAGTATAAATATCTGTTACATAAACGTCTGTAACATAAACATCTGTAACATAAACGTCTGTAACATAAACGTCTGTAGTATAAACATCTGTAACATTAATATCTGTAGCATAAACAACTGTAACATAAATGTCTGTAACATAAACTTCTGTAACATAAACGTCTGTAGTATAAACATCTGTTACATAAATATCTGTAACATAAACATCTGTAACATAAACGTCTGTAACATAAACATCTGTAATATAAACATCTGTAGCATTAATATCTGTAGCGTAGCATTAATATCTGTAGCATAAACAACTGTAACATTAACAACTGTAACATAAACGTCTGTAGTATAAACATCTGTAGTATAAACAACTGTAACATAAACATGTGTAGCATAAATACCTGTAACAGAAACATCTATAAAATAAACATCTGTTACATAAACATCTGTAAAACAAACATCTGTTACATAAACAACTGTTACATAAACACATGTTACATAAATGTCCGTAACGTAAACATTGTAACATAAACGTCTGTAACATAAACGCCTGTAACGTAAACATTGTAACATAAACGTCTGTATCTCTGCATTGCTTTGGTGACTGAACTTCATTTGTGTTGGTGTAGAAACCACTGATCCGTCACATCAGACAGGATGTGGTTTCTATTTCTGTCCCACATTAAGGGGGCTTCGTGGAAACCAGTAGATGTTCTAGTAAAATGAAACTTATCTCCAAGTAGATGGGCATGTCTGTTTACTGGAATTTGTCTGGCCTTTACTCTTACAATGTAAGTTGTGTGGAAAAGCACAGGAGGTGATTTCTTCTTTATCTTCTCAAGATGTAACAGACTATGAGAAAGTGAAAGATGCTTTATTAAAAGCCGATGAACTAGTTCCAGAAGCCTACCGGCAGAAATTCTGGGCTTTGAGAAAACATGCTGAAACTCAAACATATGTTGAGTTTGCTAGAGACAACGGCCCAACTTTTGGTAAGTGGTTACTAGCTTCAAAGGTATCTGTCTTAAAGGAACTTATCCTCTTAGAGGAATTCAAAAGGTGTCTTCCAGACAAACTGGTTTTGTATTTAAATGAGCAAAAAGTGACAACCCCATCAAAGGCCACTTTGTTAGCTGATGAATTTGCTCTGACCCATCGTTTGACTGGGGAAACGAAATCACAACGTCCTGTGGACGTTAAAAACAAAGAACAAGCTAAACAAGCAGCTAGCAGTTTGCTACAATGTTTCTGTTGTCATCAAGCTGGACACCTTGTTAGAGATTGCTTAATATTGGACTTCCTTCCTGGTAATGACATTGCTGGAGGTCAGGTTACCCCTGCCCCGGAAGTTGTTAAAAACCCGATTTCAGACGCTGGTGAAACCATTTCTGACATTTTTTCTTCATGTGTGTTAACTCGTGCACAAACAAAGATGAATGATCACGTATTTAATGTGTCATCACTGTTTGAAAATGATGTGCAAACAACAGACCAGAAAACTCCAGGGGAAGATTCCTTTCTTTGGAGCAATGTTGAAACAGAAAGCAGCGACCGTCTTGTAACCAGAACTACTTTACTGCAGGAACAAAAAGCTGACCCGTCATTAATAAAGCATCTAGAAGCTGTAAACAACGGTAAACAGAGACATGTTAAATACTGCTTTGACAATGAAGTGTTAATGAGTTCATGGACCGATCCTAAAGAGGATGAAGCTGAATGGAGGAGTGTTGACCAGATTGTGGTGCTTCAAATGTTTAGAACCAAAATCTTAACTTTGGCTCATGAAGGTGATTGGTCGGGTCATTTTGGTGTGAAGAAAACCTACCAATCTATTTTAGACCATTTCTTCTGGCCTGGTTTAAAGAGAGATGTACAGAAATACTGTAAACACTGCCATATTTGCCAGCTTGTTGGGAAACCAAACCAGAACATCCTTTACAACCCAGCCCAGTTATTGGGGATGCATTCGATAATGTGGCGGTAGTCTGTGTGGGCCCTTTGCCCCGCACGAAGTCAGGAAAAAGATTTCTTTTGACTATTATGTGTCGAGCTACTCGGTTTCCTGAAGCACTTCCGCTTTCTTCTATCACTGCAACAAATGTCATTAAGGCATTAACTGTTTTCTTCTCTATGTTTGGTTTGCCTCGCACGATCCAAACGGATCAAGGCTCCAATTTTAAGTCAGACATATTCAAAGCAGTAGCCGGAACTCTTGGCATTAAACATATAATGTCGTCAAGTTACCATCCGGAGTCACAAGGAATGTTAGAACGTTGCCATCAAACATTGAAGAGTATGTTGCGAAAATTTTGCTTTAGAACCGGACGTCAGTGGGATGAAGGACTCTCTTTTGTGTTGTTTGCCGCTCGTGAAGCTAAACAAGAAGCCTTAGGATTTAGCCCGGCACAACTAGTGTTCGGCCACATTCCTCGCGGCCCATTAAAAGCCTTAAAGGAACGATTTTTGCTGACGCCAGAAATAAAACGTACTGCTGTGAACAAGTATATGAAAATGTTTCTAAATCGATTACGTGAGGCCAATAAAGTGGCCAAAGAGCATCTTCAAGGCTCCCAGAGGAAAAAGAAACTTTTGATTGAAAAAGCTGTTACTCGCAATTTTTGCTCTGGTGACCAAGTGCTGTTGTTAAACCCTGATCGGGGGAGTTCTAACTCCAAAGTATGAAGGACTGTTTACAGTTAGCCATAAACTTACTGATGTAAACTTCGTGCTTAAAACTCCAAACAGTAAAGAAGCTTCGACAATGCCAATGTAACAGGTAAAAGCTCTATTCTTCTCCTCAAACATCACCTTCCAGCAGCGTCGGGGACAACATGGTATGCACTGCCGGTATGATCCCTGCCTCGGGAAGTGAAATGGAAGAAATTAGTTCACAACCTTTACCAGTTCTCAATCCATGTTTAAATAACTCGGAAACTCTTTTACAGTTGGGGAGACTGTCACATTTGACAGACCAACAGCAGACTGTTGATTGCACTCATTAATGAATACTTGTGTTTGTTTTCAGACAGTTTAACCCGTACAGATCTCATCCATCATAATGTAGTTCTGTACAACCAGAAGCCAATCAAACAGCATCCTTACAGGATTAGTCCTGAAAAACAGAGACTCATGGAACAGGAAATGAGGCATCTGCTAGAACACGGTTTGGCAATACCTAGCCATAGTCCCTGGAGTTCGCCTTGTTTACTCGAAACAAAACCTGATGGTTCTCCTCGGTTTATTACTGACTATCGTAAAGTTAACTCGGCTACCATCCCTGATTCCTATCCACTCCCTCGCACAGACGATTGTACTGATAGAGTGGGAAATTCTTCCTTTGTCACAAGAATAGATTTGCGATAAGGCTATTGGCAGGTACCTTTGACCCCTGTCGCTTCGGAAATCTATGCTTTTGTAACCCCAGACGCCTTTGGGGCGAATCGAGGCAAATCAAGGATTTATATTTGTTATGACCAGGAAGATGTAATATTCTATATAAATATAGAATATATATAGAATATGTAACGCTGTTCCTTTGATCCCTACAACATGTTCAAGTCTTTCTAAAAGAACATTGTGATCAACTGTGTCAAAGGCAGCACTGAGATCTAACAAGACTAGAACAGACACAAGATTCTTATCTGAGGCCATGAGAATATCATTTGTAACTCTCAGTAATGCAGTTTCAGTGCTGTGATACTCTCTAAAACCAGACTGAAATTCCTCAAACAGAGCATTAGTGTTTAAATGCTCACATACTTGGATGGCCACTATTTTCTCCAGGACTTTGGATAAAAATGGAAGGTTAGATATTGGTCTGTAATTCATTGGGTCATCTGGATCCAGAGAAGGCTTCTTAAGTGAAGGTTTGATTACAGCAACCTTAAAATCTTGTGGTACATTCCCATTTACTAAGGATAGATTGATTATATCTAGAATGGGGGCAGTAACCAAAGGAAATACTTCTTTAAATAATTTGGTTGGGATTGGATCCAAAATGCAAGTTGAAGGTTTAGATGAAGCTAATATTTTTGATAACTCTGAAAGCTCAACTGGATCAAAACGGTTCAAGCACAGATGAGGTTCTACAGTCACCTCTGATGCTGCCTCACTTACTGAGGAAGAAGAAATCGCATTAGGGAGAATGTTAAAGATTTTGTTTCTAATAGAATTAGTTTTACTTGTAAAAAATCCCATGAAGTCATTGCTGCTGAGGGCTAAGGGAATAGATGGCTCAGAGCTATGATTCTGTGTAAGTTTAGCAAATGTACTGAAAAGAAATTTAGGATCATGCTTATTCTCCTCAATTAATGCTGAAAAATAAGCAGTTCTAGTTTGTTGAAGCTTATTTTTATAAAGCACAAGACTATTTTTCCAGGACAGGTAGGCCTCCTCATGGTGCGTAGAGCGCCATGTTCTCTCCAATTTCGTAGAGTTTTGTTTTAAGGCTCGTAAATGAGAGTTAAACCAGGGAGCCAACTTCCTGTCCCTAATTACCTTCTTTTTTAAAGGGGCAACATCATCTAATGCCACACGTAAAGAGGAATTAACATGATGAACTAAGGCATCAATTTGTGAGGGGCTAGAACTGAAAATATTGCCCTCTGCTACGTTCCTCTGAGATGCTGAGGACAGTAAAGATGGAACAGTTGATTTAAAAGATGCAACTGTTCAACTGATCACTGTTTTGTCTTTTCCTTGCAGCTCTAGATTAAGGTCATTCAACATGTTTGTCAGATCAGTTAAAAANCTCAGATAGGTAGCTTGGAGCCTGGTTGTTAAGAGCTCTATAGGTCAGGACTAAAACTTTAAACTGTATTCTATATTCTACCGGGAGCCAGTGGAGGGACTGTAAACCTGGAGTGATGTGAGCTCGTCTGCTGGATTTGGTTAGGAGTCTGNGGATGGAACCGTGCGTCTGGTGGACTCTTAAGGAGTCTAACCATATCAGTTTAGTTTCTGCAGGAACTGTTAGCTCATCAGCTTCGCAGGTGCAAAAAGGTTTTGATGATGTGTCAAAATCTTTGATGGTTAAAGAGGTTTTGCTACAGATGGCCGGTTTGAGAGATTCTCTAAAACTCTCGAATCACTCAGGATGATCCAGTTTTAAGGTTTAGACGTTATGATTTTCACAGCTAATCAAAGGCTGACAAGTTTGAGATGTTACCAAAGACAACTCAGAAACACACCTTCATTTTGTGAACATCAATTTATTTGCATTTATTTGTTATAAATGCCACTGTATAATTCTTGCTGTCAGTATTTGCAAGATATTGGTATTTGGGTCTGTACTGGTTAGACTTAAATGAGTTAAACCAAGGGCCCTTGGGTCATAAACTATGAGCTATAAGTATATTGGTCTTTTTATACTGGGAATCAGGAGTTATTTTAGTGATCATCTTGTTTCTTATTTATTTTTGTCCTGATTGTGCCCTGAGCAATTTTATGACTGAATAAAAACAAATAAAATCAACATTAATTGAAAAATCGTCTTAAATAATCGAGATCTCAATTTCAGTCACAATAATCGTGATTATTATTTTTGCCATAATCGAGCAGCCCTAGTAGTCGGTGTAGCTGGAACTGTGCTCTGCTGCTGCTCCTCAGGATCCGTGGTGCCTGGGACAGGCTGAAGGTGTCGTCTGTTGCGGCGAGTCACGTTTCCATTCGCCATCTCCACCAAGTAGGATCTCGGCTCTTTGGACTTACAGATGACCCTGGCTGGAGTCGTCCACCCCTTTTCCCCGTCAAGCTTCACTACAACATCCTGGCCTGGGGGAAGCTCAGGAAGTGGATGAGCTGAATGTCTGCGGTTGTAGAAGAATCTGTAAGAGTCCTTAGCTGCAGCATCCCTTTGGCGCACCGTGTCCCTATTGACCGAACTGGGTAGCAATGTCTTATCAAGTACTGGGACGGTGGTGCGGATTTGACGTCCTGTCATAAGTTGAGCTGGGCTTGCACCGGTTGCTGCAATTGGTGTAGAGCGGTAACTCATTAAGGCTAAGCAGGGGTCAGGCTGTTGGAGAATGTACTTGGCCCTTTGGACGGCTCTTTCAGCAGCTCCATTCGACTGGGGGTAATGAGGTCTCGACGTAGTGTGGGTGAAGCCGTAACTCAGTTTGAAGTCTTGGAACTCTGATGATGTGAACTGCGTCCCATTATCACTGACCAATTCTAACGGGATGCCCCATCTAACGAACATATGTTTAAGCTTGTTAATGACCTGTCTGCTGGTTGTTGTAGTGAGGGAAGCAATCTCAATGTCTCTTGAAAAATAGACAACGACAACAAGAAAGTTCTTACCCTCGAGCTCACACGGATCAGCTGCAATCTTTTGCCAGGGGCCACTGGGCAGAGGAGTAGTCACGAGGGGCTCCCGTCGCTGTGTGGGCTTGTGCTGTCTACAAAAGATGCATGACCTCACCTCGTGTGTTATTTCAAGTCCAATGTTGGGCCACCACACTGTTGATCTTGCGCGCTCTCTACATTTAGTTAGTCCTTGGTGGCCTTCGTGTAGTTGGTCAAGGACACTGGGTCTGAGTGCTGTGGGAATTACGATGCGATCGTGGTAGAGCACTAGACCATCGGAGTCTGAAAGGTGGCTTCTGGCTGCATACAAGCCTTGCAGTGGTGAGCTCTTTGCCATCCTCCGAGGCCACCCTTGTCTGATGAAGATGATTGCTTTTTGAAGCTGTGGGTCCCTCTGTGTAGCTCTACGAATTTCCTCCAACTTCTGTGACTTGATAGGTTTGCTTGTCACTACGTTGCTCACATATGCCTGACCTGGCCGTGCAGTGGATGTCTGGAGAGTGCGTCTGCCACCACTAACTGTTTACCGGGGACATGCTCAGCAGTGACATTGAATCGCATCAGCCGCATCAGCAGTCTCTGACATCTCAGTGGCGTTTTATCAAGGTCGTATGAGCTGATCAAAGGCACCAAGGGCTTAAGGTCAGTTTGTAGACGTACATGACCCATGTCTTGGACGTAGCGGGCAAAACGTTTGCAGGCCCAGACAGATGCTAAACACTCTTTTTCAATCTGTGAATATCTTTTCTCTGCGTCTGTGAGCGTGCGAGAACAAAAAGCAACAGTCCGTAACTCCCCCTCATAGTCCTGTAACAGTGGAGCACCCAGGCCATAGCTGCTGGCGTCTGCA
Source organism: Nothobranchius kuhntae (assembly GCA_006942095.1). Lineage (NCBI taxonomy): Eukaryota > Metazoa > Chordata > Actinopteri > Cyprinodontiformes > Nothobranchiidae > Nothobranchius > Nothobranchius kuhntae. The sequence continues at coordinate 1,798,374 of SSNQ01000274.1, forward strand.
CTGACAACTGTTGATCGGCAGCCACGAGCATTGCTTTTGCTTTGTTGAATGCTTGCTCCTGAGGCTCGCCACACGCCTATACAGTCTCTTTCTTGAGAAGATTGGAGATGGGGTGCAGCACAGTGGACAGGCCCGGCAGGAATTTTCCAACATAGTTTATTAAACGGAGTACCTGCCTGAGTTGTTCTACATTGGTGGGGCTGGGCATCCTAGCAATAGCCTCCACCTTGCCATCATCAGGTTTCACACCATCCGCACTGATGATGTGACCGAAGAACTGTAGTTCATTCTTTCCGAAGTGGCACTTGGACCTGTTAAGCTTAAGGCCTGATGCTTTGATTGTCTGTAATACTGCATCTAAGCATTGGTCATTCTCCTCTTTGTTAGCCCCAAAAACCAGTATGTCGTCCATCACGACGACAGTCCCCTCTAGGCCCTTGAACAAGGTGCTCATGAGCCGCTGGAAGATGTCGGGTGCTGAAGTTATGCCAAATGGCAGGCGTCTGAAGCAAAACCTGCCCATGGGAGTTATAAACGTGGTTAACTTTTGGCAGCTGGGGTCCAGTGGTATTTACCAGAACCCACTGGAGGAATCCAACGTGGAGAAAACTTTAGCCCCTGCTAACTTGGGAGTGATGTCATCCAATGTGGGCAAAATGTAACGTTCGCGCTTTACTCCCTTATTCAGACGTTTTAAGTCCACACACACTCTGACCTCATCCTTCTTGTGCTTTGGAGCAGGCACCATTGGTGCACACCAGTCTGTTGGCTCGGTGACTTCCTCAATGATGCCAAGTTTGAGCATGCGCTTTCTTTCCTTCTCCACCTTTGGGAGGAGCGGAAAAGGTACCCGGCGTGGGGTGGTTACTCTGTACGGCACTGCATCTTCGGCCAGCTCGATTTTTACCGGTTCACAGTTCAGCAGGCCCATTTCCCCAAACACATCCTCTGGTAAGTCACTACTAATTTTGTAAACTCTAGCAACTAGTCCCATGCACTTCGCCACCATCTTTCCCAGTAGGTTACTTGCGTATTGCCCTCTTATAACTGTAATCCAGTACTGGTACTTTTAGCCTTTGTACACTGTAGTAGCAAGGAATTTACCCATGCACCTGACTTTTCCACCAGGGCTGTACACCGTTGGCTTACACTGGATAAGTTTGGGTCTCTGCTGGAGCTTATTAAAGGTCGTTTCTGCCATAACAGTGGTGTCTGCGCCTGTATCAATCTTGAAATGAACTGGATTGCCATTTACCAGTAGCTCAATGTCCCAGTCAGCATCTGAGGCTGACTCCTCAATGACTGTAGTTTTCTGCTCAGTCACTGCTCCCAGGAAAAGCTCCCCTATGAAGAATGAATCCTCATCTGCGTCCTCTACAGCCTCAGCCCTGACCTCTTTTAGCATTTTGGTTTTGCATACAACTTCAAAGTGTCCCAACTTATTGCACTTTCTGCATCTTTTATTGCGGGCTGGGCAGTTTTCTCTTTTGTCATGCACCCTGTTGCACCTTGTCGTTGCTCACGTACCTGACGAGGTTGGTAGTAACTCCTTCTCGTGCTGTTTTAATGCCTCTGTTTCACCTCACTCACAGTGCTTTCCACATGCTCCACACTTTGCTGTTTGACTTGTTCACTCTGGTGTGCCAGTTGACTGGCTCTATCCAGAGTTAAGTCCGCCTCGAGCTGCAATTTTTGTGAAACATATTTGTCAATTAATCCAATAACGATGAGGTCCCGGACCTGCTCGTCGTTACCGCCGCCGAACTCGCAGTGCTGCGCGAGTTCGTACAGGCTCCGCACAAAAGCCTCGACCGTCTCCCCAGCCCTCTGGCTCCGTTTGTGAAAACAGGCGTGGTCGTGGATAATGTTTCTCTTCGGGACGAAGTGCTCATCAAACTTTTGTATAACCAGTTCATACTCAAACTGCGGACTTGGCCTGGCCTCTGTAGCAGCAGGAAATACAAATGAGCCATATATTGGTTTGGCATCTCTCCCCATGGAGTAAAGTAAGTAAGTAAGTAAAAGTTTATTTATAGAGCGCCTTTCACAGATATGAATCACAAAGCGCTGTACAACATGATAAAGATATGGACAAATACCTCTAACCAATAAAAACATCAGAAAAACAATAGCAGTGATAAACGTAGAAAATAAAATCATGAGTATAAACAAAGTGAAGGTGTGAACCCGAACAAAGCCATCTTTTAGAACATTTAGGGAGGGAACGCCTGGATGAAAAGGTGAGTTTTTAGATGATTTTTAAAGACCTCTACAGTGTTAGAGAGACGGAGATTTGAAGGTAGACTGCTCCAAAGTCTGGGTGCAATAGTCTGAAAGACCCTGTCCCCTTTGGTTTTCAGTCTGGTTCGAGGAACAGCCAGGAGGTTTTCAGATGTGGATCTAAGGTTCCGAGAGGTGGTGTGTGGGGATAAAAGAGATAAAGAAGCGAGTTCACCTGCACTTCGCCGCTCTCCATCCCTAGCTTGGACGCCACTCGAAAACAGGAGAGTCTCTGCCGCCATATCGGCCACTCTGCCAGCTGTGTAAAGTCGAACGGCTCCGGAGGTCCAAATTTAGCCATTTCTCCGTGTAACTCGGCGTGAAGTCCTCACTTCTGACACCATGTCATGATCAGAGGCAATAAGATGCAGCGTTCTCAAGCACAAACTGCTTTTTATTCTCTTGTAGCAACAGCAACGCGTCCCCCACAATTTCCCGAAGAAGAAGAACATTAATACACCCGTATTCTAGCGACCTCTAGTGGCTCCCCCTGTGGTAGCCTTACTAGGACACATAAACAGGTTTCACAACAGTTGTATATACTGATCACAACCCTCTGGTTTTCTTGACTCGTATGTTCAACAGCAACCAACGCCTCATGCGTTGGGCTTTAAGACTCCAGCAATACGAAGTTGAGATCAGACACAAAAAGGGTTTTGGCAATGTGGTGGCTGATTGTTTGTCCTGTAGTTAAGGGAGCGTTTTTTCAACCCTTGGGACAAATGTATAGGTTTTAAGGGGTTTCTTGAAAATAGTAATAAGAAAAATAATTCTGGGTTTTGTTTGATGGGGGAGTGCTATGTTCCCCTCGGTTTTTCCTGTTCATCCACTGTGTTTTATTCCTGATCAACCGGATCACTCCTCCTGCCCTGTAAGATGGCCGCCTCCTTCAGTTTACTCCATCACCATGACAACGACAAGATGATCCGGCAGGACGATCCCAGATGTATCCCTCCACCTTCCCCCCCAGTTGGAACTGATTGGGACTGATTTCTCTTTGGGCCTTTAAAAGGGGAGTCTAACCTCCATTCGAGGAGCTACTTGTTGTCAAGGGTCCAGGGTTGTTTGAAGGCTTTAAGCCTGTTTTGTGAAGCACTTCTTGGATGTGTTGAGCCCTTTTGAAGTTGTAGATTCTTTTTGCTCAAGTGTTTGAACTGGTGTTTTAGTTTAAACTACATTGAAGTCATCTTTCGGTAGTTTTGGCACCAGGTTCATTTTTTATTGGTATGAAGGTTGTGAGTGTGTTTGCCCACACACACACACACACACACACACACACACACACACACACACACACACTTTGTTATTTTTAGATTTTACACTGACACCTGTGTCCCCTCTAACCGGCTTGTTTAGTGGGCTTTGCTAAAATAGAGGTTTTGACTTTTCTGTTAATCTCTTTCAGAGATTTGACTAGACTCCAGTTCTTTTTCTTTCTCCCTTTTCCTTTATTTTGGGACTGTGTCTAGTTATCTAGTTAAGCGCCTTGTGATTTTTATCTTGAGAGGCGCTATAGAAATGATATTTTCTTCTTCTTATTATTTTGTTAGTAAATCCAGTCCCTGGCATTTTCTTTGGATTGTTAAGAATAAAATCTTTTGGTTGCCTCTAACTTGCTCCTCTTTTACTACTTAATTTATCTTTTATGTTGTGGGTCAGAACCAGGATTCCCTAGTCTGAGCCAAGTCAGTGTCCTGCAAAAGGAACCCTAACAACCTGGATGCCCTGGTTGTCTTTTCAGAACAGAGGCACCATATTATTATTTTAAGGATTAATTCTACATTTGAATAAGCAATCAGATTTTCAAAACTGAACAAATTATCTTTTTCAAGTATTGAGCAATGATGTTACTTCAATGTCTTTTTGTCTAGCACTTTAAATCTCAGGAACGCACAAGTATTTTATTATATTTTGTGAGGACTGAAGCCAAGAACAAAATTCTTGTAAGATTGCGCATGTTTTTGTGCACTAAGGTTAAAACCGTGACTTTTTTAGAAAATAAGAAATTACACAAAACTAGAATGTGAGCAAAAAATATTTTTATGCTTATTTGTGACACTTCAAGGCTGTGACAGTTTAACCCCAAAACAGGTCATCTGAACAATAGGGGTTAAATTATGGAACAATTTAGAAGAAGAAATCAAAGTAAGTACAAATATAAATGTGTTTAAAATGAATTATAAAAAACATATTCTGAACAACTATATAGTGGAAAATAGATGATTTATGTGGGTGTCCTTTATTCTAAGGAAAAGTAAATTGTATCAATTGTAAAAAGATGTTTTTTTTTTCTTTTTTTGTTTTTTTTCCATATAATTTGGTGGTTTTTGGTGACTTGTACCATTTTGTTTGTTTTAATGTAGGTTTTGTGTTAGATTTAGTAAACAAGTAAAAATTACTTGTATAAAGGGGTAGGGTTTATACAAAGTGGAATAAGTTTCCACTTCAGCCTACTCCTTTTCAAACACAGAAGAAGGGATGATATGTATTTTTTCTGTTTGTGGTATTTTTTTTAAAAATTATGTATGTTTTCTTTGTTTGAAATAAACTAAACTAATAAAACATGAAACACAAAAAATGGATTGATTTTTACTTTTTTTTTTAAACATTTTTTCACAATTCTGGTATTGGTCATAATCCTGGCGATAAAGGCGTCAAATCTCATAAATACACAACTTTGTTATATTTTTAACGGCTGAAGCCAAGGATTAAATTAATGTAAAAATATTGGGACATATGAAATATGATATAATAATGCTTTGGTAAGTTTTGCATATGCATTTTTTTTTGTCCTCAAATACCAGAAATGTTCGAAAATTAAAGGGGAATATAAAACAGCTTGTTTATACAAAGAATTTAATAGCTTACCGGTAATAGTTGTCTCACATGCCTGGATCGACATGTTGTACAGTAGTTAATTTGAGAAAAGACAATCGCCTCGAGGTACATTTTTGCTGCCTCATAATTAAGTGTATTTTGAATGTGTCTGCAAACAGACAGACGCTATTTTAAAGTATTGGACACCATTTTAATATGTTTTCTAAAACTGAACGTTAGATCTAAAACTAGTCCTAAGGATTTAAATTCTTCTACTCTTTTAATTTTGTTCTTATTTGTACGTCTTCAAGGAACCAAAGAAGTCCAGTAGCCTTCATTCAAACCTACCAGGATGACTGAGAACTTTCATGGCTTCAGTTATTCTACAAAATAAGCACATTTTTATGGTTCAGATGTGAATGATTGAGGGAAGTAAAACTAGAATATTCCTTGGCATGTCTACATATTCCATTTCTGGTTCTTTTTTAAACACAGATAAGGCTTCTCTTTACTTTGCTGACGGTTTCGTTTGCAGCTGTGTTTAAAAATGAACCAAAAATGGAATTAGAAGACAAACACAGCAAGAACGTACAAAAGATGTCTATATATGTTTTGTATCATGTTGTGACTGTCCACCACAAGGATGAAAACCTCGTCCATGCAGAGAAATTCTAATATGATAAATAACGCACACTTGTATAGCGCCTTTCAGAGGCAGAGGACTCCAAAGTGCTTTACCCTACAGCGTTTCATCCATTTACACGTTGATGGTGATGAGCTACGACGCAGCCAGAATCTTGGACAAAAGAGATGTTTTTTCATTGGCCCATGATAAGAAAAACATTTCTTTTGTCCAATGTTCTTGTCTATCAAGAAGAAACTTTTAAAATTCATCTTATCACGGCATAATTAACATTATAAATACTTTAAGATCAATGGGAGTCAAAGCATCAACAGCTTTACAATCAATGATGGCGGCAAGCCTTTGCTTTTGCTTTGGGATTTTAAAGTCTTGAACCAGTTCCTGTTTTGGTGGCATGTTTGGTTACCAGGCTATTCCGAGACTATACATGTACAATTTTATACTAAAGGAAGTTCGGAGAGGCCTCCACGCAAACATCACAGCTGCAGACGGTTTTGGTTCTGTCTATATTCTGATAAAAATTGCTCTCTATCAGCAAACCTTTGTTTTGCAGACATTTCTGGGTCAAAGTTCAGTGAGTGGTGTGCCCATTGAACTCATTCAAAGTACTTCTGGGAATAGAGGCCAGAAATACCTCCAACAAGGGTTCTGGCCAGGCCTGGTCCTTATCCCAGAGGGGACGTCTAACGTCCTGCTGATGTATTACAGCAATGCAGCCGTTGACATTCTGAGTGAAAGATCTGAAGCTCAATAGGCTAAAATGAAGGAACATAATTTCACAGCTCTTGTAGGTGAATAATAACTTACTGAGTCTAAGGCCCAATAATCCATCATCTGTTATCTAAACCACTCCATCCTCGGTACCTCTGCTTTCCACAAGACACGTAAGTAACAGACGCAAAGCATGACACAACGCTAACCCTAGCCCCATCTTTGTAGGCCCTGTCCCAATTCTCGCTCTTCCACACTTGTGCCTCTCAATTGTTCGTGTGCATGTGTGTCGGTGTACCGATTCTCCAGTGTAGTGTTCGGCCCCGCCCCTTTTGAACCTTTGATCCACACTTTGCAGAAGCCTGCATCAGTGCAGACATAGGAGAAGATCCGCAATCCATTGCTGCAAGGGAATTTAGAGAAAAAGGTGAAAAAAACGTGGGGGCTCGTCTGGGATTTATTCCTATTTTATCCCATTTTAAGAGTGTGTAAAAATATTAACTTTGTGTTTTGTCCCTTAGAGTCGGAGCATGGCATCCTTTGACTTGCCTGCGTTTGTGGTGGCGCCTACGCGCCGGCTGCTGGAGAGTTGCCGCAAAGCCGATCTGCAGTAGGTTGCCGCCCACTTCAGTTTACTCCTGCCTAAGCAGCTAACCAAGGGTGCACTTCGTCAGCTCATCACAGATTACCTGGAGACACAGAAAATCCTTCCTCCGCCTTCCACTCCAGGTGCATCTCCGCCACCCTCCGGCGATGAAGAGGACCGGCTCGATGACAGAAAGGAGACCCTCGCCACAGCTCTGCCTTCTCCCAAAAAGGACTCTGCTGGTGGCCCTCCGTCTGATGTAACTTCGTCGGGAGCTAGCCCTCCTCGCTCCCCGCTATCAGGAGCTCGTCTGCAGCTATGGTTAGCACGTCTTAAGATCGAAGCCGAAGAAAAGACTCACAAGCGAAATCTCTGGCATGAGATTGAAATGAAGCATATGGACACGAAGGTTCGCCTCCGTGAACTCGAACTACAGATGAGGACTCTGGATGCTGCCACATCCTTGAGCCATACGACTGCCGACTGTCCTCTGGTCTCGTCTTCACCTACCCGTGCCCTGCACCGAGACGCCTCACCATCTCCTCCAGGTGCCTTGTCGTTACCGCCTGGCTTTGACGTCAGCAAGTGTGTCTCCCTCCTTCCACCATTCCAAGAAACTGAAGTGGATGGGTTTTTCCTTGCTTTTGAGCGGATTTCGGTGACTCTGCAGTGGCCTCGTGAGGTGTGGTCGTTGCTTCTGCAGTGCAAGCTCTCAGGTAAGGCCCTTCAGGTTATTTCGACTCTGTCTCTAACGGACAGCGCTAGTTATGAGTGTGTGAAAGCGGTTGTTTTAAACGCATATGAACTTATTCCTGAGGCCTATCGTCAGCGGTTGCGGTTAGATAAACCTCGGCCTAACCAGTCTTATGTAGAATATGCTCACCTTATATCTGTTCTCTTTGAGAAATGGTGATCAGCTTCGGGAGTAAACTCCTTGGCTGACCTAAAAGAATTGATTTTGGTGGAAGAATTTAAACGACATGTGCAATTCTCATACTAAGCAAGCATGCAGCGACAGTGAAGAGGAAAACTCCCTTTTAACAGGAAGAAACCCCCAGAGAATCCTGGTTTTGTATTAGCAGCCATCCTCCACGACTCACTGGGGATGGAGAAGACAGAGCAGACACACACACACACACACACACACACACACACACACACACACACACACACACACACACACACACACACACACACACACACACACACACACACCATATATACCAAGTAGTGTTTCTATGACTTCATTGTGATTTCTTAGTAAATATTTGATTTGGTGAGAGATCACCTTGATTATATTTATCCTAGTGAATCTATAAATAAACAGGTAAACTAGTAGTAGCACATTCAATGTCAAAGAAAGTAAAATGTTATCAGGGGAGGGAGAATGTTTAAGTGGTTAGCAGCAGTGTTCAAGCAGATGGTCCCCTCCATGAGGGCACCACAGCTTAGCAGAACATCATTGTAGCTTCTTCTGGGGAGAAAAATAGAGAAAATAAAGCATAATTAATGGAGCTGGATGGTCCTGGCTCCTGGAGCTGTTGGATGCCATAATAATGATGCAACAGCGTTGTCAGATAGAGACAGACTGTAGTGAAATTTACTTTCATGTCTCGAGAACTCAGTTATAAAAAAACTCAAAGGTTTCAGAAAGTTGTCAGAGAGGACTGGATTATGTGGAAATATCGTTATTTCCTCACACTCTACGCCATAAGTCAGCAAAGGTCTAATGTATGATGGCAGGAGTGGGTGGAGCTATGTATTCTTTGAGTAAAACCAATTGAGTCTAAGATATTACTAAAGGCTACATTGAGGCAATCATTTTCAATGTCCACATGAATGTTGAAATCCCCCACTACAATGACCTTATCAGTATTTAGCACCAAATCAGATAAAAAATCAGAGATCTGATCCAAAAACTCAGAGTAAGGGCCTGGTGGACGATATAAAACTACAAACAAGAGTGGTTTTACAGTTTTGTAATCTGGATTAGGAAAACTAAGAATAAGATGTTCACAAGAACTGTAATTATTAATTGGTAAGGGATTGATTAATAGGTCTGAATGAAAAATGGTTGCTACACCTCCTCCTCGCCCTGTACTTGGAGCAATATGATGATTTAAATAATTAGAAGGAGTCGACTCGTTTAAGCTAACATAGTCCTCTTGCTGCAGCCAGGATTCTGTGAGAGAGAGCAAAGAGATCTGATTATCACAAATCAAGTCATTAACTAACAAAATCTTAGAATAAATAGACCTAATGTTCAATAACCCACATTTAATTTTTCTAATTTTCTGCTCAGTTGAATTTGTTCTAATATTTATGAGATTTCCATTATTTGCTTTATTAAGCCTGATATCAACCACTACTGAAAAAATCTGGCTTAGACCCAACTGTCCTCGGGAACTTTCGCCCCATTTCAAAGCTCCCCTTCTTGTCAAAAGTGATGGAAAAGGCTGTTTATAATCAAATTATGCCCCATCTGAACAATTTTGGGGTCTTGGATAAATTTCAGTCTGGTTTTAGACAATATCACAGCACAGAATCCGCTCACATCAGGGTTTTTAATGATATTATTTTAGCCACTGATTCCGGTTCCCATGTTGCCCTGGTGATGTTGGACCTCTCAGCTGCATTTGGCACGGTTGACCATGACATTTTATTGTCCCGCCTTGAGAATTTGGTCGGCATTAAGGGATCTGCGCTTGACTGGTTCTGCTCCTACTTTGACAACAGGTCTATTAGAGTTCGAATGGACGACTGTTCATCTCCCTCTGCTGCTCTTCCTTGGGGCGTGCCACAGGGTTCTATCCTCGGCCCCCTTTTATTTAGCATTTATATTCTTCCACTGACTAATCTTTAGGAAGTTTAACATTAACTTTCATCTTTATGCGGACGACTGCCAGATTTATGTTCCCTTGAAGACTTTTACCTCCATCCCACCACTCCTTGATTGCCTGAGTGAGGTTAAAGACTAGCTGTCAGCAAATTTTCTGCTGCTGAATGATTTTAAGACCGAGTTTATTGTTTTTACTCCTAATGGTTCGTCTTCCTCCGCTCCTGATTTTTCTACTCTTCCTCTTAAAATTAGTCAAACAATTGTTAATCTTGGAATTAAAATGGATGTGGCTCTAAAGATGCACCCTCACGTTAATCACATGGTTAAATCATGTTTTTATCAGCTGAGATATCTTTCCAAACTAAAACCCATTCTGAATCGCCGCCACCTCAAGACAACCATTCACGCCTTCATCACCTCAAGGTTGGATTACTCCAATGCAGTTCTGTTTGGCATTTCAAAAGCCGCAGTATCTCGCCTTTAGCTGATACAAAATGTGACAGCAAGATTTCCGACCAATACTGGCCGTCGGCAGCACATCACTCCAATTTTAGCAAAACTTCACTGGCTTCCTGTGCACTACTGTATACGTTTTAAAATTTTATTGTTTGTTTTTAGGGCTTTGAATGGCATAGCACCATCTTACATATCCGAGTTACTCACTCCTTATGTGCTGAGCAGGACTCTCCGTTCAGGTGACCTACACCTACTACAGATTCCCCGTCTATGCTGCAAAACCTGTGGTGAACAAGCTTTTTCTGACTGCGCTGCAAAACTCTGGAATTATCTCCTGCAGAATATCAGACTCTCCCCTTCTAATGGAGTTTTAAAGTGTCACTTAAAGACTTACTTTTATTCCCTTGCTTTTACTGCCTAGCTATTTTATCGATGGTTTATTTACACTGTTCTTTTACTGATTTTATTGACTTCTTTTGTTTGGTTCTTTGTGCTATGCTCTAGCTGTTTTATTCTTTTATATTATTCATTTAACCTTATATGTTTTTACCCCGTACAACACTTTGGTCAGCTCACATGCTGTCTTTAAATGTTCTTTGTCAAATAAATGGAATGGAATGGAATGATATTTAATCTGTGTGATTTTGGCCGTGGGCAGGACACTGTCTCTATGGGGTAGTGGGGCCCCGTCGTCATGACATAGGGACCCCACTTCGGTCGACCCATTTTCCTCGTTTGGTTATGGCAAGTGCGTTACCTTTGTGGCTTCGACTGAGGTATCTTGCCCCAGGCTGGACCGTCTTGCCTCCTGGGGTGGGGCAACGAATCTTCATCCTGCACAGCGTATACTATGGGTGGCGAGTGGTTAAATAGGAACTGGAACCACAGTGGACGTAAACGTATAAACGTTACGAACTGGGACCCCAGCTGCCCGCGTTCTGCGGCTATGGCTGGGACCACCTGGATGATGTAGAGAAGCGCGGGAGGGCCAATGCGTAGCGACGGGTACCAGGTCCCCACCGACGCACAGAGTCGCCCAAGAGAAGGAGGAAACAAGGCAGTATCACCACACTCCCCCCCTCCCGGACGTGCTCCGTCACCGGCCGGGTTGGCCCGCCGCCCACAGGCTCCCCTACCAACCTGTCCCCCCGGTGCTCTAGTGCCCGAGGTTACCAGCCGAAGTTTACAGGTTAGTACAGTACAGAAGCTGCAGAGGGGTGTGTTAAACTACGACTCTGCTTCCTGGTCTGGACCCTGGGTTGTGATGGAGGACTAATAAAACTGGCCATATTCCTAGAAAGAAGAGCTGCTCCATCCAAAGAGGGATGGATGCCGTCTCTTCGCATCAGACCAGCTTTTCCCCAAAAAGTTTTCCAATTATCAACGTAGCCCACGTTGTTTTCAGGACACCACCTAGACAGCCAGCGGTTGAAGGACAGCATGCGGCTAAACATGTCGTCACTGGTCCGATCAGGCAGGGGGCCAGAGAAAATTACGGAGTCCGACATTGTTTTGGCAAACTTACACACCGAAGCAACATTAATTTTAGTGACCTCTGATTGGCGTAACTGGGTGTCGTTACCGCCAGCGTGAATAACAATCTTACTGTATTTACGCTCATCCTTAGCCAGCAGTTTCAGATAAGATTTAATGTCGCCCGCTCTGGCCCCAGGTAAACATTTAACTATGGTTGCTGGAGTCTCTAGTGCCACGTTTCTGACTATGGAGCTGCCAATGATCAGAGTCGGCTTGTCAGTGGGTGCGTCACTGAGCGGGTTGGTGGTTTCCCATGGGCTGGGTTCTATGCTTCCTACGTACCGTCACCCAGCCGGCCTGAGGTCCCGGCTGCTCGGGTTCTACTGGAGGACCAGTACGGGGTGGTTCCAGGCTAGTTAGCCCCGCACTAGCTAAGTAGCTACAGCTATCTACAGGCTTTTCAACGGTGCAGAGCCGGGCCTCCAATTCCGACTCCCTCGCCTTCAAAGCTACAAAAATGCTACATTTATTACACGTACCATTATCGTACCATTATTTATTACACGTACCATTATCACTAAAGGAGGCAGAGGAGTAACTAAACATCTGACACAGAGAGCAAGAGATAGGAGACGGAGAAGCAGAGAGAGAAGTAGCCATAGCTGTGCTGAGGCTAAGCTAACTGGGCGAGCAACCCGTTCAACACCAAATAAACTGTGTGCAAACTGAAATGGTTCCCTAAAAGCTAGGTGGAACAACAGAAAATGTGTGTTTTAAGGTGCTTATGTGCTACAATAACGCAGAAATGTCCCAGTACAGAGAAATGTAATCAGTGAGCCACACACACCGAACATCAACACTGAAAACAGGAAATGATGCAAAAACGCTTTACTGCTTTATTTATGTATTTATTTATTTAATTATTTCATTTATTATTTATTGACTTATATTGAAGGAGGATAAAAAAACCACTTGAGAAGAAGCATCTCGTTTACAAGTGGGTCCTCCTGGAAACAAAGATTCAAATACAAAGCCAAGATAACAGAGCGATAATTTGAATTCAAAACAAAATGGCAAATTAACACTATCACAATTAAAAATAATATTAAATGAATCAACATTTTAAACTGCCTAAAAGAAGGAAAATTATTCCAGTCAGATGGAGCTTTAACAGAAACAGCCAGCTTCCCTGACTCAGTTCTACAACGGGGAACAATAAAGGAGGTATACAGAGTTCTACGAATGTGAGACCAGAATGGTATTAACAGAGTGGTTAGCTAAGAAGGAAAATTAAAATAGACACTTTTAAATAAAAACAACAACCAGTGAAATCTTCCTAGACTCAGCAGAAAGCCAGGACAAACAACCATACATATGACAGTGATGAGTACGACACGGACAACGTAAAACAAAACGACATAAGCTATTATAGTGGTGGTCGGAGGGACCGGTGGCGCCTGCACTCGACAGCCTCGCCTCTGTCAGTGCGCCCCAGGGCAGCTGTGGCTACATCGTAGCTCATCACCACCAGTGTGTGAATGTGTGTGTGAATGGATGAATGACACACTGTAGTGTAAAGCGCTTTGGAGTCCTTACTCTGAGAGGCGCTGCACAAGTGCGGGTCATTTATCATTTATTATGAATAATATCAACAGAGTGGAGACAGGAAGCTGTAGAGTTCTGATCAACTGTCAGTGACATCTAACAGTGGAACTAAAAGCTGAGTGACAATGCGTTTTCCTACTGTAAAGTCAAAGCACCTCATAGACCTATACAGAGTTTTCAGACTAAAGTTAATTTTATTTATGACAGTTTGAATGTGAGTCTTGAAGCAGAGGTATGGATCTAACCAGACACCAAGATATTTATTTGAGTCAGTAGCGTTCACCAGAGACACATCTGGAAAAATTCAGCGGAGAAAAAGCTCGAAAATTTCAACCTGAAAACATGTTTTTGCTTCCTTCATCCACTCTTCAGTTTCATTTCTTGGGTTTCTGCTCCTGGTACAACTTTTGTTTCGTGTGTGTGTGTGTGTGTGTGTGTGTGTGTGTGTGTGTGTGTGTGTGTGTGTGTGTGTGTGTGTGTGTGTGTGTGTGTGTGTGTGTGTGTGTGTGTGTGTACATGTGTGGGGGTGTTGCTGTTTGCAATGATTGGCTGCAGACCTGCTCTGGGTACTGAAGCACTGTTTTTCCTCATCAGTTCATCACAGACCGCTCCTCTTCACTCTCGTCCTCCTCAGAGACAAACGTAAAAGAAAACTTTNATGGGCAAAATCAACGGCTGCCTGAAGTGTGTTTTTATCTTCTTCAATGTGTTGTTTGGGGTAAGTAAAAAAAAATTTTTTTTTTTACTTTTTTGCTACAAAAAACAGAAAACTTTAACAAGAATTCTACTTTATCTGAAATGTTGAGAAGATGTCCGATGACATACACAAACTCATGTAAAATGTAGACATTTTTTTCATATGCAGTTTCATATGTTTTGAAAATTGATGCCATTCTGCACCAACTAACATGCAATGCTGTAATAATTCTTCTGCAGAAATGACAAAATAAAAACTTTTATTTCCTAAAAGTAAAAGAAAACCAAACATTTTAATTTCTGAATCATCTGTGCCTAAAATCCACCAATAAATGAACTAATAATGATAAATGATAACTGCACATTAAAAAAAAAAAAGTTTTTCAGAACAATCATCGAATCCTTTACAGTAATAAAGAGAGAAACCTTGACACAGTCTGGCCTCCCTTCCCCAATCCAGACCCCACCCAGCTCTCTGTGTTATTTCCTGTTCTTTGGCGGGGAAAAGACCTGAGAAAGATCTACTGTAAAGAGGCGGAGCTTAGGGAGGCAGATAAATGTTCATAACATGCTCCAAAAATGTGAGCACAGCATTAAAGTGACTTTTAGCTTCTTTGCTTTTACTCTGGATGTGATTTAAACCAGTTGTCTTCCAGTCAGGGCTCACATTTCCCTTTTCCTGCTGGTTGTTATTACCCATGCCATCTTAATTAGATTTTATTCTGCTTTTTTTTTTTTTTTTTTTTGCAGAGCTGCTTCAGGCCTGTCTTTAGCTCTCTGGCCTCCTCTAGTGTCGTTGCTCCGAAATTACAAACACCATCAATAAAATGAAACAAAGGGGAAGAAAAATCTGAGTACAAAAACATTCATAACACCAAAGTTTCAGCCAGAGCAGGAGATTAAATGCTTTTATTACATTTACTAAACATGCAACGTGTTTTTTTTTTCTGTGAATCTGTGTGAGCGTCTGTTTAAAGGGGAGTTTCTTCAGTGGGGATTATTTTGCTAATGTGTAAAACAATATTTTAGTTGTGTTGAAGCAAAGTGAATAAGAGAAAGTCTCTGCCCACAGATCTTCGGATGTTTGCTGATTTATTTGGCGGTGAGGGCGACCGCCTCCTCCATCCAGGTAACATCACAACATTAGTACTGAATTCCCCCATGCCTCGTTTGAAATGGGTTAAAGTTATTTTGTTGACAGTAATTGGTAAACTAGAGAAATGTTGATTTATTTACAAAAGCGACCCCCTGAGATCAGTGTGTTAATCCAGATTATACCGAAGTTTCCGCCTGCTTCCACTGTTGAAAGTGGAGTTTGTTTACAGGAGCCACCATGTTGTATTTTTGGAAGGAACAGGATTGGAAGCCCCGCCCCCTCACAAATCTGCTTGGTGTTTTCATAAACATATTTATTCCAGTTGAACATGTTGGAGACATAAAAGCTTAAACAAACCGCTGCAAGCTAACATCAAATACACCTAGAAAAGAAATTCATCGTGTTTATTTCTTCACTAAGTGTTATTTATTTGAAGGGGGTGGGGCTTAGAACATTTACTAGAACCAAACACTAGGGGGTGCTTGTTTTGTTTAAAATGTAACCATGTTGCTCTGTCTGGTTATGTTTGTGGACAATATAGACAAAGAAGAAGAACAGGAAATATTGGCCGTAGTCAAGATGAGCCAGTTCTGCGCCGGTGATCGGCGAGCAGTGCTTGCCGGTTAGATTTGTGTCCGGCTTAACGCCGACTTGCTCTGGCGTCATGCATACGTAGGCAACAATAACCTCGTGAGATCAAGGCGGCCGCAGATTTTGGAGAAAGGCGCTGCAGTTGCACTCCACCGGCTGCAAAACCTAGGCATGATGGGAAACACCTGGCTCTCAGCTGATCTGTGATCTGATTGGTTCCCATTTTGATCCAAACATCCGGTGGTCGAATGTGAAATCTTAGTTGGTCGCATGTTTTCTACATGTCACATGTCACATGTCTACCCTAAATGATATCCACAAGCATGTGAGGATGTGTTTCAGTTGCTAACAGGTACCAGAATTAAAATGACAATTTAAACATATGAACGATAACGCCATATCTTCAGCCGTCGTCACCCACAAGCTACATGTAGGGAAGTCTGTCCGATTTTAATGCCGACTTTCAGTCACTCCCCCTGCTGCGTCTCTTTTCCAGGCGAGGCCCTGCTCAACTCGAACACGGCCAATGACGTAACATGGAAGTTAAAATCAGAAAGACCCAGACTGCCCCCTAGTGGCTGGCTGCATTAGAAGTTTTACGTATGTGAAAATGAATGGGACGTTATCCTGGGATGGTGTTTTTTATGGTCAGGGTGTTTGAGAAGTCAGTGAGAATTCTAGACATAAATTTTCAACCTAACATTTAGTGTCATTTTGTTGTAAACGTACAGATGTCAACGTTTGGTGGCCCGGGTGTAGGCTGGTTTTGGGTGATTGCCCTCGGCGTCTTCGGCATGTCTGCTCTGGGAATCTTTGCAGCGTGCTCTGAGAACAGCCTCGCTCTCAAAATAGTAAAGTTTGATTTTTGTTCCATTTTACAGTTTGTTTTAAAATGTCTGATCAGTCAACAAAGCTAAAACTTATAATTGTTCTTTGATATTCTGTTCTTTCATTGTGCAGTTTGCAGGTTTCATGGTGGCTGGAATGATCATCATGCTGATCTTTGGGACCATTGTGGCAGTTGTGAGAAACAAGGTAATCAAACAGTAAATAACAAAAGGCCCGTATATAGTGCCATCAAGATGAAAAGATGGATGGATGGATGGATGGATGGATGGATGGATGGATGGATGGATGGATAAATGGATGGATGGATGGATGGATGGATGGATGGATGGATGGATGGATGGATGGATGGATGGATGGATGGATGGATGGATGGATGGGTGGGTGGATGGATGGATGGATGGATAAATGGATGGGTGGATGGATAAATGGATGGATGGATAAATAGATAAATGGATGGATGGATAAATTGATGAATGGATGGATAAATGGATGGATGGATGGATAAATGGATGGATGGATAAATAGATAAATGGATGGATGGATAAATAGATGAATGGATGGATAAATGGATGGATGGATAAATGGATGGGTGGATGGATAAATGGATGGATGGATAAATGGATGGGTGGATGGATAAATGGATGGATGGATAAATAGATAAATGGATGGATGGATAAATAGATGAATGGATGGATAAATGGATGAGTGGATGGATAAATGGATGGATGGATAAATGGATGGGTGGATGGATAAATGGATGGATGGATAAATAGATAAATGGATGGATGGATAAATAGATGAATGGATGGATAAATGGATGGATGGATAAATGGATGGGTGGATGATAAATGGATGGGTGGATGGATAAATGGATGGATGGATGGATGGGTGGATGGATAAATGGATGGATGGATAAAAAGATAAATGGATGGATGGATAAAAAGATAAATGGATGGATGGATAAAAAGATAAATGGATGGATGGATGGATGGATGGATGGATGGATGGATGGCTTGCATGCCACCAGTCTGTCTCAGAGAAACGTTTTCAGGTGTTTATTAAACAGGAATTAAATCATTCCAACGTCAACTGATAGACCACTTTCCCCATGTTTTTATTTGGGAATTTCAGTCTGGTAGCTATGGAAGTAATGGATGAAGTGCAACTGCTCACTGTCTCCAATAAATCTAAGCGTCTTCCTGCCAGTATCTCACCTCCTGATGGTCACCTGGAATGAGAATGATGTTCTTTCTCTCTTATTGTAGGTAAAAGACGCCATAGAGCATGGAGCCAAGGAATTTGTCAATCCTATAATGGAAAACGAAGATTCCAGAGCCTTGCTTGAATCCCTGCAAGGACCTGTAAGATGTGTTCTGTTTGGATATCTATACTCATAAGGGTTAGGACAGGTCAAGTTCCACCCTCTAGTGGGTGCTTACATCAACATTCTAAACACTTTTATCTATAATACTATCACTGTTCGAGGGAAATTATATATTTTTGTGTTTCCTAATGTTGATAATCTGTGGTGGCCATCTTGATTTGAGCTGACCCCAAAATATTTCTTCAGTGATAACTTTCTTGGGTTTTTGTGAAGAAGAAACTAATTCAAGCCTTTCTGGTTTTTCAGTTCCAGTGCTGTGGCGTAGCTAGTGCTGAGGACTGGGGTTCAGCCATTCCTGACTCCTGTGGCTGCATGACTGATTACAGCAGCACATCTAACTGCAAACCCAGACCTCAGGTGTGTTTTACCAAAACCAGTCAATGACATGTTCTTACTTCCACTCATGCCTGAATGCGTTGTTTGGGTTCAGATGTTGTTTGCTTGCAGTTCTCACATGTAGTTCTTGTTGACCCACAGGGTTCCTCTGGACCAGCCCGGATCTATTCGCAGGTAATTAATCTGTGCACCTGTCAGCTGAAACAAACACCATCCAGTTTATCACCTGTTTAACAACTTCCTCTCTCCTACAGCCCTGCAGTCTTGCTTTATTCAGCACAGCAGACTTAGTCTTCAAGGTGATGATGGGCTTCCTGTTTGGATTTGCAGTCACAGCAGTAAGTTCCACTGATGTCTCATCCTCATTCAGCCACCTGTCTCCCTGTCTGACCACCTGTCTCCCTGTCTGACAATCTGTCTCCCTGTCTGACCATTGGACTCCCTGTCTGACCGACCACCTGTCTCCCTGTCTGACCACCTGTCTCCCTGTCTGACAATCTGTCTCCCTGTCTGACCATTGGACTCCCTGTCTGACCGACCACCTGTCTCCCTGTCTGACAATCTGACTACCTGTCTGACCATCTGTCTCCCTGTCTGACCACCTGTCTCCCTGTCTGACCACCTGTCTCCCTGTCTGACCATCTGTCTCCCTGTCTGACCACCTGTCTTCCTGTCTGACCATCTGTCTCCCTGTCTGACAATCTGACTCCCTGTCTGACCTTCTGACTCCCTGTCTGACCGCCTGTATCCTTGTCTGACCACCTGTATCCCTGTCTGACCATCTGACTACCTGTCTGACCATCTGACTCCCTGTCTGACCATCTGACTATCTGGCTGACCATCTGTCTCCCTGTCTGACCATCTGACTACCTGTCTGACCATCTGACTCCCTGTCTGACCATCTGTCTCCCTGTCTGACCATCTGACTACCTGTCTGACCATCTGACTCCCTGTCTGACCACCTGTCTCCCTGTCTGACCACCTGTCTTCCTGTCTGACCATCTGACTCCCTGTCTGACAATCTGACTCCCTGTCTGACCACCTGTCTCCCTGTCCGACCACTTGTCTCCCTGTCTGACAATCTGACTCCCTGTCTGACAATCTGACTCCCTGTCTGACAATCTGACTCCCTGTCTGACCACCTGTCTCCCTGTCTGACCACCTGTCTCCCTGTCTGACCATCTGACTACCTGTCTGACAATCTGACTACCTGTCTGACCAACGGACTACCTGTCTGACCACCTGTTTCCCTGTCTGACCACCTGTCTCCCTGTTTTCAGGTAATGGGTCTACTCTTCTCCATTGTCATGATTCGTCAGGTCACGCAGCATTAAAATGCTGGTAGACCATCTGCTGCGTTGAAGGGCATCTTAAGTTGACCTTTTGACCTCTAACGTCTGTAACATAACTAGAGGACTGATTGGTTAATAACTTCTTGTCATTGTGTGTGAACCACTTAAGTAAAGGAAGCTTTGTTATTCATTTGTGAAGTGAAGTCTGTGTTTTTGTTTCCACAACGATGTCGTTCATATAATCCCAAGTGTCTCCAGAAATCTTGTTATGCAGATAGATGACAATAAGTCAGAAATGTGGCCTGAATGTGAATCACTTCTTTCAAAATACAAAATAAAGAGCAGAATAAGGTTTTAGTTTTTTGTACGAAACATTTCATTTTGGCTTGCAATCTGTAATCTGGTAATCATTTCCTTTTCTGCGTGATATTGGGTTGTCCAACAGTTTCACCATTACTGCTGTTGTTGTAATGGCAAACTTGTTTTTATTAGAACTTTATTAAAGCTGTTTTAAAGGGAAATCTGACCTCCAACCCAGATTAAACTATACAGATGTAAAACCTACAGACTCATGTATTTTATTTTGAAGGGCATTTCTAGATTTGATGTTCTAGAAAAAAAATTGTTAAAAAAACAACTTAGTTGTACTTTTTCACTTTGAATGTGTTTTACAGTGAAGTAACATAGACCTTGATGACTTTGGTAAACTCAGATCAGACAGAGGTTGTGGTGTTTGGATCTGAGCTCCTTGTCTTCTGAATGGCACTGAGGCCTCATGAATCCCGTTTTACCAACGGGTCTTTTCCACCTCTCAGCCTTGGTCTACTCGGTTCGCTTGGACGGAAAACACTGAACTTGTCTAACAAGAGAACCCATTTGTTATCAAAGGCTTGTGGAACAACTGCTAACTCATTTGTCTGCAGTTGGATGAATTCCAGCAAAAGTGAAGCTACTAGTAGTTAGCTAGGCATTTCAACAAAACAGCTAGTAAAGCTGTAGGCCCCTTGACACATGTTGTCATGTGCCCACAACCCTGCCCCCAAGCCCCTGGCTGGAGGGCAAGAAGCCGGCACACCATGTTGACCACTGTTGTTGTTATAATTCAGTTGTCAATAAACAGGGTGAAGTGATAAATAATAAATGACCCACACTTGTATAGCGTCTTTCAGAGTCAGAGGACTCCAAAGTGCTTTACACTACATTGTATCATTCATCCATTCACACACTGATGGTGATGAGCTACCCTGTAGCCACAGCTGTCCTGGGACGCACTGAAATAAAACCCATCAGCATGGTTAACACACGTAGAGCTGTAGGCTGCACAAACAATCAAAAGGACAGAATGTCAAATTTTACAGGTTTCCTGCTGATAAAATACGCTGAGGGCAAACAGCCCAAGAGAATACTGGGGGATAAACCACCCACATCTGTCTCACGACAGAACAAAACAGTTAAATATCTGCCCCACATGTCCAGACATGAACAGCTTATAGCCACATACTGACTCATGTTTTTTAATATATTTATGCACGACTGCTGGGCACGAGTAGCTGGGGGAGAAGTACCGGCTGAGCAGAGGCAGCAGCGAGGGGAGCTGTGCCACAGATCGGTCCTGACAACACCCGTGTGGTGTGTAGGTCTGTGTGACCCACCATAATGGTCTTGTCAATAATGACATAAAATGTGTTGTGTAATTGATGGTAGTGTCATGGTCTGCGTCTGCGTCTCCCTCGTGTGTCTCCTGGTCTGCAGCCCCTCCAGGTTATCCCTCCCAGGTCCTGTGCTCCCGTTGGTCTCCCCTAGTCACGCCCCTGCAGTTTTTCTATAAGGTTCAGCTTTTCATTTAATCAGTCTCCCTAAGTGTGTTTCTTTCTCCACCGTTTTTTGTAGTTCTCCTTCCTCCTTGGAACATTAGTTATTTAGCTTGCTCTTGGGTTTTGTTTTTGCTCTTAGCTCATGTTAGTTTCCCTCCTCTGCTCACTTTCCTCTCCCTGATCAGTTAATTGTTTTCACTAGGTTTTCTCTCCCCACGCACCTGCAGCTTATCTCCCACTCATCCTGCCCCGGTGTATATAACCCTGTCTGCGTCTCAGTGTGTTGTTGCGTCATCGTTTGAGTCAGCCTCGTCTCATTCACCGCTCTAGATTTTGGATCTCTTGGTCTCTTGCGTTCTTGGATATTTCTAGGTTTTGTTATTAGGAATTTTTGGATTTGGTTTATTGTTACCTGCCTCTTTTGGATTTACCCTTAATAAAGGATTTTTACGTTTTTTCTATCAACCCTGTGTCATCTGGAGTCTCTGCATCTTTGGGTCCTAACCTTCTCTTGGCTCACAACGTGACAGGTAGACTCTGCTGTTGTTTGTTTTGTGTTTCTGTTTACATTGCTCATCAGAATAAACAATCTGTTCATCTCCAAAGACACAGTGTCACGGTAACCCTTCAAAAGTTAGAAGATTATTATGATCATGAAGTTTCTGCTCATAAGGTTTGAGGCCCCAAACCGAATAAAGGATGAAGTCCATCCCAGGCTCTCTCTGGATGCTCCTGTTTCAGGACTTTTTCCACGCTGGAAGCACAAAACGCCAATTGTTCCCATTTTCCCCCTCCCCTATCCAATGGAAGAGTATAGTAGATGTATATACATACCATCATCTGTACACTATGTACTGTATACTGAGCTGTGGCTGAGGGTAATCTGTAGCAGCTGTGAAACCAGCTCCAGTCACAGGAAATGTTTTCAAATGATTTTGAGTTAAAAAAAAAAAAAAAAAAAAAAAAACAGCAAGACCCAAAAGTGCTTTTGATTAACATCTAAATCAAAAGACGTCAACAAGGACAGACGATGCAGGTTTCCCCACAGAAAGAGAACCACTGAAACAGTAAAGTCTACGACTCATGTTTCCATTTCTCGAGAACGGATCAGATTCCCGCTCCTTCCTGCTGATTGGATGCAGATGTTTTCCCTGTGATGTAACCCTGAGTTTTTCCATCACACATTATATAAGGGTTGGCACGCTGATGCAGTTAGCAGCACTGATGCAGGTTCAAATCCCAGCTGCACATCAGTCAACATGAAAGGACGTCTTCAGCAAAGTGTTGGTTCATCCGAGGAAAACAAAAAGGAAAACTGGAAGTTAGAAGATCTTCCAGTTTAGTCGTCTGGAATCACAACTCCTCACATGAACGGGGAAGAGAACGCTGCGGGTCGAGCAGATCAGCTGGTAACGCAGCTGGATGTTCAATACCTCTTAATTATTGTTGGTTTACAGAAACCACGACAACAGAACGACTCCGCCTCTTCCCTCCATATCTGAACCTGGGGCGACGGTGGCACAGGAGTTAAGAGCTCGCCCCGTAATCAGAAGGTTGCAGGTTCGAGTCCCGCTCAGTCTGTCGCTGTCTTTGTGTCCTTGGGCAAGACACTTAACCCACGTTGCCTGCTGGTGGTGGTCGGAGGGACCGGTGGCGCCAGTGCTCAGCAGCCTCGCCTCTGTCAGTGCGCCCCAGGGCAGCTGTGGCTACAGTGTAGCTCATCCCCACCAGTGTGTGAATGTGTGTGTGAATGGGTGAATGACTGATTGTGTTGTAAAGCGCCTTGGGGGGTTCCAGGACTCTAGAAGGCGCTATATCAAATACAGGCCATTTTGAAGGATTCATAAACCTCCAACCACACAACAACCCGAAGCTCTGCTTCCGAGCTTCGCTCTCACCGAAGTTCCAACAAAAAGTTGTTAATCTGTGAATTCCCAGCTTGTTGACGGGCTCTGTGGCGTGACAGCTGGAACACAATTAGCAGCTGACTTATGTAAGATGTTTGCTGGCAGAACGAGCCGCAGACTTCCTGTCGTTTCTCTCAGGGAACAAAGAAAGCAGAGAGGAAACATCTGTGTGTGGTTTTAGGCTGATTTCAGAGGAGCTTTGAACTAAATGCAGTCTCTTTTACATCATTAGGTTTTATTTAAACAAGGAGTTGTGTAACCAGGGCAAACATGTGGGAGGGTTTGTGACGCAGCTGAGAAGAAGCCGCCTCCCGACATCGTCTGCAGTGTTGAAAAAACAAAGATTTACTTAGACTTGAATCAACTTTGTTGACATCTGAGTTTCCTTTCCTTGAGCTCTGAGCTGACGAGGCGTTTGTGATCAGCCTCTAGCTGCTTTGTGTTGTTGTGGAACAGAAGACGTTGACCCGGGTCGACCTGGGAAGGTGCTGCTGTCGTCCCCTGCCTCTCAATGCTTGGAGTCTGCGTCGAGAACGCCGCTGCCCTCAGCTTAACACTTTGAGCGTTGCTTAGAGTAAACTCCTAAGTCTCAGTTACTAGAAGGTCAAAACAGCTGATAAAGATGTGTCTCACGCCAACTCCTGCAGACACTTCTGAGACAGTCTGCAGCTGATGGATGAAACCCGGCGGGGGTGAAAATCCTGTTTTCTCTCTCTGACAAATGCTTGTATTTTGCACTGTAGTTAGCAGGGATGTGTATTTTTGAAATTCTGGCGATACGATACGTATCACGATACAGGGGAGACGATACGATATATCACGATTTGTTGCGATACATTCAGTCAGACGTTACAAGCAATTTTTTTACTGAATTTATTGTAAGAATGTTCAATAAACAGTCCAAACTGATACGTAACATATCTAACATGAGCTATCTGAACCATGACGGAGGGATTTACATTTCAATGGTGGAAAAAAAACCCGTTGCACACTGCTGCCACCTAGCGGGTGGCGATTGAATTGCACAAAACGAAAAGAAAATACACAAATGTTTGCATGTAAATTCTTTCAAGAATTAGATACACGGCTTTTGAATATCGATATAATATTGCTGGAAAAAATATCACGATATATTGCCATATCGATATTTTCTTACATCCCTAGCATCTGCCTGGGTTCTGTTAATGGTCTGGTTCCCATAGAAACCGAGTAATACTTGTTCTTTCTGAGATGTGATCAGAATCAGAAGGTTTTATAGCCACGTATGCGAGAATCACAACATTAGGAAACTGCTGCAGTGCTTAAAATAATTGATGAGCAAAGTTAGAATTAAGAAATAAACACAATTAAATGACAATAATTGGAGAAGCAGCTACTTTGTACAAGTCAGTGTGGGTACTGGTCAGCGCGGGTCAGTTCAGGTGCAAACACAACACCGGGTCATGTGACTGAAACAAAACAGCTGGAGTGGGCGGGTCTACGATTGTCATTCGTGAGTCCGACCGCAGAGGGGAAGAGACTGTTTTTGTGGCGAGAGGTTCTGGTCCGAATGGATCGGGAGCTTCCTGCCAGATGGGAGCATGTCGAAGAGACCGGGTCCAGGGTGAGACGGGTCTGCTGCGAGCCGACCTGCACTTCTCATTGACCTGGAGGTGTGCAGGTCCTGTAAGGAGATGGTAAAGTTGAGCTGAGTTTTGGACACATCTCAGCATCTGTCTGTGTTAAAGTGTCTCTCTTTAAGCTGAGTTTGGAGTGGAGACCAGCTGGCCGTCCACTCCAGCTGACGAAAGCTGATCAGAAAGAACTTGTCCAGCTGTTTAAAGAACATGTGTGCAGTAAACAGACACATCTTTGAACAGCTGTTGTTTCTGCAGCTCTTGATTCTGCTGCTGGCTCCCATCATGGTCCATCAGCTAAAACATCTGTCAGGATCTGGGGTGAGTCTGCACATTCAACTAATTACCACCAAGTTGTTGCAGGTGAGCGGTGCCGGAGAGTGGCCAGCTGCGGTGTGTTTCCCATCACCTGCCAGGGTTTATAAGGAGCTGGGAGATCACTTCACCTCGTCGGAAGATTACTCAACTTGGGTAGTTCTGTCTTGCCTTTTAGTACAAGCTACAGTTCGTGTCACAGTTTATAGATCGCTACAGTTATTGTTATCTCAGTCCTAGTAGCTACAGATGGTGTCTGTGCTCTTAATGAGCATAGTAATCATTCGCCCTGCTTTCCTCAGGATCATCTTCAGACCTGCCTCATCCAACCTCAGCCATAATCTGGAACCGTGCTACAGATCTCCCTCCTCCTGGACCCCACCGCTCTCCTCCGCTCACCTCTTGGATCACGCCTCAGTACCAACACCTCTGCCACAGCTCACCCCAGATCTGCCCAGACATCAAAGCCAGCTTCCTACAGTAAGATTCCTCCGAAGAATTTATTCCACTTCAGCCACAAGATCCTCACCTCTGTCTATCCTACAGACCCCGGCCACCGGAAAGAGTGCTCTGCGCCTTTGCTACCCATCTCCACATTTTGTGGTGCCTCTTTAGTTCAGTTAAAAGAAATAAAATTGTATTTTATTTTTTCCTACCTCTGTCTCCGAATCATTCTGCATGTCTTGGGTCAGGAAACTCCCCTCAGTCATGTCANATGATGGAGCAGGAAGAACTCCTGACCTCTGACCTCAGCCTTTTACAATGAGAGAGGGACATAGAGGTGTCAAAGAGCAAGTCACCCCCTACCAGAGTATTACTCCACTCCCACTTCCTGTTTGAAAAATGCACCAAATGCTGTTGCCTAGCAGACCGAGAGGGCGGAGCCACTAACAAATACACACACACACAGGCTCACAACGACATTGTGACATCATATGGTACCAGCTAACGTTCTAGGGTACCTCTTAGCCAATAGCGATGATGGATTTAAATTCAAATGCAGTGCAGAGTTTTTACCTGACAACGGCACAACACTGACAGTTTTAGGCAGAAAATTGAAATTTGAACTAAAATGCACTAAAGTGCAAAACTGTTGACTACACGTGTCTGCAGCACGATTAGACACACATTTATATAGTTTATCAGAAAAAAGTTGATTTGGGGGTGACTTGCTCTTTAAAGGAAAAGCAGATAGCTGATTTCATTAGGTATAATTAGTTCTGCATTTCATTTTAATTTAGCTCATGTACCCAAATATGTGTTTATCTGCACATAACCATGGGAGTGGGTTATAGTAGGTCTAATGGGGCTAAGTCCTCCATGGTGTTTACAGTAAAAATGTTAGAATAACTAATAAACACTAATTAAAGGTGCACACACAGATGCAGACGGGTCCCTGGCGGGAGGCTGGTCGCCCCTGGGTCCCGGGTCGCTGGGTCCCGGGCTCGGCTGGCTTGGGTGTGGGAGACTGCGGGCGGGCCTGTGGGCTTGCTGCTGATGTCTCCAGGGACTCTGCCAGCTGCTGGTTGTAGCCCCCGGGGCAATCCTCAGCGCCTCCCGAGAGGGGGGCGGGGGCTTTTCTGGTTACAGTCTCCCTGGGGTCCCTGCGCTCTGGAGCAGCTCCTGGATCTCTGAGACTTGGAGCTCCCTCCGTCTCCTACTCATCTTTGAGGGGCAGATCTGTGGTCCCTCACACTCTCTATTGGACGCTCCTATAGAGAAACCTTACATGAACAAGTGCGTGTACACACACAGGTGCTCACATGGTGCTCTCATAAGTATGGACTTGGGCACGTTCAACACATGTCTTAAGGCTGTGGTTGGCACTAAATGCACTGTGATTTATTATCGTGTGATTGTTCAGTTAAACAATGTTGATTTTACATTTCATCATCAGGTTGACGCAGCGATAGCTTGCTCCTGATGTATTGTTGTGTGTTTTTTTTCTCTTTCTGCAGGTCTAGAAGCAGACTGTTGTTCATCATTGGTTGTTTATTTTTGTGGAACCCCCCCCCGTCTCTTCCTTTCTCTTTCACCTCTGCCTCCGTGTCTTTGATGCTCCACCTGAGACTAAATCTGTAAGGCTTGTCACCAGCATTCAGACTTTAATTCTGTTTGCTTCACAGCCAGACAGGACACACACACACACACACACACACACAAAAGGAAATAAATCCAGGACTACAAATGCGCGTCACGAAAGTGATGTCATCGAACCAGACACAAAAAAAAAAAAACTGAGGGAAAAGGGCTGTGAGTTCAGCAAACTTCCCACAGGAGAAAACCCCCCACCATAAATCTGGTCATGTGGTGAGTAGCAGCTACCCTAGGGGAGAGGAGATTATGTGGTGACTTCACATATGTGACTTGCCGATTTCTGGTGTGTAGTCATGCTAATTATGAACTTTTACAAGCTGATAAATGTCAAAGTACGTGACTGGCGTGGTCCAAACACCCATCATTACTTTTCATTTAAATTGCAGTACAACATACGTGTGATCCAGGGCGTAAGGCAAAGCGGATTAGAAAATAGCGTCTTTAGCCCCGTTGACTTGCATTCATTTTTTTGTTCTTCTGGGGACCCATGAGCCGACTGGAAGGGGAGGAGCCTGATGTTGTGCAGTCCAGGGTCAGCCCACAGCCACACTCTTCAGCCAATCAAAATAGATGTGCAGTAACGTCTCTTTAACAAGAGCGCGTGGGCAGATTGCACTGGCTAGCAAAAGAAGCAAGAAGGAAGCAGCTTTTTACTTTCCCCAGTTTCCCGCAATGTTGTCGGAGCATCTGGCTGCAGACATCAGCTGGCGTCTTTGCCGTGACCGGAAATGACGTAACCGGAGAAACAAGACATCGGGTCATTACCTTCGCCGGAAGTAGTTTGGATTTGACGAGAAAAACCATACCGTGTCGTTTTTCTCTTCGATATGTTCATAAACATATACATAAGTGTCAGCACACAGAAGCTGGACATTTTCTGTGTTACTTAGGATTACCAGGCTGCTGGAGGTCCAGCTGGCGCGGACTAGGGCCTTTAACCCAGGGGAGGGTGCTTAATAGTGGGTGAGGGTGTGCGTGTTGGGGGGCGATGCTGAGGGTGGGTTACCTGGAGGTGTGGATGATGATGGAGAAGCTGTGTGGGTGGGAGAAGGCTGCGGGCTGGGGGAGCCTGATCCTGGGTGTGATGCTGGTGAGTGTGGGGCCAGGGCAGAGGCCGGCTGGATGTGCAGCGGGCAGGGGGAAGCTGCAGCCTGGGTGGGTGGTGGGGGATCCAGGGCGGGCAGGGAGAGGTAAGACCTGGGCCTGAGCTGGTCCGCAGCAGCACGCCACAGGAAGCTGATGGCGGGATGGCGGAGCAGCAGCCTCCAGCAGGTGATGGCGGGGTGGAGGAGCAGCAGCCTCCAGCAGGTGATGGCGGGGTGGAGGAGCAGCAGCCTCCAGCAGGTGATGAATGATGTAATATAAGTAGGATCTTTTTTCGGGCTCCCCTGGGTGTGTAAGTTGAAGGAGTCACATTTTCAGGTGAGCCGGGCTCCCCTTAGCTCCCCCAAAATTTGAACCCTGATACTGACGCATTTTTATCCCCTCTGTGATTGTTCCAGAATTCTAGAATTAAATAAATACCGGGAGGACAAACACAGCCAAATTCAGCAGAGTACTAACGCACACAGCTGCCAAACTGAACGAGCATGCTAGCAGCACGGATTACAGTATTCAGCTCTGAAACCCAAGACGCAGATAGCCGGACCAACATTTAGAACTCAGATTGAGCAAAGTGCATTCTTAGAGAATCAGGTTTCCAGTTTTATTGTTGTGTTGTCGGCTCCTCCCATGACTGAAAGGAAACCGCCCCCCTCACGCACACACCTGATTCAGTTATTATGTAAAACAGAGACAGAAATCTAACGAACGAAAGACCAGTAAATGTTTTAGGGGATAAAAGGGAAATGCAAGAGGGGAAACATGCCATTAATCATTCTCCTGTGCTCATTTGTTCCTGCTAAGGGTTAAAGGGGAGCGGGTGTTTGTCTCCAGAAGTCACCGGGTGTGAGACAGTCACCTTGGATGGACAAAGACACCTGTTTATGCACACACACACACATAGCTAGAGAGTTACAATCAATGATTAGCATGAATATATTTGGTCAAAGGGAAGAAACCAGAGTACTCAGAGAGCCACACAAGACACGAGCTCTACAGGGAGTCCAGGTTCTGATGAGGCGCCTTGGTGGTTCTAAACTCCTCACGTGTGAGACATCCAGAAGCCATCTTCACCAGATACCCAGGTCGCCTCTGGTGGTCAATGGTATTTGTTAAATCGTTTTATTTTAACTTTGTGTTTTGTAACAATCCTACTAGGGGCGATGGTGGCACAGGAGTTAAGTGCTCGCCTCGCAATCGGAAGGTCGCAGGTTCGAGACCCGCTCAGTCTGTCGCTGTCGTTGTGTCCTTGGGCAAGACACTTAACACACCTTGCCTGCTGGTAGTGGTCGGAGGGACCGGTGGCGCCTGTGCTCGGCAGCCTCGCCTCTGTCAGTGCGCCCCAGGGCAGCTGTGGCTACATCGTAGCTCATCCCCACTAGTATGTGAATGGGTGAATGACTGATTGTGTTGTAAAGCATCTTGGGGGGTTCCAGGACTCTAGAAGGCGCTATATCAAATACAGGCCAAATACCATTTACTTTAGGAGTCAGACACTAAAGTTTCAGGTGAGGTTGTTTGGCGCCCTCTAGTGGCTTTTTCCTACATTGTTGTAAAATATCAACCCTGCATCAGGAATGTCCGACATTCACGTTTATAGGACGGCCTGCCAGGCTACTGAAATATATTTGGTCTCTTTTTTTTTTTTTTTTTAATTCTGGATTTGCAGATAAAACGAGAAACTTTTTAGATGATGTAAAAGTCTAAAATTTGTTATAAAAATAAGAACAAGAACAAAAAACTTCTAAAGTTTTTTCTAAATGCCCATTTAAAGGGTAAATTTTGCCCTTTTTCATAATTTTAGGAAGGCCAAATATGAAGTGATCGATGCAATTTAGATATGTTTAAAGGATAAAAGTAAATAAATAAAGATTGTTTCATTTCCTTCTAACCTGTTGTACAATATTTATAAATGATTTTCATACATTTTTTCCATCGGTTTAGGTTTTTAAACTGTTGCAAAACAATATTTAATGTACTGAATGAAAACTTCATTTTTTGAGACAAGAGATGGAGGGAGAAGCTCGGTCATCAGGGAGGGACTTGGAGTAGAGCCGCTGCTCCTCCACATCGAGGGGAGCTAGTTAAGGTGGCTCGGGCATTTAGTTAGGATGCCTCCTGGACGCCTCTCTGATGAGGTTTTCCGAGCACGTCTAACTGGGAGGAGACCCGAAGGAAGACCCAGGACACGCTGGAGAGACAATGTCTCTCTGCTGGCCTAGTTTATGCTTCTGCGTCCGTTTCTGTACGCAGACTTGCAACGCCATCATCCATCCTTGCGAGGGCTCTCCAGCAGGCTTGCAATGAAAAATGTTACGAAGACTAAAAGTCAATGTTTTCTTTCATTTTTAACTAAAAGTTAACATATCTTTGTTCCTATGTCATTTATTCACATTTACCACAAACATATTTTAAAAGCAAACAGAAGAAAAAACACTTTAAATATTTTGACTTTAAATGCAGATTACGGAAGACTCAGACGCCCAGAAACCAAAACAGGAACTTCTGATTTTTATGTTGCAACTTTCCATGTTTTCCAATCTAATTAATCTAAATTAGTTAGGCTTTTTATTTAAAGGGACATTATGGAAGTGTGACAGCCAAAACATGTATAGAAATAATAAATGTCTTCTTCATACATTCTCCTGCAATGCCCTGGTCCTGTAGAATGAGCCCTGGCATTTTTACTGTGATTGCCTGTTTTTCTGTAAAATCACAGAAAAAGAGAGATGCTCGGGTCGAGCAGGCTGCTTCATGCGCGTTCACGCTCAGCATAGACGTAATTTTTGGGGGGGATGGGGGGACATGTCCCCCCCCCACACTTTTTCCAAAGTCAAGTTTGGACCCCTGCACTTTTTACCATCCAAAAGCAATATTACGCTATATAAAACTGACACTGGTTGAACTCTAGGACCAAGCAAAAAACAACCGTTTGTGTTGAAGCCTGTTTCCCATTAGGAAATACTGTAAAGATCCCCCCCCCCGTGTCCCCCTCACTTCTAAAGCGAAAATTACGTCCATGACGCTCAGGCATAGCCCTCCGAACCATTCTTTGAACGTTGTTTCAGCTGTGATCAAGAATATAAATATTACAGATACAAAAGATGTCACTGGTGTGTAGCTCACCTTGTAAGATGTCTGACTCTAGTTTCTTTTTTACATTAATGGTATATTTTTTACAGTGACATGCCCAAATTTTTATTTGAGACTCGCCGAACGGCATTGAATTCACAGATAAAAAAGATGTGGGTTCAACTTTCATTTTGGAACAATTTTTCAAGCAAGGGAAGGGAATGATCTGAGCATGCAGGAGGACTGACCCATCATAAACCTTTGTCGCTGTGCTGAAGAGAAAGGTACAGAACCACATTATTTAATTAATTAGCTGCACGTTCTCCTGTCCTCTGTCCTCCGGACCACACACACACACACACACACACACACACACACACACACACACACACACACACACACACACACACACACACACACACACACGCACACACACACACACACACACACACACAGGACTGTCTCAGCTGTTATTTTCATTAAGGAGTGTGCACGTACAGCATGCGCACCTCGTGCACGAGCCTAATATTGAAGCTGCCGTTACGCTTTTGGCCTGAGGGGGCGATCGCGAGCATAAAGATTCAAAAGTCCCTAAAGTTGCTTTAAATGAATATTACTAAAATCTGTTCAGAAATATTTTTATAAATATGTTTACATAATATTTTTCATATTTTAATGAAACAACACTTTAACAACTTAGTTTTTGTATTTATGCATAACCTACAGAAACTCATGGAAACGAAACGCAGTATTTTCTATATAAATGTTATAAACACTGAAAACATCAAACCAGGTCTCTGAGCATCATCTTTATTGCCATCCCCTCCATCTCCAGCCAAAACAAACTCAAGTCCATCACTTCAAACCTAAATACTCACAGCTTTAGGTCACTCCACGGTTCATTTCCGCTCAATTTTCTTTTCACAAACAAAACTAATATCAGTAAAAACAACATTTTAGCAAAAAAAACATCAGTTTTGGTCAGTTGCTCCTAAACACTGAGGCTGCAGAAGGCACGTGTGCATTGTTCAGTTGACAGAATTGTGCTTTTAACTTTATATCTGAAAAATAAAGACTCAGAGGTCCCCGTGAGTCGGTATCTTCCACTTCCCACAAACGCGTCAGCGTAAACTCAAACCAGTCACTTGATGATGTGACCTGTGCAACGCCTGAAAACACTAAGCTGTTTGTTTCTGAGAGACTTTGAGGTCTGTAGTGATTAAAGGATAAACATGCACATTACTGTTGTGTTTGGAGTGTAAACATCGGGAATATTTAGGCCCTTTAAAAGCAGGCAGGCAGTTAGGCTGTTCTTGTTTGTGCTGCTCAAGTATAAATCAAGAATGTTCCTCTTCGAGCTGCTCAGACCAGTTCAAGAAAGCTCAAACACTCCAGTGACCCTCTGGACAAAAGCTGGCTTCTCTTTAAATCTTTGCATCCGGGTGGTTAAGCTTCTCTGAGGTTTCTGGAAAGGAGTTTCTAAAAGACGCGTTCCGGGTGGCGAGTCTCGAAGACACGAGTGCAACTTTGTCGTTAGCTCCAGGTGCACAAACTGAAACCTGCTGTTGACCCAAAGCGCTTCGCCGCTTCCACGGCTCCTTAATCTGCATCCACATTCACAGCAGAGTGTAAAACGCAGTGTGTTTGTTTGGAGGCGTGCGGGTTACGCGACCCTGTTCCTGCTGACGTGACGGCCCCAGTTAGAGCAGCAACAGGCAGGTCGGTCACAGCGTGTTGGGGAGGTAAAGCGAACAGAGCAGCATGTTCTGTCCCAGAGCAGGGAAGCACCGGAAGGCCTCCCAGCCATCAGAGAATATGTTGTATTTCAGAAAGACGCGGTGCTCCAGGCTGGTGGGCAGGCTCACGTCGCGGCTCATGATGTAGATGCCGTCGTTGTGCAGCGTGCACGTCAGGTTCAGGCCCGACTTAGACATGTTCTCCTTCAGCTGGATCCACTCCCCCGTGGTGACGTTGTAGGACTGCACCGTCAGAGCGTCCTCTGGCTGGCTGGGACGCCACTGCCGCCGGCCCACCTGCAGCTTGTGGGTGTAGCCGCCCACCAAGTAGATGGTGTCCTCCACCGAGAGCATCTGCTGCTTACGGATGTGAGCTGAGCAGGTCCGGAGCACAGCCCAGGAGTCGGACGTGGGGCAGTAGCGCAGAACGTTGGTGTTCCTGTCTGTCCAACACAGAAAGACGCCACTTTTAGTACAAGAAGACATTATCCTGCTTAAGGAGGCCACTGAAGAGGGTTTACTGTGAGATATTAAACTGTCACCACATAAATCCTTTCAAATCTAATAATCCCTACATCAAACACAGCCGTCCGACATTACAATTAAATTAATAACTATGAAAAATGACATTTTTAATTCTTGAACATCTTTACAGGCCGAGTTCGGCCAGATTAACGCTCCAAGAGGAGCGTCAGATATAAATATACCAGCCATTCCTCCCCATCCCCGCATGTTCCTCTCCTCCTGCTCCCTCACATCATCACACAAACATGCACATAGGACCTTGGGGGGTGGGCAAGTCAGGGAGTGTGGGTATGGACCCCATTTCTGCATTCCTGTGGAAACCTGCCCCCCAATTTTATTTGCACCTTATACACTTCCACCGACGACATTCCACACAAACACACACTTAGGGCCTTGGGAGTGAGCACATTCAACGGTATATGGCAGGGGGATTTCTCAGCCTCCTCCCGGGTGCCGGTGCCCACTTCCAATTTTAAACCGCACTTAGACGCTGATGGCTGAGGGTGTAAGTGGGGTGTTGCGGTGGCATCAACTGGCATAGGCTGGATGATGCCCGCACTGCCCACTCACCACAGCCATGGAATACACCTCATGATCACACAACACTATATTGGAGCAGGTGGAGGGAGACTAGGGGTCTTGTTGTTGCTAGGCTTCCTGGGACTGGAGGCTAGGAGGGAGATCTGGCCGTCTGGTTGGGGTCTGGGGTGGTGGGTTGCTGTGCTCAGTGTTGGGCGGGGGAGCCTGCTCATCAGCACCCCAGCAGAGAGTGGCGAAATCTGGTTACCGGTGATGGTTGTACCCCATGTGAAGCAGTACCGGGACCAGAGTGAATAGGGTGTGTATGGGGAGCATGAGTGGGTGTCCGGCGTGCATTTTTGTAAGTCTTTGGTTGTATGTGCATGTGTGAGCATGAGGGAGGGAGCGTGTGACTGTGTTTGTGTATGACTGTATATGTCAGGTGGGACCTTTGACTCCTCCCCTCTCCTGGAACTTCTCTTGATGATATAGATCTTCGTCTCCCCTCCCCCTGCCACACCTGGTGTGGGGGCTTGTGCCATGGTCTGCCTGAGTGTTCGTGGCAACCGGGTCAGGGGGTTTAAGATTTTTGGCGTCTGCCTGATAGATCCCGGTGGCTGCCTGGTGGGGTCTGGGTCCCTGGGCTCTGCTGGGTCCCCGGCGGGGGTGGTCGCCCCTGGGTCCTGGGTCGCTGGGTCCCGGGCTCGGCCGGCTAGGGGGTGGGAGGCTGCGGGCGGACCTGAGGGCTTGCCGCTGATATCTCCAGGGACTCTGCCGGCTGCTGGTTGTGGCCCCCCGGGGCGACCCTCTGTGCCTCTCGAGGGGGGCGGGGGCCTTTCTGGTTGCAGTCTCCTTGGGGTTCCTGCATTCTGGGGCAGCACCTGGATCTCTGGGACTTGGAGCTCCCCCCGTCTCCTGCGCATCTTTGGGGGGCGGATATGCGGTCCCTCACACTCTCTGTTGGGCGCTCCTATAGAGAAACCTTAAATAAACAAGCGCGTGTACACACACAGGTGCTCACATAAGTATGGGCTTGGGCACGTTAAACACAGGTCTTAAGACTATGGTGGGCACTTAATGCGTTGTGATTTATTACCGTGATTCTTCAGTTAAGCAATGTTGATTATATATTTCCTCATCAAGTTGACGCAGTGATAGCTAGATCTTGTTGTATTGTTGTTGTGTCCCTTTTGTTTGCCCTTTTGCTTTTTTTTGTCTTTTTCTGCAGGTCTAGAAGC
>SSNQ01000274.1:1847497-1860478 GCA_006942095.1 Nothobranchius kuhntae
TCCGAGATGGTACGGCTCCCATCTACCTGGATCCTCTTGCAAAGGATTACGTCTCGGCCCGGCCGCTCCGGTCATCACAGGATGGTCGGCTAGCAGTGCCTACACCACGCTCAGGACAATCCAGACTCTTCTCATGCATCGTTCCACAAATGTGGAATGACCTTCCAAGCACTACCAGAACAGCGGCTTCCTTTTCAATTTTCAAGAAACTCCTGAAGACCCTGCTCTTCAGAGAGCATCTTCTAAACTAGCACCCTCCCTGCACCCGTCCCCCCTCTCTACTGTCCACCCCTTGTTCCCTCCTCTCCATGATTCATCATGCTGCCTCACTGCCACCTACGACTGACTGGAAATTGGTTGTTGTTGTTGTTGTTGTTGTAATTGTTGTTGTTAGCCTCAAGGGCAACATGCCGATTATCACTTGTAAGTCGCTTTGGACAAAAGCATCTGCTAAATACATAAACATAAACATAGATAGGTTATTACATATTATAGATTCATTTTAGTTCACGTTGTTAATGAGAATTTCAGCAAAGAACAAACAAAAGTCTGTCAGATTCTCCACAGTTTAGGTGGGATGCTACTCGATATGTGGTGTGTGTGTGTGTGTGGGGGGGGGGGGGTCTATGCTAATGTCCCTTTTTGTGACATCACAATCAGGGACTTTTTGAACTGGCTCATTTCAGGCCTATTATTCGTAAAAATCAAACACGGACAGAAAATGGATAGATGGTTTGATTCATGTTTGGAGTGTTTATAGAGGCAGTAGAGACCCACATGGCAACACACAAGGATGCAAAAGTCAGATTTGCATAGTATGTCTGCTTTACCTGTCCACAAATGTTGTAAGTGTTTTTGAAGGTTAGGAATCATATTCAAAAGGCCGTTTGTTTTTCTATTTAAAAGCTTTTCCTCAGCGTCGCTCGTTTTGCTATTTTATACTGTGTCTGTAAAAAGCTGCAGCGCATATGCTGATCATTTGTGTCTGAGGTCGAGGCTCCTTTATGCAAATCAGAGATGTCCAGCACAAACTCGTATCCCTGGAAACACTCTGATCTCTAACTCTCACTTTCAGAAACATGTCTGGTGGGATTTTTTTAAACCTAAAAAAGTAACTTCCAGCTTGTTTTGACTTCCTGTTTGAAGGAAATAAATCACCTGACAGTTTGTTGCAGCATCCAGTGATTCACCTGCAGGTATTTGTGTGGCGCTGCTGCGCTGCGGTGGATTATGTGATTGCATCTGCTTTCAGAAGAGGGATGGGCAGAATGTAAGGTGAGACCGCCGTGCTCAGAGAGGGATTACTTCCAGATCCACATGGCCTGCGACAGCGAAGGAAAGGTCAGACAGTCTTTCTTTGTTCACGTTTCACGCACCAATCTGTTTAATGCACAAAAACATCACGTCTGCCTCTTTCTCACAGACTCAGGTGCTGTATCGCTGGGTGGAGCCGAAGATCTGCGTGGAGAATGTTGCAGGGGCCGTCCAGCTGCCTGCAACAGGACAGAGAGAACCCTGCCCACCGTGCAACCCCGGCTACTACAACAGCAACGACTCCACCTGTCTGCCATGCCCACCTGGAACCCATTCTGATGGAACCTACGGTAAATTCCATTCAGTTTATTTATAAAGCGCCAAATCAGGACAAGAGTCGACTCAAGGCACTTTGCAAAGTAAACATACCAACACAGTTGAGTTCATAAAAAGTTTCCTATATAAAGAACCCAGCAGGTTGCATCGAGTCACTGAATAGAGTCAGAGTCTTTACAGCAATGCTCATACTAAGCAAGCATTTAGCGACAGTGGAGAGGAAAACTCCCTTTTAACAGGAAGAAACCTCCAGAGAATCCTGGCTCAGTATAAGCAGCCATCCTCCACGACTCACTGGGGATGGAGAAGACAGAGCGCGCACACACACACACACACACACACACACACACACACACACACACACACACACACACACACACACAGAGTAGTGTTTCTATTGCTACATTGTGATTTCTTAGTAAATATTTGGTAAGAGATTATTTTATTGTCTTTATCTTAGTGAAATTAAACTACCATTCAAATCTGCTCCACCTCAGGGTCAGACACCTTTCAATATCACTTCATGTTCCAAACGTTCTTCTGTGGGACTTTTCGGCTCTGAGGTAGAGAGAAGGGGTATTCAGAGTAGTTTCTGCTCATTTAACAACGACAGGCAGCTAGCTTTTAAGCTGGACTTTCCCATAGAATCAGGATTGACAAAGCAAAACCTCTTCAAGAAACCAAAGAAGTCCAGTTACCTTCATTTGAACCCTTTTGGCTCATGATTAGTACTAGAGCCCTGCACTGAAGCCCTAGGCCCTCGGGCCGGGCTTCGGGCCAATGACTGTGTAATTACCTCAGACACGGGCCGGGCGCCTTTATTTTTAATCAAATTCATAAAAATAATTGAAACACTAAATCACCCAAGAAAAGATTCCCATCTGAACATCTGAGCTGGACACTGCTCAGCGCAGCTCGCTGTCAGCGTGTACGTACGGTGCACAGCGAGCTGAAGTTGTGGAGAGGGGCTTGGAGCGCGTTGCAGAACCAGAGCGCATGCGGGAAGATTCCTCCCACTGAAGCGAGTGTTTTCCAAACTCTGTCTCTCAGAGAGACTTGTCACTTGGATACGGGAACTATCCGGTCAACACAAGCCCTGCTTTTAACTGTTCTGTTTTCTTGTGAAAATTGTTGGAAAGAGATCAAATTTAACTTGATTACCACCAGAGCCAGTGCGCCGTTATCTCCGTGACGGTAAACGAGGGAAAAACAAATTGATCGGATCCTGCACGTCTTTTAACACATTGGTCAGGATTGACGCACTTTGTTTTCATTTAGTTGGTTAAAAAAAAGTCGAAATTAGGTCGGGCCAGAGAATCCTGAAAACCTTTTCGGGCCGGGTCGAGCTCCACCCCCTCGGGCCGGGCCAGACACGGGCTCAGATTTTAGGCCCGTGCAGGGCAAGGGCGGATTAAGGACTGAAGAACATCCGGGGCTTAACACGCGCGCGCGCACACGCACGCACGCACGCACGCACGCGCGCGCACACCCGCGTGACACGCACTAGTCAACATCATATTTGTCTTGTACCACATAATGTTTAATCTGAAGCTACATATTAAGCATTTTCAGGGCAGAGTATTGTTCCTGTTAGTGTTTAGTGTGAGATGATAGTAAATATTCCCTTCTTTCTCCAACAACTTTACCTGACAGTAAGCTAACTTTAGGCAAACCAGCAGCACAACAAATATTTTCAAATAAGACTCACAAACCTGAGTCAACACCAGTCTCATCAAAGCTGGGGTTCTGTCGTTGTATTTTTGGTCTAAAAAACGTCCTTATGTCCATCTTCACTCATGCGTTTCAGGCAGAGAGTGTAGAAGAAGCCAGCTGCTGAAGGGCTTCTTCTTCAGTGGTGGAGGCTCAGGCAGGCTGTATACAAACTACTGCCAGCTGCTCCCTCTCTGTTGGACTTTGGTACTGCATGTTACTTACGCAATTTAGATCTGGGGCTTCCTATGAAACATCCGGGGCTTCAGCCCAAGTAGCCGGGCCTAACGCCGCCCCTGGTGCAGGGCTCTAATTAGTACCTTCATACGAAACCTCCCATATACAGTCTACTGCCCCCTGGTGGAGGATGTGGTATACGTTAACAAAATTACATAATACAGCAAAACAGATTATTATATAGTTGTTATTTTAACATTAAATAATTGTAGTTCACATTTCAGGCTTTAAAGGGTTAAATACCCTTTAAATATCTAAAGGGCTGCATGGTGGCGCAGTGGTTAGCACTGTTGCCTCGCAACACGAAGGTCGCAGGTTCGAAACTCGGCTGTGGCCTTTCTGCGTGGAGATCACAACATGCCCTATAGGTTAAAAAAAATAAATTGTAAGTCGCTTTGGGTAAAAGCGTCTGCTAAGCACATAAACATAAACATAAACATAAATACCAACTTAGTATGGCTTATTAGAGTCAGCTGCTGTTTCTCCTCTCAGACAAAAAATGCAGTAAAATGTTGGAACAGCTGGAGAATCCTGCATTAGGCAGACATTTCTTGTTCAAACATCGTATTCTCATTGATGGTAAATGGCCTGTATTAGCGTGCACCATATTGTTATGAAGGTCGTGCAGCTCAACAATAGTTTGCTGTGATCTGTGGGTGTGTTTCAGCGTGTGCCGAGTGCCCTGCAGGAACCGAACCAGTTCAGGGCTACGAGTACAAATGGTGGAACGTGCTGCCATCCAACATGAAGACTTCCTGTTTCAACGTGGGGAACTCCAAATGTGACGACATGAATGGTGAGCGCATGAATGCCTGCTTAACTTTAGGTTTATGTGTTATTTTGACACTACAGTAAAAAAGTTACTGAAAAAGTAGAATGAGTACTGAGATCCTTTAAAATACACAAGCGTTAGAGCGGGCAGGGGTGGGGTGTCCAGTGTTTAATCAATCAATCAATCAATCAATCAATCAATACTTTATTAATCCCAGAGGGAAATTAGAGTTTCAGTACACACGATTCAGAGATCAGACATACATGGGCAAGACACATGACAAGAACTGGTGACTGTGGTCATTCGCAACCCGAGTCGCGCTACCTTAATAGAGATAAGAGGTTTTCACAGCATCTGTCTGCATTGCTTCGTGGGGGTTTGTTGCAGCTCAAGGCTACCAGGGCGTCAGATTCAGATAAAAAGACTTTGTTTGGGTCAGGCTGAGATCATCTTCCTCTCTAACTTCAGTCTTTAAACTGATCATTCCAGTCCTTCAGTGAAGCCAATTTTGTGTTTTTAGACCTGTCCATACCGTCCGGTGACCCTCTCCGAGATGACATCCATTTTGCGCACTAATACCGGTATCGCAGCTAGAACATTGTCCAGCTCACGATTCACCTCGAGTAACGTCCCAGTCTGAGAAGTCTCCGGTGCTTTCCGTGGGTGCGAGTCGCCCTCCAATCACTCCCTTCTTCCCAAATTTCCAGAAAACCAGATATCCTCCCACTCCAATCAGGAGAAATCCAGTGATCATCAGGCTGAATATCCACACGTCTTCGACGTCCTCAATGGACAGCTGGCAGAGGCATACGATCTTCCACTCCCTCCAGGAATCCAGCATATACCCCACCGGGTGTGTCCCCTGTGGACATGTGGGAGCCCCCTGCTCCGTTCTCATTTTTGAAAAAATCTTATCAATTGCGTTGAATGACCAGTTTATCAAATCCATGGTTAGTAGAAATAGAGTTTTCAGAAGAAATGCAGAGAAGCGCTCTGTGGGCAGACAGGACAAAGAGCCTTGGGGAAAAAAGATGAGGAAGCGAAAGAGAAGCGTCTGTACTCCTCGAGTGCCTTGAAGATCGTCCTGAATCCTGGTTTTAAAAGGCCTTTTACTGTAATTCAGTCAAGACTGTTAAAGCTGCTCTGCAGAGTTTCCAGAGAGTGCTGCAGAGAGCACACCGTGTGGCCATTAGAGGAACTGCAGTCAGCAAAATGCACACTCCCGTGACGTTTAAGCCTATTTATTTACTATTATTTACTACCGTCTTCTATTCAGGTAACAGAAAAGGCTGTGTCAGCGGGAGCGTTTTAAGGAGAAGTCGATGATAGTCGGCAGGTTAGTAGGGGAAGGCAGAACCAGAGGAATTTGGTGGCCGATGGCAAAAAGTTATCCCCGGGACAGTGAGCCAAAATCGGATTACCCTTGGATGTTTTCCCACTCCCCGCCCTGGTCTTTACTACCTGGATCTTAGTACCAGGCATGATTCATCTTCAGATGTTCATTCCCAGCTGCTAGCCTCGCGTGTGTAGAGGCTAACTGAAGAATGTCGTGTATGCACTCTATCAAAGCGGTACTGACACTTACCCCTTCAGAATAAATGGGATTGCTACATCCACATGCAGTCGTGGCGGGAAGTACTAGATTCAACCGTATGGTCAGGAGATGACAAGAACTAGCCTGGCTGTCAGTTCTACACAGAAGGAAGCCTTGGCATGTCTGGCCAGGCTAGACAAAAACTGGATGTTGATTTAAAAACTGGTCTAATTTTAATTAAAATATTCCCATTTTTTAAATTAATCTGAGGCCAGAAATTTCATGCAAAAACATTGAAATCTTAAAAGTTGAAGTCAAATCCGAAGCATTTGTCCTTTACTAATCATTTATTTGTTTATTTATTTTGCTTTTAAGTGGTTTTCCTGGAAGTATCTGGGAGCACAAACCCTCACTGACATTTAATAAAAATTAAACCTGTGAGCTCCGTTAATAAACTCTGAATGAATCCAAAAAACATGACATAAGAAATCCATCAGATCCAGTTATGCTTTATGTTTACCTGTCCGAGACTCTTTTTTCTCACATCTACAAAGATTTTCAAATTGTTCTACAAAAATATAAATATTTAGTTCATCCTAATAAAGTTATGTATGTTTCATGTTCTGTTCATGATTATTGTGACCCGTAAGTACTCTGTTTTGGTGTGTTGGTCAGCTATAGCCACAACTCATGACCATCAGTGTGTGACACTCGTTTTCTGCCCACATGACGTTAATATTCATTCAGGTGCAGGTGCTGCTGGGTGGGGTGTAATTCCTCACGTCTGTTGTCCAACAGGGTGGGAAGTTGCAGGAGACCATGTGCAGAGCGGAGCGGGCAGTTCGGATAACGATTACCTCATCCTCACCCTGCACGTCCCCGGCTTCAGGTGAGCTCATCTCCGTAGCTCTTTACTAGGAATAAGCCGGAAACTCGTCTGAAGCGAGCATTTTTGACGACTACGGGCATGAAACGAGTAAAACTCGTAAATATCTGTAATCGTGCTGAAGGAAAATCCTCATTGGGTAACTGAGTGTCTTAATGCTCTGTGACTGGCCAGTCACATCGAGCGCCCGCACCTCCCTACACACAACACTCACAAGCTGGGAGCTCAGTCATGCACATGCACACACACACACACACACACACACACACACACACTAGGGGTTGCATGACTTAATTTTTTTTAAAGTCGACTGTCAACTAATGAAAATCGAGTCGACTTCGACTAGTCGTTGATGATGTCATACACCTGAAGCGAGGTGGGGTGGTGGGGGGGTCGGTTGGTTCGCTGGAGTTTTTGACAATTAAAATTGCGCCCACATTTTCAAAGTTAAACACATTTCTTTTAACTACGGTAGTTTCTGCTTCAGCCCTCTCCCCCCTCCTCCTGCTTCAGCCCTCTCCCCCCTCCCCCTGCGCAGCGGCTGCAAACTCACTGATGCGCCTGCAGCCTCTCGGAGTTCCTGCTGCTCTAAACATTAAAATAATTATTTCATTTTCTGTTCCTCACTTCTGATTACCTTCAGTGGTGTCTGTTTGTTGCAACCAGCAGGTACAAAAACTAACTTGTTTTTATTTGACTATTTTTCTGTCCTGCCT
This sequence comes from Nothobranchius kuhntae, assembly GCA_006942095.1. Taxonomy (NCBI): domain Eukaryota; kingdom Metazoa; phylum Chordata; class Actinopteri; order Cyprinodontiformes; family Nothobranchiidae; genus Nothobranchius; species Nothobranchius kuhntae. Next base: position 1,854,943 of record SSNQ01000274.1, read on the forward strand.
GTTTATTATCTTCCTGCATCTCCTCTCAGTCCTAAAGAGAAACTGCTACCTGGGTTCATATATATTCACCTTATGAGTTACCTTTGAACTGCAGTTCTAAAACATCTACCGACCGCAAAAACAGCGGAGTGCTCGCCGGCCGCATCAGTGAGGTGCGTCACTGGAGGACAAAACAGGTGATGCGCCCTGATCCACAGCAGCGAAAAGCGTCAGGCACAAATAAAAGAATAAAAGACAGAAAACATAAAAGGAAATGAGCCGACATGAACGATCGCGTGTTAAATTAGTTTTTGAGGTGGCGACACCTGATTTGATAATGTTACTGTGGTCGTGCTCAGGACGCAGATGTCTGGAGCACGTCAACAATCAGAGCTTTGCATGCGCAAGCTGGTTGAGGTTAGGATGGGGGTGAGGGGAAGGTTAAATTTCAAGAGGGTAAAGGTCACAATTTGGTTAAAAGTCTGTTTTACGGCGGGTGTCAGTACCGACGCTCTGGCACAGCGCGTTGCCTCCGCCTCGATCCCGACGCGCAGGGACTCGTCACCTGCTGTCTTTTCCGAGGACTGCATGTTGTCGGTCATTATCACGTGACAGCGACTAGTCGATGACAGGCATAAAAAGTCACTACAGAGCAGTGAGGTCGACTAGTCGACTAGTTCATACAACCCCTATTTTCAAGTGAGGTAGGAGGGAAGCTGANCCCTCCCCCTGCGCAGCGGCTGCAAACTCACTGATGCGCCTGCAGCCTCTCGGAGTTCCTGCTGCTCTAAACATTAAAATAATTATTTCATTTTCTGTTCCTCACTTCTGATTACCTTCAATGGTGTCTGTTTGTTGCAACCAGCAGGTACAAAAACTAACTTGTTTTTATTTGACTATTTTTCTGTCCTGCCTGTTTATTATCTTCCTGCATCTCCTCTCAATCCTAAAGAGCCCAATGTAGAATTAATTATCAGTGTTCAGAATGATGAAAGTCTGAAACTCTGCATGAAGAAAGAGAGACTATTGTACCTCCTGAAAGCCTGCTTCTATAGGAGGATCTTGGCTTTTGGATTTATAACACTTTATTCTGTCCAACCTTCCTGACCACTTCCAATTCTCACACCTGACTTTAGTTTTTATTGACATCAATTTTAGGAAAACACATTTTTGAGCAACTACTTGAAAAATGTTTTTTTATAATGTGATACCATTTCAAACACAAACCTCAAACATGTAAAAATCAGTTGGTGGGTAAGGGAGGGGCTGCATTATGGAAAAGGAAACCTAAAAGCTTCATTGGGTCTAAAAACTTCATATTAAATAAGTCTGGAAAAAATAATTTCTATTGTAATAAAAATTTGCCTGAAGAAGTAAAGAAAACAACCTTTTATATAGAGCCTCTCAATATAAAAATCACGAGGTGCTTCATGAGAAGAAAAAAAAATAAATGCAGAAAAAAATTACAAAAATATATATATATATATTGTTAAAAAGAGAAAAGAAAAAAATTTAAACATTTTGATAAAACAAACATAAAACAAGTTGTTCATCACATTTTTCTCCTTTTCTGTTCATTCAGATCTTCCTAATGTTCACTGAAAAGAAAACATGATCTGATTTATGATCTAAAGTTGAAAATGTTGTCTCCAGCTGCACCGCATCAGAGACAAGATCATCCAAGTGACTAAAATGATTATTTCCTCAGTTTGCTCTAAATGAAGAAGGCATTTTCATTCCTGCGCAGATCCTCTGAGCCGGCCCGATCCAGTTTCTAATTCCTTTGTCCTGAACTCAGGGCTGGTTTTGGGCAACAAGCAAGGTCAGGTCAGATTACATTTGTTAAGGTCAGGCCCGGATGTAGGCATGGGCAAGGAGGGGCAATGCCCCCCTAATAATAGCAACCCCCCCAAATATGATGACATGTAGAAACTCCAAATTTGTAAAGATTTGATAAAAAAGGGTCAGAGTGCTCTCCTCTCTCTCTCTCTCTCTCCCCCTCCCTCTCTCCCTCCCTCTCTCTCTCTCTCCCCCTCATTCGAAGTAGCTGCTGATTGGTAGATGCATAGGGAGGGTGTGGCCAGCCACTGCACTTCGTTCTCTGTGTCTCACTCGCTTCACACGCTCCCAGACAGTCAGCAGCAGAACACAGAGACCCACTGTTGTTATCTGAGCTCAGCCGCTGGTAGAGGTTTTCTTCTTCTGTCGGTCACTGGAATCATTTGGTACTCTTTCTCAAGGTTTTAGTTTGCCTTGTTCTCTTCTTTCATTTGTTTTTGAAGTGAACCGAGTCAACATGCGCAGGTTTCTGGTTTCTATACCTAGCAACAGTGCTAAGGCACTAGCGGCAGAAGCTGGCTCGTCGGTGCTTCTCAACTCGCTACAACCCCCCGTGTTCAGGGCAGTACTGGAACAACCAGTTGCACGAGCACTGCAGCCCCTCCTGCTGTCCCCGTCGCTACCAACCCAGCCGTCGCGGTGGGTGACACCGGCCTGAACAGTAGCGCACCGTCCCAACCCACCGCTCTTGTTTTCCTCAAGCGCCATTTTGGGAAGAACATGTGTTCATTTTGCCCTGCCTGGTATCGTGGGAGACCATGGCTGGAATATTCAGTAAAGCTGGATGCGTGCTTTTGTTTCCCATGTTGCACATTTGGGGGGAACAATGATAGGGATTTATCTTTCACAAAACAAGGATTTAATAATTGGAAAACAGCACTGGAAAAGGACAAGGGATTCACAAAGCACGCATCAAGTCAATGCTACATAAAAAATGAAAAAGCTGGTCTGAAATGTCCCAAAGAGTGAACACAGAGGAAACAACAGCGTCAGCAGTACGAGAAACTAGTCTTTGGATTGTCTCCAGGTAAAAAGCGACAGGTGGTTGACAGCGTCAGATGGACCCCGTTTGGGTCAGTGAGTTCAGCTTTTATTCTGAAAGGAACCGTTGCTTGGTTGGTAAAATGCAACAGATTTTATCCAGCTTGTTGGTATTTTGCTTAAAAAAGGGAAGTCCGGATGGCCGGTCCGATACTTCGCTTAGCATGCGGTGAACTCCAGTGAGATCTTGAGAACTGAATTAAGATGGCGTGGGAACTGGTTTTATTAATCTGGATGTTTTGATTTCTGGTCGAATCAAAGTTGGCAGATTTATAAACACCACAGAGACTATGCCACGCTTCAGAAAGGAAGGTTCTGATTGGATCAGTAACAGCAATGTGTTGTGGGTTTACATTACGTGTAGTCAGCATGTCTAGTGCACTAGATTAAAGTCATATTACTTATTAAAGCATATTAATCATAACATTGTCATTTCACTGATCGGTCAACATTATATTATTGACTAACACTTAAAAGGAAAGAGTCCTTTGTCTTCGCTCTTCTCTTGAGCTGGAAAGAAAACCGTTTTAGAGGCGAATGCATGACTTTGAGGCAGTCTCATGCAACTTAGTACTGTGTCAGAGGCATCTGTGGAGAGAGGGTACATAACCTTCGGTGGAATGGCACCTCCGTCACCTTACATTAATAAGTCCCACACAAATCGAGAAAAACAGATACTACGTAAAAACTATTGGAGAAGTAGTTCAGTTCCTAGCACTAAATGAACCGGTGATGACTTCTCTGCAGGACTGTTCTTAAAAATGGTCGACTACACACTGGTCAAAGACTCCAAATTTAATGAAATAAACAAACACATGCCAGAAAATGCAAAATACACATCTCACAACATACAAAACTAAATAGTTGCAACACTGGCAAAAATGGTATTAAAAAGATCAAAGATAATTGTGACAAAGCAGATGATGCTGGTTTTGCATTAAAAGTGATGGAACTAGGGCCAGACGTGGAGAATCAGTCAGTCATGGTTAGATGTGTCTGTAACGGCATCCAGAGGAACACCTGATCGGTCTGCTTGACGTCAGTCAGTTAAATGCTGATTTTGTTACCACCCAAACCCTTGAGCATCTCTCTGACTCAGGCTATAGTGCAGCTGAAAGGATCAGTCAGTGCTGTGATGGAGCTTCTGTCATGAGTGGGCTCAGGGGTGGGGTCCAGGCCTTACTGCAGAAGAAGGTAGGGAAGGATATCCCTGCTGTGGTAGAAGTGCACTCCTTCCTGGTGGAGGGATTATCACTCGTGACCCCCACAACACACATCCATCTTGCACACTCAGCTCTGTTGTTCTCACCACGTATGGCTGAAAAACTGGATCAGTTTGTTGTGTTGCCCAGCCTCGCCGGACCAACTGGAACACTCTGGACAGCACAGGGTCTTTGCGTGTTCCCTCGCTGACACCAGCGTGATGTCCTCCATCATCAGAACTCGGTCCTCCGTTTCCTCCTCCTTGGGATGCCATGGTAGAGGTAGTCGGCTCAGCGCTTCCACGTTGCTATGGTGTTTCCCTGGCTCATAAACAATCTCATACTCATAAGCTCTCAACGTTACAGCCCATCGCTGAATGCGGGGAGAAACCTTCTGAGGCACGGCTCTCTTCTCGTTGAACAGCGACAACAATGGCTTATAATCTGTGCAAATAATAAACTTCCTTCCATACAGGTATTTATGGAAGCGCTTAATGCCAAAAACCACAGCTAAACCCTCTTTCTCTAGATGGGAATAGTTTCTCTGCTGTGGTTAAGGTTCGTGACATGAACCCGATGGGTCGTTCTTGTCCATCTGGCATGCGATGTGCCAACACGGCCCCTAGCCCATAAGGTGATGCATCACATGACAGTGTTAAGTCTTTGTGACTGTCATAGTGCACCAACATATCTGATGACTGCATTAGCTTCTTTGACTGCTCGAGTGCTCTGTCCTGTTCCTCCTGCCATGTCCACAGTGTCTCCTTCCTTAATAGTTAATGTAAAGGAGCTAACAGCGTTGGCAGGTTTGTAGGAACCTGTTATAGTAGTTGAGTAAGCCTAGGTAGGCCTTCAGTTCTGTAACATTTGTGGGTGCAGGTGCCTGCTGTATGGCTTTTACCTTGTTTGGCAGGGGGTGGAGGCCCGATGCGTCCACCTTGCAGCCCAGGAACTCTGCTTCCTGTTCCATGAAAGCTCATTTACTCCGCTTCACCCGCAGACCTGCCTCTCGCAGTCTCCTCAGCACCTTGTTCAAGGTCTCCAGATGTTCGCAGCTGTTCCTACCCGTCAGCAGGATGTCGTCCAAGTAGACAGCCACATTTGGGATTCCTGCCACCAGTCCCTCCATTATTCTCTGGAAAATAGCTGGACTAGAGGAAACACCAAAGGGTAAATGATTAACTTGGAACAAACCTTTGTGTGTGTTAATGGTGAAATATGACTTGGACCCTTCATCCAGAACGACTTGTTGATATGCATGACTGAGGTCCAGGTTGCTAAACTTTTCACCTCCAGACAGCTTTTCAAATAAATCCTCCAACTTTGGTACTGGATACTGCTCCAGCTTTGAGACTTGGTTAACTGTTAGCTTGTAGTCACCACATATGCGTGCAGTATCATCTGGCTTTAATACTGGAACAGTCGGTGCCGCCCACTCCGAAAACTTCACTGGTTCAATGATGCCTTGCTTTGTG
>SSNQ01000275.1:30858-43144 GCA_006942095.1 Nothobranchius kuhntae
CCCCCCCCCCCCCCCCCCCTCCCCGCCTTCAGATTGTGGACGTCTGCCTAGCGAGGTCATCAACCTGCATCATGCGCTCCTCACAAGATCTCCCGCCCTCCTGTGGATACAGCTGGCTGAGCGCCACACAAGGCTGCTGGCCCTGGATTAACAGGATCCCAGAAGTTTGACTGAGTCACAGAAGTCTTTTGGCTGCAACGGTCACTTCAAAGTCTTGTTCAACAAAACATTTGCTCATTGTTGAACCTCACCGACTCTGTGTTAATGGAGGTGGCTGGGATCATTGATAAAATGTGTTAACACACTGACCTCTATGTAGTGAATGCATGTGAGAAAATGTTACTGTTATGGGCTCGATACACGGGAGGCGACAAATGACCGCAATCAGCGAAATTTGTCACTGTTGCTTTTATTACTTGACACACGGGAGGTGACCCGAGGCAGCGGCCAGCAGCAAAGCCGACGATGCGTTCTGTTCCATGGCGAAATTGAATCTTCCATTGTTAAGCGGTTCAGATTTGAAAAAGCGGTAGATATGATGTTTCACAAGGTGCTGCTAGAGTTATGTGAAATCTTACTTCTGATTTTACTATATATATATATATATATATATATATATATATATATATATATATATATATATATATATATATATATATATAAACAGAGAATGGGTTCATCCCATATTACAAACCAACTATTTCCCATGCCGCTGCCTTTTTGTGAATATCTCCATATTCTTTGGTAGAAATATTGTACAGTTCTGGGAAATCCGTCACAGCAATTATCAACTTCTCCTCCATGTTTGCTCGGAGATGTACGGAGCATCCTGTCAACTCATTGGTCAGTGAATGAAACCTCTGTTGATTGGTTGTCGTCCGAGAGACAATGATGAAAAGTTGAAAATATTTCTACTTTCTGGGATTGCGTCTCTGGGTCGCCTGTGCACAACACGTGCACGAGCGCAAAATTGATTTTTTTGTGTTTTGCTTAGTAGGAGAGTAGGAGAGGAGGGAGAGCCGCGATTATTGCTTTGTCGCACATGTCTCATTGAAAATGAATGGAGGAGAGGCGATGTTGCCTCCAGGGTGTCGAGCCCATTGGGAAGAACTTGTTTCTATAACATTATTTGATGGTTTCATCATTGCTAGACTGCAGCATTAAAGAGGGATTTTTACATCACCACGCTGCAAGTGTCCTGGGATATCCCATATGACTGAGACATGACGGAAGACAGGTGTGTGAGTAACTGGATTGTGGACGGTGTGAGGTTGTGTATTTGTTACATGTTGAGTATCGGAGGCAGGTTGGCGGTTTACACCAGCCATATGTTAGATCATAACACTGTAATACAAATTCAATTCAATTCAAAAATACTTTATTAATCCCAGAGGGAAATTGATTGAAGCACTTCTAAAGGCACAAATCCACAAATGTTTCCTTTTCTGATTGAAGCTCATTTAAGCACCTTGTTAATTGTCTCCGTGCTGACTGGTGCACCCAACAGCACAAAAGCAGTCTGAAATTTTGGATGCAGAGCACGCGACTATGCTGCCCTTCAGTCATGCACACTTCCTGTGAAACTACCTGACCTACCATGTGTAGAGCTATTATCATTGTCTATTAAAGACTGACAATCTAGACAAAGCTGTTTGCTGCCATCTCAATTGGACTGTAGACATTAAATATTTTGTGACTTTTTCAGAATTGTGTCTGGCAGAAAAACGTCCTGTATAATACCTACAGGCTCTGATATGCGACAGCTAACTGTTGTGGCAGCTGCTCTTTCATCTAAACGTGTATTTCAAATCCAACAAAGATGCAGAAAAAGACACTAAGAAGTGACAGAAGCAGGGCGATTCTCACTGGGTTGCTGTCACTGCCACAGCTGGAATTTTCACTCCACAGTCAGACTAACATCTGACCAAACACATCACATCTCACTCTGCCTATTTGCCTTGACAAGGGTTTGTGTCACTGGCCTGAATTCTACAGATTTATTACAAAACATTGTTATTTTTATTATGTTTGGTCTATTAGTAGACTAATACAATAATTTATAAAGCTAATAAAAAAGAAACTATAAAATAATTTTAAAAAGAGCAGATGGGTGTATGGAGGTCAGGAAAAATGTGTTAGTTATTTTCAAATATGTTTTTTTAGACTTAAAATTATTGTCTCTGTTATAAAAACTTAATTATTTTCTTTTTGATAAATAGAAATGGTTTCACCTTAACGTAGGACACTCCTGCTTATTGATCAACACATTAACATTAGAAATCCTTCTTAACAGTTCCTTGTTTTCTCCTTATAGCAGAATAATTTAACTCTTGATCTCAGTAAAACAACATGTTCACCCTGTCATGTAGAGTGTTGACTACAGCTGCTCTCTTGTTTGAATGATTTCAATGTAAGCAGTGGACTCTAGTGTCACTTCACACACACACTCCTATGTAGTATGAAGAGGCTGTAATATCCTTATAATTTAGTAAAATTATTATTTCATTTCACTAGATGAAAACAAAGCTGAAGAATGTTCTCCAGCCCAACAGACATTTGAAAGTACGGATGTTCCGATCAGTTTTTTTTGCCCTCGAGTCCGAGTCATTTGATTTTGAGAATCTGCCGATACCGAGTCCCGATCCGATACTTTTGATACATAAAAAAATAAAGAAAAGGAAGAAACAGTTCCAGAATGTTCCTTATTTTTTATTTAATTACCTTTTATTTTAATTTTTAACAACAGATCACGTCTGTGAGGTAGCTTGAACAATCAAGTCATAAATAACATACATTCTTCACTTTTGGACTTTATTGCAAATATAAAAAGTCAAATATAAAAACAGATAGCACTTCAACTTAAAATACCTGGCAGGGGTCTATTTTGCCTCAGCCCCCAAAATGCTTAGATACGCCCCTGGGCATGGGACGGAGTTTTGAAGACGATCTGAATTGTATCAACTACATAAATACTACATGCTGATAAATGATTGCTTTATACAGGTACAAACGTGTAGTGGGATCAATCTACCTACATTTTATTTATTTATGAACTTTGTTTTGTTTTCTTGGTTTTTATTTTCCTGTCTTCCTGTCCTGTCTGTCTCTGATCTTCCTGTCCTGTCTGTCTCTGAACGTCCTGTCCTGTCTGTCTCTGACCTTCCTGCATCTCCCAGTCCTCCAGAAAAACTCCTGCCTGCTTCCTTCTTTTTCACCTCACAAGTAACTTTTTAACTAGCAGATCTAATTGATCTATTGACCGCAAAAAAAGCGGTGTGTGCGCCGTGCTGCCCGGCTGCGCCAGTGACGAGCGCTGCAGCACGAGCGCGTCCACACGTCATGCTCAAACATAGACAGAACTTACCAGAGAGAAAATGAACGGACATGAATGACTGTGTGTTAATTATATATTTTTGGTGACGCCACTTATAAACAAAGAAAATGTTACTGTGGTCGTGTGCAGAACGCAGCTGGAGTTCATGAATAATCAGCGGTCTGCCTGCTGCTCTGCCCAGAAGAATCCCTGCTACACTGAGTCCATATAAATAATATAATAAAGGTAGAAACTGGATCTGTTTTGTGCTCCTTCTGGGTGTGTAAGTTAAGGGCATCAGGGGAGCCTGACAACCTTTAGGGAGAACCAAGTTGCTCTCCTGTAATTTGAACCCAGTATCCGAGTCCAGATTGGGAAGTAAAGCCCGAGTACCGATCAGTCTGAAACCACGTGATCGGGGCCGATTTCCGATCATGTGACCGGATCAGGACATCCCTACTTGAAAGCATTTGTTTCAAACTTCAATTTTAACATTGGTCAAACTGTTTGTTATTTTGCCATAAATAAATACAAAATACACTGAGTTAAAGGCCCCGTGTGAAATCCATTGAATTCATGATAAAAAATGCGACTCTTTAGCACCGTGCAGTTCAGAGAAAGTATTGCAGCTACGGTGGCTCACTCATGAGTTTCCAATCTCTTTAGCCTAACCCACACTGGTTTTTGTTTCTACTTGTCGTTCCTCTCAAACATGGTTAACGGGACATTTAGAACGAGAAACTGGGTTAAGGTTAGGGCAGGGGTGAGGAAAAGGTTAAATTGCTAGAGGTTAGATGTTATATGTAGGTGAAATCTCTGTTTTACCGCAAGCATCAGAAAGTCTCCCGATGCGCTGGGGCACCCAACATTATATATATATTAGGGCCGGGACTTTAACGCGTTAATTACGATTAATTAATTAGAAAAAAATAACGCGTTAAAAAAGAATTAACGCATTTAATCGCAGCTTGCATTTCAAGCAAGGCGGAACCTTTGTCATTGCATGTTTTCCTCGTAGACCGAATATCACTGACGCACACAACAATGCACAGTGGCTAATGGCTACTAAAACGAAATAAAAACAGAAAGAAGTTGCCTTGCTTGGACTGATGCAGGATTTAGGAAACACGTCCGCCTCTTTTCTTAACTTGGAAAATAAAAACTTCCAGACAACAACGGAGTCCGTGTCGCGGACATTTTTCAGAGATCATCTCTGCTGCGGCTGCCCGCCCGGTGGCAACGGGAACTTTACAAAAGTTGCGGTAAGCTATATTTTTAACATTTACGTAACATCTATGCAGCGCTGAAAGCACCAGACAATAATTTTGTGCCCTAACAGTAGTTTATGGAAGTAGGCAGATAAACGAGAGGCACCTGGCTGCCGCTGGGAGAACGCTCCGTGCTCTCACTACTCTAAACAATCACAAACAACAAGTCTTAAAGTTGAAAACAGAAGTTTAAGTTAAAACAGAAATACTCTGAAACTTTTCTGATGATTTTCTAAACAATTCTGTCGGGGAATTATGTTTCTGAGACGAGTCGCTGTCTAAACATCACATGCATTACTATCAGGGGCAGCGAGGAACGAGGAAGTTGTGATCAGGCTGGAGATCACACCAGATTCGCTGCTGCAGGCGTGAATCTGCGGGTCTGCACTATCCCCTTATTAACATGACAGCAGAACTTCCCATGTAAGGAAGGTCCGCTCACCTGTTCGTCAGATCATTATTTTCTCGCCATGATCTTTTATCATCCCATCATCCTCCAGTCATCCAACTGGAACCAGTTAGTGTTCCTGATCATTCTCAGAATATGCCATGCCTGCTCTGGTGTTAAAAGTTAGTACATTTAAGTCCTAGATCATATTTGTGCCTGTTCTACTGTCATTTTGAAGGATTATTATTTATGTGTGTGTTTTTACTACATTATGAGCAGAAATGCTAATAAAATCTCCCAATTATACAAACAAGTGAAACTGGAAAAATTAGAATCTGGTGCAAAGTCAAATTTATTTCAGTCATTCAACTAGACAGAGAGACCATTTAAAGGCTCAGGAACCATTTGCAGGTGTTTTCTATTTGTAATTATAAATTTTAGTTGATTTGGGTTTTGTTTCATATCACACAGTGACATGTGAATAACTAAAATGCATTTTTTTTATTAAAAGCTTTAGTTTACAGTAATAACCATGTCTAATGTTTGATTCTCTGTCTCATAATTTTAATTAAAAGTTTTACTTTGAGAGCGCATTTTCCTGAACGATTAAAATGCGATTAATCGAGATTAATTAATTACAAAGCCTGTAATTAATTAGATTAATTTTTTTAATCAAGTCCCAGCCCTAATATATATATATATATATATATATATATATATATATATATATATATATATATATATATATATATATATATATGTATATGTATATTTATATTTATAACCACGGGCACCACCAATGTCTCTCCAGGCTTTCTCACGTTCTTCTTTGAGGCGCTGGTACTTCTCTAGTTTCCTGTGTTCCTTTTTCCTGATATTGCCATCACTTGGTATCGCCACATCAACCACAATGGCTGTTTTCTGTTTGTCCACCACCACAATGTCAGATTGGTTTGCCATCATCATTTTTGTCAATCTCTTTGCATAGGCTATACCTTGGGTCTTTTCTGGTGTGGTAGACGCGCGCGCACACACACACACACACACACACACACACACACACACACACACACACACACACACACACACACATTCTTGTATTTCTGACCTTCTTAGGACTCCTGAGAAAAACCTACCTTCTAAGGACCCACTTTTCTATATAATTTATAAAGATAAAAAAAATTGCATTTCGTAACGTGAAAAAAGGAGAAAAAATTAGCATTACTCAGAAATCAAAAAAATCTATTTTTAATATTTTCAATTTTCTGTTATTTTAATATGCTTGTTAGGTGCCCCCACCCCCCCACCCACCCCAATGATATTTCTGAACATCGTAGAGAGGTCAGGTCTGTTTTGCTGTACTCCAAATACTAGCCTGTATCCTGTACAAAAGGAATGGAGTCACAAAAATGATTAGTTTTGTAAATGGCAGCCAGATTTATGTGTTCAGACACAAAATTTTCACATTATTCTGACTCTATTTCAGGGCCGGAAGGTCTGAATGGTCTGACATTTTACACAAAAGTGGGGGCTATTGAATTATAAATGCATACCAATTTTCATGATGATAGGACCTTGCTAAGGGGGTCAAATCAATGCACAAAGGTCACCTTTGAGAATAGCACTCAGTGAGAAATGCAATGGGACACCTTTGGGGCCCTATATCTCAGGCCCTGAACATCATAGAGAGGTCCAGTCTTTTTTGTTATACTCAAAATCAGCGGTTCCCATGCTTTTTTAGCCATGCACCCCTTTCTATGTCCCGATTATGTCGATGCACCCCCAGCCCCCAAACTTCCTAAATATGGCACAACATGAAATTCCAGGGCAACAAAATGAAGTACAGAAAAAGGTGAACATTTTTATCCTACCTTTCATTATCACTGTTACATGACAGCACACAAACCACATTGGGACCCATTTTTCCCGGTGTACTATCAGAACATCTAGCTTGTAGCTAACATTAATATCAAATTCTGCCAACAAAACGGCTCTAAAACAATTCATATGTAAATGTTTTGCATATTTATTGCAAAATCTAATTTTTCTGCTGCTTCAGTGCTGCAAAAACGTAATATTAATAAGAGATGATTATACCTTGTGTTTTACAACGTTGTTAAAGCTTCAGATTATTAAGAATGCGTTGTAATGTCTGAGATGTTTTTACAAACAATGTATACTTAATACTCCTGGACATGGTAAGAATTACACAGAGGCTTGTGGGGGAGCCCAGTTATAGGGGTGGGGGTGTTCCATTTTGCCTTGGCCCCCAAAATGCCTTGGAACGGCTCTGGGTGTGTGACAGAGTTTTGAAGGTGATCTGAATTGTATCAAATGTATAAATATTACATGTGTATAACATTGTTTCATACAGGTAAAAAGATTTAGTGGAGATAAATCTACCTACATTTTACTTTCAAACACTATTCTTTGTTTTCTTGTTTTTATTTAACTATTTTCCTGTCCTGTCTGTCTCTCATCTTCCTGCATCTCCTCTAAACTCTCCAGAAAAACTGCCGCTTGGATTCTTACTTTTTTACCTCATCAGTTACTTTTGAGCAGATCAAAGAGATCTTCTGACCGCAAAGTGGAGCACACGTGTCGATGCTGTATCAGTGAGGTGAAATCAGCGCAGCACATGATGAGCGAGTGTGTCAGGCACGATTAAAAGACAGTACCAGAGGATATAAACGGACATGAACGGTCATGTGTTATTTATAGTTTTTTGGTTGCGCCACTTTGAGAATGGACCATGCGCAGAACGCAGCTGCCTGGAGCACACCAAATGCTCCCCCATAATTTGACACCCTGGACAGAGAGTGAAAAGTGGACATGAACGGCCTCCTGGTTTGATGCCAGCTCCGGCGTACTCCACGCAGTTTATGGAAGATTCAAACACAAAACGAGACACTGTCTTAAATGCGAGACAGAGCCTGGTCATGCTACTTTCCAGGCCAGCGCATGTGGGCACGGCGCGCACGCGGGGTGTGGGGTGGTGGTAGTGGGGGTGTGTTCAAAAGTTGGGGTTGCTACGCCGTTGATTGGCCCAATCCCGCCTGGTGCTGCCCATGGACGGTGCAGAAGAGTTGGCACTCTGTCTGAATCACTGCGGCACAGCTCCGTGAAAGGCTGAGCAGAGCATGCTTTTGTCAAGGCTTCTCGTTAGGTGCTATTTCAGCCAAATTTCTTAAATCACTCACTCCAGCATGCACTCTTCTGCACCCATTGGCCGTGGCTTCCCTGGATTGCGTCTGTGACATGTGACAGACTTGGTCCGAGCTCTCGCAGCCATTACACTTTTCACCTCGCGCACCCCCTAGTGGCAGCTCGTGCACCCCCAGGGGTGCGCGCACCACACTTAGGGAATCCCTGCTCTAAATAATAGTCTGCCATTGCCAAACTGCGAAAATTGGGTGCTTTGGGGGGCTATATCTCCGGAACCACAAAAGACTTAACCACCAAACCACCTCAGGTGGCTTTGTGCTTGGTCCTCGAACCACATACTCAAAGATGGTGCCGCTGGCACCAGCAGAAATGATTTTTTCCACTTTGTATCAGATGGACACAGGTACTCTTTAGCGCCTCGCTTCCCAGTCTCTATTTTTTGGCCAAAATCAGACATGACAGTTTTTTTATTTTTTTGATTTTGACAACGGATTTCGATTGCTTGGCCCTACAGGGACGACGCCCTCCAGAAACGGGACAGATCGGGCATTCCGTTGAGGAGTTGAGGCCAAAAAGAGAATGACCTCTGGCACCCCAGGGTTCAAAACTACACCAGAACAACAAGCTACGGCTACCAAACCGCCTGGGCTAGCTCGGGGTGATGGCGGCATGCCGAATCGGTGTTTGTTTGGTGAATATCAGTTGAAAAATGCCACATTGGAGGCCACATGGCAAAAATGGTGGGAAAACTGCCCTCTGGGCCCAAACGGACCCGTAAAACATTCTGACCGTCACAAATTCGACGTATGTGGGCCGGGCCATCACCGGGATGCACCAAAATAAATGTTATGCGCCTCGGACCAACGCGGGCCGAAGGACGGCCAAAAAGGGGCTGAAATCTAGGTCAGGCTTCGTTTTGGGCCAAGGGTTTTGGTTGTTGCTTTTAAATAATTCCCGAATGTGTTCTACTAAAGTAAACATTCCTGCTATTTGCTTTCACCGTTTTGACTTGCAGATCCATTCCTGAATTCCTTATGGCTCCTAACCTTCTGACAACAGTCCATTGTTTGTATGTTATGGTTCCTCCTTGGTCAGCCTCCACACCACTCATGAAAAAAAAATCACCATTCTCGCCATTGCTACAATTTCTCCAAATTTGTCTGCCAGTCCAACTTCCAACGCTCACTAAATAAACCTGCAGAGAAAAGGCAGGACCATCGTTCCAACAAACCACACATCCCAAGCCAATCTCAGTTCACCGATTCCAACTGATCTCCTCCAAATCATTTTCACTCCAACTTGCATGACTTCTTACTCCATTCTCAAGATTAATTAACATCTAACCGCGTGTCTGTTTTCTCCTCCAGGCCAGCATTCCTGTCCAGATCTGCTGCTTTCACATTTCTCCCTCTGCCTCTCTCCATGCTTAAAATAAACATTTTAAAACTGATTGCTGTCTGGGTTGTTGCCATATTAAGCTTCTGAAAACAAATTGACAGGTAGTTGTTCTAATTTTATGAGATTCACCAAGGATTTGGGATTACAGTGAAAATACAGCTAAATAAATAAATAAATAACCTATATTATATTTTTGAGAAGTTCTATGCTTTTCAGTTTTTTAGTCTGTTAATGATTTTCGTTGGGACTTAGTTTGCCTTCTTTACTTGTATTTATTTTTCAGTTTTACAGTACCCATATGAACAGTTTTTAAAGTGTTTAAAACTGAATTTGATTTGACCACACGGGAGCTATGAGCCCTAACCAACCACAAAAACTAAATTCATAACTTGCACATAAATGGAAATGTTTTAATGTAAAAGTTTCAATAGGGGTTGCCTCTTTCACTGATTTTCATTTCCACAAAATCATAACAGACTAAAAAACGGTGGGACGCTATTATGCTGATGACTCACTCCCGTGACCCACACTGTGACCTCCAACTGAGCCAAAAAGGCAATACAAGCAAATAGGGCTTTTCTAAAGTGCACTTTGGCACGCCTTCTTGCACATGAGTGATACATCATAATTATCCACACCTTTAGTACTATACTTTATACTATACTGGTAAATACCACATAAATGTTTAATGTAGTTGTGTATCCATTTTCTTATTGAGGTGCAGTACAAAGAAACCTGGTTGTCTGTGTGGCTGCTGAAGTAGATGTGGAGGCAAGAATGAAGCAATGCTCCAGCTCGCAGCAGATAGTGAGGGAGGGTGAAATTGAAGGCTCCTTACTGCAGAAGAAGCCTCTTAAGCTCACTTTCTGATGCTTGTCCATGTAAGGCCATAAAAACCAGAACCAGGATCTTGAAATGAACCCTGAAGTTGCCTGGCAGCCAGTGAAGCTGGAGGAGAAGCGGGGTGATGCGAATGTGTATTGTCGATTTGGTCAGAAGCCGAGCAGGCATTCTGAACCACGTGTAGAATGTTCAGGGAGGTTTTTTCTTGAAACAAGTGAAATGCTAGTTGCAATAGTCCAAGTGTGAGGAGATGAAGGTGTGGATAACAATCTCAAGTTCAGAGCAGGACAGAATGGGAATCAGCTTATCAATGTTTCTGAGATGGAAGACAGAAGAGCCAAATGGGTGGGAGCTGGCTATCTGGTTGGGGCCTGGGGCGGTGGATTGCTTTGCTCGGCGTTGGGTGGGGGTGCCTGCTCATCATCACCCCAACATAACAGGGCCAACTCTGGTGACCGAGGATGGTTGTACCCTCTGTGCAGCAGTACCTGGACCAGAGTGAATAGGGTGTGTATGGGGAGCGTGAGTAGGTGCCTAGTGTTCATTTTTGTAGGTCTCTGGTTGTATGTGTATGTGTGAGCATGAGGGAGGGAGTGTGTGACTGTGTTTGTGTATGTATGTCAGGTAGGGTTTTAGACTCCTCCCCTCTCTTGGGTTTTCTTGTGCTGATACACATTTTTGCTTGACCTCCCCCGCCACATTTGGTGCTGAGCATGGAGCTTTGGTCTGCCTGCGTGTTCGTGGCTCCCTGTGTCGGGGAGCTTAAGATTTTTGGCATCTGTCTGGTTGCTCCCGGTGGCTGCTTGGTGGGATTTGCGTCCCTGGGCTCTGTTGGGTCAATGGCGGGGTTGGGCGCCCCCGGGTCCCGGGTGCGTCATTTGGAATCCCAGGGTGTCTAAGGAAGGTCCCGCCTTTCTCGCCTCTGATTGACTGGAAGGGCTGTCCTACGATTGGCTATTTCATGTAAGAGGAAACCGTTTCCCTTGCTGCAGGTTTTTATGTTTACAGCCAGATCTTGAGTAGTTTTTTGAAGAAAATTTGAACGCATCGCTATAATAAACATCCTTTCTTATTTTGTAACAAACCAGTTTCAGTTTCTTTCATAAATGAACCTGAAAAACGTCAAATGTGAACCTGTAATAATTTTAAATATCGTTGCATTTTATCACACTGTAGACTGACTTTGTATCTTCTGGCTCTATTGGGGTGATCTTATTACTTAATTATTAGGCTATTCTATGTCTTCACTTTAATAAGTTAAGGCTGTTTACAAGTTAGAACACATCTCTCATCATCAGATTAAATGTGAATCAATGAATCAAAAATTAAGTTAAAGCTGATGATGATTTAGACCTGTTTTTCACCCGTTTTCATTATTCTAGAAAAGAAACAGACCTGATGCAAACAGCTGGGCAGAATAGGGCAGTTTTATTAATCCTTTAAGTGCCAAAGTCGCAGAATTGCGACAAGCAGCAATGTTGGATTTAATAAGCCACAGCAGCAGAAATGAGCCCTCATGCAGTTAATGCATTACACTGCGGCGTGGCAGACACCTGTAACTTCAATCCAAGCAACATTTGTGGGTGTGTTACTATTCAAACTTTTGGAGTATTTAGAGCTTGAACCCCGCCCACCAGTCCCAGAGTCACGGGGCTTGTCAGAGCAGTCAGATCGAGTGAGAGCGAGCGAGTGGAATAGGAAAAAAACACAATGCTCTTCGTCTAGTACTGGCAGATTCGGATTCGGAAGAAGACTATATCCTTCCTGAGGTTGATCTGCAGTCTTCTAGCGATACGGAAAGCGTGGCTTCAGCGCACAGCAACAGGGAGTCTGTCAGCAACGATGCGGTTACACAAGCAGCCCATCCAGCCCTTACCTTGTCCGATGTTCCGCGTCACCACTGTCTCTTAT
>SSNQ01000275.1:74905-93579 GCA_006942095.1 Nothobranchius kuhntae
GGATTCTCTGGAGGTTTCTTCCTGTTAAAAGGGAGTTTTCCTCTCCACTGTCGCTTTATGCTTGCTTAGTATGAGGATTGCTGTAAAGTCACTGACACTAGTCAGTGACTTGATGCAATTTGCTGGGTTCCTCATATAGGAAAAATTATTTCTGATTGGCTTAATGAACTGTCCTGAATTGGAATGTTTATTATGTGAAGTGCCTTGAGATGACTCTTGACGTGATTTGGCGCTATTTAAATAAACTTGAATTGAATTGATGCAGGAGATAGGTGTAGGAGACTATTTTCATGTTCAGCCTGCATGAGAATCTCAGAATGATAATCAGAAATAAGATTTTTTTTCGGTGTTCCACATCTTTAAATTAGAAGATTTTAAATCAGTGATCACACTTGGATTGTGATCACAATGAGCCCGTATCCGAATAGTCAGAGCTTTGAACATCGATGAAAAAGCTAATGTTATACATAAGGTTGCACAGGACCTAGTTGGCTGAAAACAATCCAAGACATGAACAGTCATTCACACTCTCATGTAAGTTCAGTTTAGTTCAAATCAAATCAACTTTATTTATATAGCACTTTTCATACAAAAAAATGCAACTCAAAGTGCTTCACAGATTAAAATGGCCCCATAGATCCCATATTCCCATCCCAGCCCCCCTCCCCAAGTATAAAACAATTGACAATTATGGTTCCCCTCCTGCACCCACCTTCCAAAGTGGACATACATTCACCCGCACACTCGTCCATGCACATCTGTAAACAAGCTAATTTTTGAATACAAACACGGTCACAGAACACTCACCCCTCCTCTCGGGTATCTTTCCCTGGATCCGTGTCCACCAGAACCGGAAACCTGCACTGCCCGAGGAAACGAGTGCTAAGAGTACAGGTAAAGCATCTGTCCTGATGATGCTCGACCTCAGTGCAGCTTTTGATACAGTGGACCACAACATACTCCTTGACGGGCTCACAAATTGGGTGGGTACAGTCCCTGCCTGGTCCCAGTCATATCTGAAAGACAGAGGCTATGTTGTCTCCATTGGGGATCACATATCAAAGTTGATCACCATGACATGTGGGGTCCCCCAAGGCTCAATTCTAGGACTGCTACTCTTTAATCTCTACATGCTCTCTATATTTCCAGGTGGTTGGACTACTGCAATGGTCTCCTAACTGGTCTTCCCAAAGAAGCTGTGAAGAAACTGCAGCTCGTTCAGAAAGCTGCTGCTAGAGTCTTAACAAGAACTAAGAGAACGGAGCACATCACTCCTGTTCTTAGATCCCTACACTGGTTACCAGTAAACTACAGAATAGATTTCAAAGTGCTCTTAATAGTTTATAAATCACTCAATGGCATGGGACCAAAATGCATGTCAGTTCAAGGTAACTTCAAGGTCAAGGTAACTTTATTAATACCCGCAGGTAAATTTGATTTGCCATGTGACACGAGAATTAGCGCCCACACAGTCACAAAACACACACATCAATAAGAAATGTAAACAATACATGAATAAAAATACAATAAAATAGCCACGCCAGACTCAATTCTTATTGAGTAACGTTACTGGCTCAGGAATAAAGCTCATTTTACACCTCTTGGTCCTGCACTTTGGCACAATAAATCTCCATCCATATGCCAGGAGAGTAAACTGGGCATGCAGTGGGTGGCCCGTGTCCCTAACATTAGCTTTGGCAATTCTCTCTACCTGCCCACTGTACAGCTGTGCCACACTTTTCACTGGTTTTCCAAGCAGACGACCCGACCACTTTACAATCCTGTTTAGTGTTTCCATTTGTTCTAAAGTTAAAGTGGTAGCAGCCAGCTGTTTCACCTTCTCTGATATTATTGAGCAGAAATCCTCTCACACCAGTGGTGCACAGGTTCTAAATATGCGAGTTTGTAAAGAGTAAAGGACCCAGGGAGGAGCGGTGGTTCAGTGGGACCAACAACCGGATGTTCTAACAGCTGCTTTTGCTCCGAAATGTGGTATTGGTGGAGGTTTGTGGACAAATGAGAGAGAACCATATTATTTTCTTTTTTTTTATCTCTTCAACATATTTATAGCTATGTTAGAAGGTTAAGAGTCATAAAAAATATTTTAAGCTTGCTTGCTTTCCATATTTGCCATTGTAGCTTTACGTGTTAGCCTCTAACCCGTAGATGCCCTGGTTCTTCTTCCATTTTAGCAATACTCCTAGAAATGCGGTTGGCTTTACAAATCCCCCAGCTGAAGGAAACTGACTGGATATGTATGTTTCTAAGTGCTCTAAAGGGATTTCCAATGAGTGTGGATGTTGTTCAGAAGCTGCTATGACTGGGTCTTATACAACCACTAATACTAAAATGAATCACTGTTTACAAAAGTTGTACAATGTATTTAATAGCAGGTAAAACTATACAAATCAGGTATTTTAATCTAAAAGCACAAAAATAAAATATCTGAAATGGACAAACATCACTAAATTACACTTTTAAAAACTTCTGAAGCGTCACACAAATTAATTTATAGTGGTAAACATAAAAACAGCACAATAATAAAATCCAACACTGTTTCATGCTACAGTTTTTTGCTTGGGTTTTCAAAAATAGGTACAGCCAATACTTTTTTTTTCTCAATAAAACATTGTTAAAATAAATAAAGGCAATACAATTAGAAAAGGAAAAACATTAAAAAAGAAACAATCTAACTGTAAAACATAATCAAATAGGAACATTTATTTATGCATTTACAGACATGAGAAATGAGTTGTCATGGTTTAATACTGTACAATTGTATCAGTGTTTGCTAAATGTTTGAGACCTAATAATTACCTTTTAATTGACTTATGGTGTTAAGAGAAGCATTTTCCAGTAACTCTCTTAATAACACAGGTTGCTTTTGATTGTGGTTTTTACCTTGGCTACAATATAGATTCATAAGCAGACAATAAGCATCTGCTTCTCAATGTTTCAGTACAGCTAGCATTAGCACAAAGCTAGTATCTGTACGGAAGGCTTGAGAGTTTTGTTCTCATCATCTCAACTTGTTTTAATGAGTCAACAAACAAGCAGTCACAAGGTGCTGAAGCTATCGGAAATGTGCCAACAGCTGAGGTGTGGAGTGAAGTCACATCCTTCTGAGCATCAAACCCCCGAGCTACGATGCAGGAAACCATACAGGATTCAGTCACTGAGCACTCAATTCTAAAGTGACAGTCACCACCAAGTGGTCAGAGGTCATTACTGACAATATAATCAGGCCTATAGATGCTTTTATAAAAGTCTTTGCTGTTTAGTCTGTACAGTTCTTGAGGCATTTATGTTAAATTAAGACTATTTTTTCAAAAATGAATTCTTACACATTTATTTATTTTCACTATTTTAAACTCCTATCTGACTAAATTAATCACCTACTCCAATCTTTGGTCTTTGAATATGGAAGCATTTTGCCGTCAGTGAAAGAAAAAACAGACCAGTGTCTTGTAATAACGAGAATGTTTCTTGTTATAAAATATTATAACATGTTATTTTGAGAAATAAAAATGTGTTATCAGCAGATACTAAATTGTGTTAATGAGCTACTGAAATGCGTTATGAGATCTTGAAACATGTTATTACGAGATACTAAAATGTGTTATTGAGAAATACTAGACACGTTATTAGAGAATACCGAATTGCGTTATTAACAGAAAGCAAAACAGTTACTATGACATATTAAAACGCGTTATTAGGAAATATTAAACACATTATTAGCAGATATTGAATCGTGTTTTACGAGATACTAAAACGCGTTATTAGGAAATATTAAACATGTTATAGGGAGCTACTGAAATGTGTTAAGAGAAAGCAAGACAGTTACTATGACATACTAAAATGCATTATTATGAAATATTAAACATGTTATAAGGAGATACTGAATCGTGTTATTAAGAGAAACAATGAGATACTAAATCGCATTTTCACGAGATCATGAAACGTATTATGAAATGCAAAAACACGTTTTTAGGAGATACTGAATTGCATTATTAAGTGAAACCAAAATAATTACTATGACATACTAAAACATGTTATTATGAAATACTAAAACATGTTATTAGGAGATACTGAATCACATTATTAAGAGAAAGCAAAACAGTTACTATGACATACTAAAACACGTTATTAGGAAATATAAAACACGTTATTAGTAGATACTGAATCGTGTTATTACGAGATACTAAAGCGCGTTATTATGAAATATTAAACATCTTATTGTACATACTGAATCGTGTTATTACGAGATACTAAAGCGCGTTATTATGAAATATTAAACATCTTATTAGTAGATACTGAATCGTGTTATTACGAGATACTAAAACGCGTTATTAGGAAATATTAAACATGTTATAGGGAGCTACTGAAATGTGTTAAGAGAAAGCAAGAGTTACTATGACAGACTAAAATGCGTTATTATGAAATATTAAACATGTTATATGGAGATACTGAATCGTGTTATTAAGAGAAACAATGAGATACTAAATCGCATTTTCACGAGATCATGAAACGTATTATGAAATGCAAAAACACGTTTTTAGGAGATACTGAATCGCATTAAGTGAAACCAAAATAATTACTATGACATACTAAAACATGTTATTATGAAATACTAAAACATGTTATTATGAAATACTAAAACTTGCTATTAGGAGATACTGAATCACATTATTAAGAGAAAGCAAAACAGTTACTATGACATACTTAAACACGTTATTAGGAAATATAAAACACGTTATTAGTAGATACTGAATCGTGTTATTACGAGATACTAAAGCGCGTTATTATGAAATATTAAACATCTTATTAGTAGATACTGAATCGTGTTATTACGAGATACTAAAGCGCGTTATTATAAAATATTAAACATCTTATTAGTAGATACTGAATCGTGTTATTACGAGATACTAAAACGCGTTATTAGGAAATATTAAAGATGTTATAGGGAGCTACTGAAATGTGTTAAGAGAAAGCAAGAGTTACTATGACAGATTAAAATGCGTTATTATGAAATATTAAACATGTTATAAGGAGATACTGAATCGTGTTATTACGAGACACTAAAGCGCGTTATTATGAAATATTAAACATGTTATAGGGAGCTACTGAATCGCGTTATTAAGAGAAACCAAAACAGTTAATATGAGATACTAAATCGCATTTTCACAAAATCATACAACATATTATGAGATACTAAAACACATTATTAAGAGAATGTGTCTCGTAAAAACCAGTTTGATTTCTCGTAACGGTAAAACACAGACATCTCGCGGGACGTTGGAATCCCATCCAGAAGAAACGATGGGAGAAGATGGACTCAGAGGGAGCCTCTTCATTCATTTGAAGAAACTTTCATTTGTCAGAGAAACATATTTGATTTTTTTTCCCACACAAAATGCGATACTGCCGCTTTCTGGCTAAATTACACTTTTCAAAGTAAAATTTGATTTCCATTTTGTGCTTTTTCCACATTTAAAAAGAAATGTAAAACCTTTTTACATTAAGAAAATTATATACAAAAAATAAGTATATCCCGATATTGCATTAGACGTGTTTTCTTTGTGTGGGGAAAGTTTGGGTGTTTTTATGCTCTTATTTCGTTTGTGCAACCTCTCAGCACAAAAAGCTGTAAGTTGTTTGTAAGTAACGATAGCTAGCTAGCGAATATAATACGTTGAGCTATGCACCAGTTTTCCGCCTTTTTGTTGTGGAGCAGAGGTGTACGACACAACACACCATCACCATTTTACTGTTACGACCTTTCTCATTTAAAACTTCTTTTATATATTGTTACTACAAGAATGTTTCTCGTCAAAACAAGGTTTATATAACATTGTAACAAGCAACATCCTCGTTATTCCGAGATATTGATGCCTTTTTTTTCCATCCCGCTGACGGAGATACGCTCCCGTATTTAAGGCCACCTTCCTACATCTTTTGGATTTTTCTCTACTTTTTACAACTGGTTCTAATGAATGAGTGAATACATGGAATCTGTAGAACTTGAGAACTACTGAATTTGAATGTAAAGCATGCAGATTAGTGTCCATCAATGACCATTGTGGTTTTTAGTTTTAGATTTTTAAATGTTTGACTTCTTCTAAAGTAAATCTTTGCAGATGCGATGTCACCTGTGACTTAGGTAGAAAAGGGATGTTTAATTAATTGACTTGAAGTGTTAAAAACGTTTCGTTACTTAATGTTTTAGCATCTTCACAAATGAAAAATATTAAAACACATTTCTCAAACGCAATCAGCCGACTGTTTGTGCATTTGGTGATCACTATAAATTGTCTTTTCAGTCTAAATTAGGCCTCTTCGAACTTCCACGTTGCAAAGTTTCAGACTTGAAATGAACTGGATTTATTGAAACTCCGGCTGATTCTTCTCTGATTAATGAGAAGACTCTAGGACGTTTATTTTGTGCTGACTTTGAAAAATGGGCAGAAAGAGCTACAAAAACAGAAACCTCGTCTTGTTTTCAGCATCGCCGGGTGGAGGATGGGTATTTGGTTTTCAGGCCCTCTTTGAAGCTGCGAAACAGAACTCGATTCTGTTTGTTCTCCTCTTCTTTCTTAGAGTGGAACTCCCCCTGGATCTTGAAGCCCCGGTGCACAACGAAAGCTGAGCTCAGCACAGAGAACCTGTATCCGGCCACATGGAGCTCACAGGCCTGGAGGCAGATGAGACAATGGGGTGAGAAGGCAGAAATAGATGTAGAAGAAAAATAGGAAGAGAACAAAAGTTGACAAGTTACTTGAGAATCATGTTATAGTTTTTTCAGGAAGGTAATCAATCTCAGATTGTACCAACCTGGCTTATTCGATTGAAGCCGTACTGCTTGAAGATCTCATCATAGAGGGGCACAGTGTGAGGGCCGATGTAGAAAGGCTCCCAGGGGTCAATCCAGTTGAGGGTGTAGGCAACTTCCAGGGTACCCATCTCTCTGACATGACTGTTGACCCATTGGGAATAGTTGGTGGGAGCTTGACATCGAGGACACAGCTCCTCATAAAACGGCCGCACTTCTCCCACCTGGTAGAGCTGTACCAACTCCGCCTTGCTGGCAGGAATCTTTCTGGCATGGCGGATTTCAAAAGCTGGCAAAACAAATACCTCGTCGCTTGCTGGCTCACGCTTCAGGATCATGGCCTGAAAATGGTGGTATAGATCAGCACTTGGCATCATGTCAATGTCAAGGACCAGGATATAGGAGGACTCTGTACCACCTCGGGCAACATTACGGAGGAGGTTGTTGGGGTAGGAGATGTTTCCGTTGATGGCGTAGTTTTTGTATTTATCCTTGTGGGTTTCGAGCCTGGAGAAGACAGAAGCGCAGTCCTCAAGCCCGGCAAAGTGCTCGTGGTCCTGTTCCGGGAAAATGGCAATCTCTCCTGAGAGGCAGACCAGATGAAAGTCCGCCAGGGCTTGGATCTGAGGGCAGAAAAAGCTGAGCGCATAGACCAGAGCTGTGGCAAACTTAACATCCTCGCCATGTGCAAATATAGCCACGGAGAGCGGGTTCTGCCACCTTTCTAAAAGAGATTCCAGGTGATGCAGGTTGTTGATAGTGGTGTGTGTGGCTAAAGTCAGGACGTTGACGTCAGAACCTGCTATCAGATTAGTGGTGAAGTCACTTTTGATCAGGTTTTTGTATACCCGGTACTGGCCACTGTTGTCGAAGATCCCACCAGTGGATAAGGAATATCTCAGACGCTCTTTTCGCGTGTTTTTCTCGGGGTAGGCATTCTTCTTGGCCGCGGAGCCTCCAAAGAGCTCAGAGTAGCGGTACCGTTGCTGCTTACCGTGAAACTTTGACAGAAATGACAGATATATCAGCTGCAGCAGCGCTACTATTAAAAGAGCACTCAGCACCACTTTGAAGACGGAACATTTCTTGGAGAAATGCATACCAGACGAACTAAAAAAACGGTTCGATCTGTGTAAAAAAACAAAAACAATTCCCCCAGCAGGTTACCGCTATGTGTTCCAGCTAACTACATCCAAGCTTCAGTGCTAACGCAACAGACCACATAGCTGAGGAACGTTGTTGTTGATTTCATGGTTTGCTAGCGTAAAGAAGCGTTAACTCAGATCTTTTTACGCTTCGAGAGAACACGAATAAGCGATGGAATGATGCACGTTTCAATCATCTCTATCAAATATCAACACTTACAGGCGCAGACATCATTTACGTAGACGTGACGTAGCCTGGCGTTGCCTTTTGGCGCTAGCGTAGCAGCGGGCCGCCATCTTGGATGGGTCTCTATTCGTCCCCAGTGTATTTAGGAAGGCGCTTACCCAACTGAAAACACATTTTATTATGCTTTTTCACCAAATTAGACCACGACTTGGTATTATAATTACGACATAAACAAAATAAATAAACAACTAAATTATAAAATCCCAATAAGTAGGCTAGAAAAGTAACAAAAATGTCCCACGTGAGCTGTTTTCAATAGCGCGTCGGTTGTGCGGCACAACAAACGGGCATAGTAGCCCACTCTTTTGGGTTTGGAGCGTCAGTGGCCCATCCAATATGGTAGCGTAGCTCATCCTCTGCCGCGACAGCGTCGCATGGCGATGTGTAAGCCGTAGAGTCAGGATGAGAGGCGCCGCTCTCGTAGGTTTTCTTTAGCTGTTGGTGTTACTAACGGGAGCATATTTCTTGTTGTCACAACAAAATAAATTAGGCACCCTTAAAAATCAAGCACTCATTTTGAAACTGTCGCAAAAAGAAGGTCTTGGCACGTACAAGCTCGCTTTTTGTTACTAATGAATAAGATTTTTAAAGGACACAGCTATATTCAGACGAGGTGGCCGAGTGGTTAAGGCGATGGACTGCTAATCCATTGTGCTCTGCACGCGTGGGTTCGAATCCCATCCTCGTCGAGATATGTTTTAAACCCATATTTTGACTGGGGACCATATTAATCTTCTCTGTATCATTCAAATTATAGTATATCTGTTAGCGAGCTAACACGATGCCCACTGAGTGTCTCAGATGTATTTATAGGGCCTCTGGACAAACACCCCCTACTTATGGTGTTGCTGATGAGGTTAAAATTCATTTTAAAAACACCTAAGCACTGTATGAACGGTATGAACATGTCACTAACAGACTGCAGGGTGGACTGCATGAGAACATAAGGTGACTTACTGCCCCTCCTCCAACAGATTACCTTGGAAGAACGGCATCTGAAATGCACAGACAGAACATGATCAGGGTGTCCATCCTAACCTTTACAAGATCTGGACACTGCCTGCTTTCTGATGTGTGTGTATAAGCTTTACTGCTCCACTCCTGAGTTAGATAAACTGCCAAACAGGTCGTGATTCACTTAACTTTCGATGTACCTTGTCCTGTCTGGACTACCTGATGAATAAGTGTGTGTGTGTGGGTGTGTGTGTGTGTGTGTGTGTGTGTGTGTGTGTGTGTGTGTGTGTGTGTGTGTGTGTGTGTGTGTGTGTGTGTGTGTGTGTGTGTGTGTGTGTGTGTGGTTTTGTGTGTGTTTCCAGTACCTGTCCAGAGAGCTGACCATGGCCAGCCTCCCGTTTCCTTTTGACTTTGAGCGCAGTGTAGACGACTGGGTCTTCATGTGCTTCTTTGTAGGCAACGACTTCCTGCCTCACCTTCCGTCTCTGGAGATCAGGTGAGCTTTCTGCCCCTCAATCTGAAGGTTGGGGGTTTAGGAGCATTTTTGAAACAGGCCTGCAGCCTTCCGATTATTGGAAAACCTGCTCTACCTTCTGAGCTACTGCTGATTTTCACCGAAAATCACTGTCTTTGAAGCCGAATCTGGCATTCACATGAATTAGGTTGGGTCTGGATTCAGTCACTTGTTATAAAGTCAATTTTCAGAGAAAGGAGGGGTGTTCATCTTGTCCACAAGCTGTCTTGTTATAGCATGCTATGCATCATCATTTGACTCATCAGACACAGAGACAGCATGTTAAAAACTGTCTAGACACTGGGGAAGTGCCGCTCACATCATGTATGACTACTGTTGCTTCAACATCTCGCAGTGTTACTGAGCGTAAGGTTTGTGAAGTCAAACAACATTTCCACTCCCATCTTAAAGAGGACCTAGAATCTAAACCAACATTTTCCTTGTTGAGCAAAGACAGCTTGGGTGGTGAAAAGTAGTGTGTCAAAAAGTCACGGGGGGGGGGGGGGGGCTTTTCCGGTTACAGTCTCCCTGGGATCCCTGCGCTCTGGGGCAGCTACATCGTAGCTCATCCACACCAGAAGAAGAAGAAGAAGAAGAAAATATCTTTTCTATAGCGCCTCTCAAGATAAAAATCACGAGGCGCTTCACAAAAACAAAAAATGTAAAAATAAAAAAAATAATTTAGAAAATGGTTAAAAATATATTTTAAATTAGCAAAAATTAGACAATTGTGATTAAAAAAATGTAAAGAAAAAGAGACAGTGAATAGATAAGAGGGAAATCAGTGGATCCTGAGGAAGGTGGAATAGGTGGGGAGAGCAGAATAAAGAGAATGGTGAAATGATCTGTCACCTTTGGTCTTTAGCCTGGTGCGCTGCACAACCAGTAGGCTTTGATCACTGGACCTCAGGGACCTGCTGGAGGTGTAGGGACTAAGAAGATCACCACTGTAAGATGGTGCTTGTCCATGTAAGGCCCTATAGACCAGAACCAGGATCTTGAAATGAACCCTGAAGTTGACTGGCAGCCAGTGAAGCTGGAGGAGAAGCGGGGTGATGTGGGTGTGTTTGGAGGACTTGGTCAGAAGCCGAGCACAGGCAATCTGAACCACCTGTAGACGGTTCAGGGAGCTTCTGCTCAGACACGTGAAAAGCGAGTTACAGTAGTCTTAAGTGTGAGGAGATGAAGGTGTGGATAACCGTCTCAAGTTCAGAGCGGGACAGAATGGGACTCAGCTTAGCAATGTTCCTGAGATGGAAGAAGGAGGAGCGAACAAGAGAACTGACATGAGAATCCATGGTGAGAGCTGGGTCAAAGGTCACACCAAGATTCCTGACAGAAGGTTTGGTGTGGGAAGCAAGCTGACCAAGAGAGTCTCTGACTTTGGGAACCAGCTTGTCTGGGGCACAGATGAGGATCTCAGTCTTATCTTCATTCAGCTGTAGAAAGCTCCCAGCCATCCAGGTTTAGTCCAAGCAGGTGTGGAACAGCTGCAGCTTAGACATCTCATGGGGCTTAATGGAGATGTATAGTTGGATGTCATCTGCATAAAGATGGTAGGAGATTCCTTTGAAGGAGCTCAGAATGTGCTGAAGAGGAAGCAGATAGAGGAGGAAGAGCAGAGGCCCCAGCACAGAACCTTGTGGGACACCATGGGTAAGAGATGTGGTAGAGGACCTAAACTTGGAGACGGCCTCAGAAAAGAAACGCTTAGAAAGATAAGAGGAAAACCACTCCAGAGCAGTTCCTGATAGGCCTACCCAGTCTCTCAGCCTCTCCAGTAGCAGGTGATGTCAACAGTGTCAAAGGCTGCAGTCAGGTCCAGCAGGACCAGAACAGAACAGTCCCCTGCATCACTGTGAGTCAGAAGGTCATTAGAGATCCTAAGAAGAGCTGTTTCAGTAGAATGAGCTCTACGAAAACCTGACTGGAAGCAATCATAGATGTTATGTTCATCAAGAGCAGCTGTGAGCTGTTTAGCCACAACCTTTTCCAAGATCTTGGAGATGAACGAAAGTTTAGAGATGGGTCTGAAGCTGCTATGGAGAGAGGCGTCGAGACTCGGTTTTTATGAAGCGGGTGGATTACAGCGTTCTTAAAGTAAGCAGGGACCTGACCAGTAACCAGAGAAGCATTAATTATAGAGAGCACGCTGGGACCGATGGACTGAAAAGCACTTTTAAACAAAGATGTGGGTAAGATCTCGAGGGGCATGCAGAGGTCTTCATAGAGTTAACTAGTTTGGTTAACTCAGGCAAAGAAACAGGAACAAAGCTATCTAGGATGTCAGATCAGGTTGGAGTCGGGAGAGGCAGCGATAAGGCTGAAGGAGAGATGCTAGATCTAACCTTATTGACTTTGTCCACAAAGAAAGAAAGTTTTCACAGTCTGCAACAGAGTGGATCGAGGCTGTAGGAGAGGCAGGAAAGAGGATAATGCTGATGGTGTTGAGCAGCATTTTGGGGTTCGCTTTGCTCTGGGACACCAGGTTGGAAAAATACGAAACCCTCGCGTCTCTGACTGCAGAGTTAAAGGATGTCAGAAGATCCTTTGGGTGCAGCAGATGGACGTGGAGATGGGTTTTCTTCCACAAACGCTCAATTTTTCTGCATTGGCGCTTCAAGCTGCGAATGCTGTCATTAAACCAGGGAGTAGGGTTCACTGCAGGAACTGATCTGGTTCTGACAGGACAGATGTTGTCCAGAAAGGAGAGGCAGTGCTCGTTAAACTGAGAAGTTAAGGAATCTGGGCTGTTATAAGAACAGGGTGGATCAAAAGCAGCAGAAAAATTGCTAGCTGTGCTCTCATTAAGAAAACGAGAACTAACCATATGGCGGGCAGGAGGTGGGGACGCAGAAACTGACAAGTTAAAGAAAATGCAGTGGTGATCAGAAATATAAACGTCCTCAGGACAAACTCTGTCAGCATTTAGACTCAGGGTAAAAACAAGGTCCAGAGTGTGCCCCCTGGTGTGTGTGGGACCAGAAACATGCTGGGTAAAGCTGAAGGAGTCCATAAGGCTGGAGAAATTCATGGCAAAGTGATCAGAGGGATCATCAACATGGATGTTAAAGTCACCAACAACCATCAGTCTGGACAGCTTCACAGTGGAGGATAGAAAGTCTCAAAACTCCTGAAGGAAAGAACTGTTTGGACCAGGTGGACGATAGACCACAGCACAGTAGAACGCGTCCTTACACTCAACTTTAATCAGCTGCAGTTCAAAGGAAGCAAAGCGACCAGAGGTTGTAGAGCTACATGGAAGATGGTCTCTGAAAACAACAGTTAGGCCTCCACCATGACCAGAACCCCGGGCCTGACTAAGAAACCAGCGTGTGAAACTGTGTTTGAATGGGTGAATGACTGATTGTTTTGTAAAGTGCCTTGGGGGGTTCCAGAACTCTAGGAGACGCTATATCAAATACAGGCCATTTACCATATACAAGCGCATGTACACGCACAGGAGCTCACATTGTGCTCTCATAAGTATGGACTTGGGCATTTTCAACACATGCCTTAAGGCGGTGGTTGGCACTAAATGCACTGTGATTTATCATGTGATTGTTCAGTAAAACAATGTTGATTTTATATTCATCAGGTTGACGAGTGATGGTTTGCTCCTGTTGTATTGTTGTGTGTTGTTTTTCTCTTTCTGCAGGTCTAGAAGCAGACTGTTGTTCATCATTGGTTGTTTATTTTAGTGGAACCCTCCCCCTCCTTTTATCTCTTCCTTTCTCTTTCACCTCTGTCTCCGTGTCTGGTCGGAGTTATAAAGCATCAAATAACAATAATAATAAAGTTTTAAGTATCAGGCATGACATTAAAGCAGCAGCTTTGATGCCCCACCTGAGAGTAAATCTGTAAGTTTTGTCTCCAGCATTCAGACATCAGTTCTGTTTGCTTCACAGCCAGACAGGACACGGGAGAAAGAAAAAGAAAAGAAAACACGTGCACAAAATGAATTAAGTATATCTCATAAACTACAAGTTTTATTTGAGTTGTTTTTACTATCAAAAAAAGATATTACTCTAAAATTCTAAAAAGCAACACTTATGTCTCTGATTGAGAGTAACACAGCTGGAACACAGCAGAAATGAGAAAAAAAAATCTGTTCTGCCTAAAAAAACATCCCCTTTATGATGTTAAAATTCCTTCTAAATGAAAACATCTAGAAATCCACAAGAAAGGATCTGAAAATTTGCTGACCCCAAATTCATGCAAAAAAGGTAATAATTGATATAGAATTCCAAGTGGACCTCATATTGGACCATTTTGGGCACATTTTGTGCTGTAGCAATTAAAACATATTAATTATGACCAATAAGACATGATATTCCAAATAAATATGAAATATCAATGTGATTGATCTTTGAATGTTTAATCTGAATATTCTCGGGTTCTTTACTTTTTCAGGGACCATAAACACACTTCATATTAATTCAGTCAGTATATAGTTTATAAAATAAATTTAATTATTTTTCCTAAGCTAATAATTTATACATGACAAGATAAGAATAAGGAGATGTGGTGTGGTGGATGTGAGGTGTTGTGATGGAAGCTAGATGTTGTAGCAACCGTTCTTTATATCTGAGAGAAATTGTGAACTCTGGGTGTAAAAGAATTGGTTGTTGAGAGGATGCTTCTAATCTTAGCAATATTCCAAAGGTGGAAAAAGGAAATCCTACAAACCTGTTTAATGTGAGACTTGAATGACATGTCCTGGTTAAAGATAACACCAAGGTTTCTTACTTTATCTGAGACTAATTTTATGCTGTTCAGGTCTGGTGAGTATCTGGTCACAACAGCTAATAGATTAAAATATAATTATCTGTAAATTCTTGTGGTTTAAAGAACAACATGAGTACAAATATATGAATAATACAACAACAAATGAAGGCATATCTGAGTGGGACATGTTGGCATGAATCTGCAGTTTCCAGGTCTGCAGCTGTGTACTATTTTGGAAATTATACAGGTGGTGGTACGATTTCATTTGAACCCGTGTGTCTTATTTCTGGGTTGAAGTCATGAATCATGAAAATAACTTTTAATTTTATACAAACGACATCATCTCTATAGTACCTATGTTCATTTTTGTTATCATACATTATGCCTGTATTTGCTCTGGAAGGTGTAAAATAACATGATACAGGTCCTTTAAAAAATTCATGTGTGTAACAAACATGGATGTGGGTTGGTGGTTAGAGCTTTTCAGCTAGCAGAAGCTTCAACATCATGTCCCTCAGATGGTTTAGGGTGGAGTTTTCATAGCTTTATTTCCATTTGTCTTTAATATTCAGTTACGATTCGTAAGTTTTACTCATGGGGCGAGACTTTATTTGATCAGGCAGAACACAAAAAACACAATTCTTATGAAGAGCGTGAGTGATGCATGAAAAAGTGCATCGTTCCATACCCTCTAATAATGAAATGGTACTTGAAGCTGAAGATTATCTCATAGTTAATCCAATAATCTCATCTCTGATCCACCGAAGGAATGCTGACATTTCAAATCACCGCTCTCTTCAGGAAATCTGTGGTTACACACACACGGTCTATTTGGTTCCTCCTCCATCAGACCACCACAATAAAAGCCTGTATGATATCAGGACACTTGGCTTTGGCTGAAACGTCCCATTGGTGGTGTTTAGGGGGACTGGTGTAAAAAATCAGTGTGAGCAGATACAAGTAGGGTTGTGTCCTCTGTGCCGTGGAGAGAATTAAAGGTGGTTGTGACGTGATGCCAACTCACCTTTTACTGTCTTTCTTTAGGGAAGGGGCTATAGACCGACTGGTCAA
Source organism: Nothobranchius kuhntae (assembly GCA_006942095.1). Classification (NCBI taxonomy): domain Eukaryota; kingdom Metazoa; phylum Chordata; class Actinopteri; order Cyprinodontiformes; family Nothobranchiidae; genus Nothobranchius; species Nothobranchius kuhntae. Next base: position 90,394 of record SSNQ01000275.1, read on the forward strand.
CATTTACAAAGATGTTGTACATAAAACAGGAGTGAGTACGGGGTGAACGGGTCACAGTTTTTTCTCAGGATCCTCAGGGAGCTCTTTTCCTGACTCAGACTCTTCTCTGTCACCTAATTATGCAGGGATACCTCACCCACAATGGTTTTGTCAACCTGGAACGAGTAGAGATGATCATGCAGGCTGTGGGCGTCGCCGAGGACAACATCTTCAAAAAACGCAAAGAAGACGATGTGAGGTTTTACTGCTGTCCTCCTCTAGTTATGAGTGGGGAATCTCACACGGGTTATTTTGTCAAATTTGTCTTTTAGGAAAATTTCAAGAGGAGGAACAAAGAAAAACGGAAGCGGATGAGAGTGAGTTTCGTGAAGAAAAATGATTAAAGATCCAAGTAGTTGTCAGCACAGATCCAGATGTTCGTTTGTTTGTTTCCTTCGGAACTGTGATTATGTCTCTGACGCAGGCTGAGCAGCAGGGTCCGGCTTTCCTGACCACTGGGCAGTTTGCTCCTCAGGCCCTGGGGAGGCGAGATCGACCAGAACCCGTCCAAAATGCTCGACACCAGGCCTACGGCATGAGGATGCATTCCAACATGGTACAGGTCAACCATTACAACCTAAACTGGGAGCAAAACTGTTCCTTAAATAGGTGTTACTGGTTGTTTTCAGGATGCTGCTCAGTCGCTGAAGGCCACCATGAAGAACGGAGGCAACGTGAGTGTGTGTGTGTGTGTTTATTTTAATATTGCAGAATGAACAACTGTGTTTTTGGTTGTTCCTTCACAACTATTATCAACACCATCTGAACCATAGTCATCAGAATCAGAAGGTTTTATTGCCATATGTGTGAGAATCACAACTTTATGAAATTGCTGCGGTGCTTGGTGCAAGAAAAAAAATTGAGGGGTAAAAATTAGAAGTAAGAAATAAACACAATGAAATGATAATATAGGGAGACAATAATTAGAGAAGCAGCTTCTTTATACAAGTCAGTGTAGTTACTGGTCAGAGCGGGTCAGTGCAGGTGCAAACACAAAACTAGATATTGCTAATTCTGTTGAAGGAAATTCACTGTTTAATGAGAGACAGCTGGTGAAAATGATATGTAAATAAGTAAGAATGCATGTAGACCTACATAATTAAGCAAAACTGAAACACTAATATAAAGTATCTATATATATTAAAATTTTTTCTCCCTTCAAATCTGGGAGGGTGGAACCCCAGCTCCAGCTATGGACGAGCCCCCAGGGGGCCCAACTTGATATTTTTTCATGGGGCCCAAAATCTTTGGCAGCCTCCCTGGACGTGACCATATCACACCTGTACTGGCGCTGCTCCATTGGATACCTGTAATCTTCAGAGTGAAGTTTAAAATACTGGTGTTTGTTTTTAAGGCCCTAAATTGTCTGGCACCGGATTACCTGTTTCATTACATTTTATTGAGGTCCTCATTAGCTTCTGCCTAAATGCAGATGCTAGTCTTCCTGAGGTGTCATACATTTTCATACAATGTTTACATAAGATAATACACGCACACACACGCACTCACACTCACATCCCTAATTCACATAATCTGTGACCTGTCTGACCTTGGGTCATCTGGATCCAGAGGAGGTTTCTTAAGTAAAGGTTTGATTACAGCAACCTTAAAATCCTGTGGTACATATCCATTTACTAAGGATAGATTGATTTACAACACAATACTATACCGTACCGTTTTATTTATAAAAGCGCTTTCAGGGAACAAGGTATGACGAATTGTTGATGCTAAGAATCGAAGGCCATGAAGAAGTAATGCATCTTCAGCCTTGATTTAAAGATGGCAAGCGAGGGTGCTTGTCTAACTGGAAGGGGTAGTGAATTCCAGAGTTTTGTGGCACAGTCATTCATTCACACATTCACACACTGGTGGTGATGAGCTACATTGTAGCCACAGCTGCCCTGGGGCGCACTGACAGAGGCATCACCAATCCCTCTGACCACCATCAGCAGGCAAGGTGGGTTAAGTGTCTTGCCCAAGGACACAACGACGCGACCGACTGAGCGGGGCTAGGACCTGCAACCTTCCAATTACGGGCATGCACCTAACTCCTGTGCCACCCGTCCTTAATTTTGTTAATTAATCTTGGACTTGGTTGCAGACTAATCTTATTGGATAACCGTGATTTGACCCTGGTGCTTCTATGTCTTTGCCTTCATCTGACCCATACACTACCACGACCAAAGAAATCAGCTAATTTTACACCACCTTTCACTTTGTTTCTGCTTGTTTTCACAGAATTGGGGAGAGGGGCATATGGTGCAATACATTTTTTCTACCTTTGCGCTTTCTGAGAAAAAAACTGGAGATTTCTAACAGTAGGATGGTTCATACTTTGTTGGCTTTCAGCCAGAACCAAAACCAAGTATTTCAATTGAGTGGTTCTGAGCACAGGTTATCGATGTTTGGGGCCAACAGACAGATTTCATCATCAGAATGAGATGTCATTAAAATGTGTGTTTCTTAGTGCTTTCATGTAAACTGTTAAAACTGATCTATTAAAATAAATCAATGAAACAACTAAACAGAACCTGGGTTTTGTTGTCCTTCTCAGCCATCTGCAGGCTTCGGTGACAGCAGAGGAGCCAAGAGGAAAGCTGAGGACAGCGACAGCGAGCCAGAGCCTGAAGACAACGTCAGGTAGACCTTTAACATCACAGACAAACTCCTAATGAGGGACCATGGCTCAGTCCTGAGCTTGGTCCAGGAGAGTCCTGTTTAAAGTTTTAACTTTGGGTCCCACTGCAGGAATTCGTTTTTTGAATTTAGGTAGAAGATGACAAGCTCGTCAGCAGATCTCAAATAATGTCTGACTTCAGGATTCAGCGTGGGGTAACTCAGCTCACCTCAGTCTAATTGTTTTTCCCTGCCAGCTCCATGACAATAAGTGGGTTCACTACTCACAGGTGTGTGTGGGGGGGAGGGGGCATCTTTGCCAGAAGAAAAAGCATGGCATGAGATGATCAGAAAACACAGAAGGGACCCGTATGCTACACAGAAACACTGCTCAGCACAACAATGGCACTAATGTTAAACGTTCTGCTCAGTCAGTAGCTCCAGCTCAGCCGAGTGTAGAGATAGTGATGGGCTGTGCCGTGTTAATAGTGCTGCTAAGTATGGTGGAGCACCACCATATCGAGACCGGTA
>SSNQ01000275.1:102249-158162 GCA_006942095.1 Nothobranchius kuhntae
ACATACTTGGATGGCCACTATTTTCTCCAGGACTTTGGATAAAAATGGAAGGTTAGATATTGGTCTATAATTCATTGGGTCATCTGGATCCAGAGAAGGCTTCTTAAGTGAAGGTTTGATTACAGCAACCTTAAAATCTTGTGGTACATACCCATTTACTAAGGATAGATTGATTATATCTAGAATGGGGGCAGTAACCAAAGGAAATGCATCTTTAAATAATTTGGTTGGGATTGGATCCAAAATGCAAGTTGAAGGTTTAGATGAAGCTAATATTTTTGATAACTCTGAAAGCTCAACTGGATCAAAACGGTTCAAGCACAGATGAGGTTCTACAGTCACCTCTGAAGCTGCCTCACTTACTGAGGAAGAAGAAATCGCATTAGGGAGGATGCTAAAGATTTTGTTTCTAATAGAATTAATTTTACTTGTAAAAAATCCCATGAAGTCATTGCTGCTGAGGGCTAAGGGAATAGATGGCTCAGAGCTATGATTCTGTGTAAGTTTAGCAACTGTACTGAAAAGAAATTTAGGATTATGCTTATTCTCTTCAATTAATGCTGAAAAATAAGCAGTTCTAGTTTGTTGAAGCTTATATGTATTTTCAACAGCATAGTTTGGTATTGTCCCCAAACTTCTCAGTACCTGGTTCATCAGTTGTTCCAGAGCTAACCCTAACCCGCCTGCTGGATTCAGAAACTGAACATAATGTTCAACATCACTGTTGTTGGTGTGCTGTATTGAGTAGCATATAGATCTTCTCACACTGTTTACTGATCACCTCCTGCTATACGTTTTATGTAAAGATTGCGAGTCCCCCCTACCCCTGCACTCTATGAGGGCTGCACCCTCTTTGTGTCACAGAGCTGGCCGGTAAAACCAAATGCACAAGAGGGGAGCTGAGTTACCCATGCTGTACCAAACCTTTGTAGGCATAGTAGTGCTGTTGGACAAAGGGCTTTTTGTGTTTTAGAGGATTTATAGATGATTTACACCAAATGAAGCTCCACAGATCAGTCTGATTGCTGTTAATTATTGTCTGAATAATTTTATGGAGGTGAATCCTCTGTCTTTTTGTTGGAATGAATTAATCAGCTGTGGACCCTCTTCAGAGGAGCAGGGGGGATTTGTTTGGACCATTTCTGCTGTCTGTTAACTCACCAATCCAAATCCTGTCTCAGAGGGATGCTCTGAAGGATGTCATTAGTGGGCCCTTGGCGGATGTGCACGTGTCTTTTCTCCGCTGTAGCGCATTCACGGTCTGTAGAATTATGAGCATGCACACCTCACTGCACGGCGGTTCACCTAAAGCATAGAGGACCAGAATCCATGTTTCATTCTTTTGTGTTTATCAGTTAAAGGCAAACGTTTCATAGGATTTATGAATAACTTTGTATTTCATCATTCTGGTCGTAGCTCGTATTTAGAGTCAATCTTTTAGGTAAAATGATGTATAAATAGATTATTTAGAAGTTTAACTAAACACTAGAGCCTTCAGTTTGAAGTAGACTAAGAAAGTTTGAATTTCTATTTCCAGTAGAAACTGCCCCCCCCCCCCCCCACACACACACACACACACACACACCATGATTAAACACTTATTTATTTATTTATGTTGGTGTGCCCCAGGGCAGCTGTAGCTACATTGTAGCTCATTCCCACCAGTGTGTGAATGGGTTAATGATTGTGTTGTGAAGCACCTTGGGAGGTTGTAGAACCCTAAGAAGGTGTTATACAAATACAGACCATTTATCATAAATCAGATTTATTTTGAGAGTTTACACAATTATTTTTGTTTAAAAAAAAATTGGGGGGTGGAATATACCGGTGCACCATTTCTAGGAACTAAATGTTACCCAAATCATAACTCAGAATCAGAATCAGCTTTATTGTCTCCCATCACCGAAGCACAGAAATTTGAATCCGCAGTACAGCCTGATCAAGGTCACACACACAAAACATGTAGAAGAAAAAGAGATACGGGCAGACCACGAGAGCAGCCATTCGAGGCACTCATTTCAGTTAGATAGAAAAGGGATAAAAGGAGGGAGGGAAAAAAAGGCAGTTCAGAGTTACTCCCGATGCAAAAAACACCTTAAACATACAAGCACGAACATGAACATTTCACAGGTTGGTTTTCCACAGCATCTGTCTGCATTCCTTCGTGGGGGTTTAACTTCTTTCAGCTCAAGGCTACCGGGGTGCCAGATTCAGATAGGAAGAATTTTTTGGGTCAGGCAGAGATAATTTTCTCTCTGCGCTTCAGATGGCAAGTTTTGGAGTATTATTTCCTGGTATTCCAAAGACAATAAGCTGACCTGTAGGAGCCCTCTTTCACTTCAGGACTGCTTTTCATTTGTTTTATGGTATTTTATAATTTTATGACTTTATATTTCTGATGTTAATCTATTTCTATTTTGAGATCATTATGATTTCATGACCTTATTTTGTTTTGATTTATGTGAAGCACTTGGTGATTCCATGTCTGTGATAAGTGCTGTAGAAATAAAATAGGAGACAATTTTCATGTTCAGCCTGCATGAAACAAAGTATGAGTGACCCATTAGAATCAGAAATGATTATTAAAAATGTTTTTTTATTTTTATTTATCTTTAAGAGAAAACAAGCACACGCTATTTTGTATTTAGCATATTTACATTAAATAAGCACACTAGCTACTACTTTTTAAAACTTTGATAAGTTTTTGAATTGTTGTGGATAAAAAGCATTCGTCACATTAATTCAATTCAATTCAAAAATACTTTATTTATGCCAGAGGAAAATTGATTTAATTCATCTGTACTTGTTTTATTTAGTTTGACAATCCGACAAGCATATTTCGTGTCCAACTCCTGAATTGAATTTGAAACATGTTTTTTATTGTTGCATGTGTGACACACCAGTCATGGAGCCCTTTATTATGGTAACTGTCTGTATTATCATTGGAATGTGCTGCTTTTATAATAGAGTGGAAAGCTTTAAAGCAGCATTGGCTGCGATGAAAAATTGGTGCAAGATTGTGGGAAGTTACGGTTGTTCCTGGCTGGGAGACATGCTTGTTCAGAAAGGAGAAGTTTTGCCAATCTGCAGAGTTGGATTCCATCTTTTCTTCCTGTTGCAGCCTTTGTTCACTTATAAACTGAACCAGAGGTAATTGCTCTCATCAGAGGATGTTGAACCTGCTGGGTAAAAGAGGTTCTAGTGTAAATACATTCGAAGCTTCAGTAATAGAAGCAGAGCTTCTGAAGTGACAGCAACTAGTTTGGGTCAGAATGAAACTGAGCAGGGCACAATTGAGTCTTAAAAGGAGACATATGACTTTTAAATGAAGTTATAACAGTTTTCTATTTTCACATGAATCCATCTAAACAATTTTATTCTGAGCGAGGTCATGATTCAGATTTGGGATGAAAATGTTTGTTGATTTTTAGGGCTGTGGCTCCTGGAAGTGGTACTTCCCATTCCACTACGCTCCATTTGCTTCAGACTTCAAAGACATCAATGGGATGTTCACTGATTTCGAGAAGGGCACCAAACCAGTGAGGCTGCACACACACACCTCATATAGTTGGTCTCTCAAATGTTCTGTGACAAAATGAGGATGCATAGTGCTGATGGTTTGTTGGATATTGATGTGTTTGTCTGATGCTTGTTCAGTTTAAACCTCTAGAGCAGCTGATGAGTGTATTTCCTGCAGCCAGTGGTAACTTCCTGCCACTATCCTGGAGAAACCTGATGATCAGTGTGGTAAGTCTTATTGATCAAACTGAAAACTCACTTTAAAATCAGATGTTAGCCTTTAAATTTTCTTTGATGCAGAATTCGTCCATTATCGATTTCTACCCGGACGACTTTGCTATTGATCTAAATGGAAAGAAGTTTGCCTGGCAGGGTAAGCCGCTCCCTTTCAGACTAGATCTCTTTCTTCTGAACTGGTTATGTGTCAGAAGTTTTTTTAATGATTTCATCTTCTTGGCTTTGAAACAGCCAACCAGCCAGAGTTGTGACATTGGTTCAACTGATTTTTGTTTCCCTGGAAGGTGTTGCCTTGTTGCCTTTTGTGGATGAGCGTCGGCTGAGGGCAGCCCTGGCTGATGTTTATCCTGACCTCACACCTGATGAAGGTGAGTCCAATGTTCTGCTCCTGGGTGTCGGTCTGACCTTCCAACCTGATTGGAGCAGAACGGGCTGATCTTTCCACATTGGGTCGGCTTTGCTTTGTAGAATCCTTGTGGAAGCAACTGGATTGTTAGTTGAGAAATAGTTGGTGTTGTGTTAAATGTTTTGTTTAAACCCTTTAAAAGTTTGCTGGTTTTCTTCTGCAGAGAGAAGAAACAGTCTGGGAAGTGACGTGTTGTTCCTAGGAAAGCTTCACCCGCTGTTTGACTTCATACACGAACTCTACCGTTCAGAATCTCACCAGGTAACTAAAACCACAGCCTGTCCTATAGTTTCAGGACAAATTCCAGTTCAGTTTGTCGGTTTTGTTGTTTTGGTCTTTTTTTAGACTAAAAGGATTAATAAAACAACTTACGTGGGGAGTTAAAGTCTCGCCTATCTACTTCGTCCATGGGTCCTCAACTGCCAAAACACATGAATGGGAGTCTCTTAAGAGGTTCAAGTTATTTTCTGATCCTGTTTGATCTGTGCCATTGATTGAAGGCGTGTTTTGATGCCAAGAAAGCACTTATTTTGAATGGATGGCAAACGTTATTTTAGGTTTTGTGTGAAAAGACATGTAGAACTTGAAATGCATGTAATCATATTGACGTCATCAAACCAGACACGGAGAAGAAAAATGGCTGTGAGTTTAGCGAGCTTCACACCCTTCTTCCAGGATTACAGTAGGAGCATTAAAGATGGAGAAAGCCACTATGAATCTGGTCATATGGTCAGTAGCAGCTACGCTGGGGAAGGAGATTCTGCTGTGATGTCATATATGCAACATTAGATGTGTTTTCAATTACGTCTTTTTTACAAGTTATAAAATCTCAAAATACATGACGGTTAAAACTTGTATAATTATTTATCAAGTAAACAGAAGTACAACATGTGTGAGATTCAGTGCATATGGCAAAGTGGATTAGAAAATAGCTCTTTTAGACCCGTTCAGGGACCCGTGAGCCGAGTGGAAAGGAGGGAGACTTTGGCTACTTCACACTGCAGGTATTGATTCTCAATTCAGATTCTATTTTTTTATGACAACAAAACATTACTCCACAAACAAAAGGGGGAGGGTAAAACCACATCAAACAATGGGCACATCATTTAAGCTGTTTTTATAGGACCAGAGCGTTTGCAAAACGGGATTTGCCGCGGCTCCCTGGGAAGGATAAAGGTCGTTTATAAGATCAGAACGTGGCGGTAATGTGGCGCAACCGTGGCAATTTTATAAAAGATTAGGTGATGGCGGCATAAAGGGGGTATGGGGCGGTCTGCGCTGCCGCAGACTTCCGTTTATCTTGGACATAACTTGCTTTTTATTGAAGCTGTGATCGTTAAGTTTTTTTAACAAGCAGCTCCTAAAGGTGTCTGTCCCCATCAGTCCCTGTGCAGACTCTGGTGGTCTGAGCTTCAGCTCTAACAGAGAGGCTCATGGAGCTCTGCGGGGCTCCAGTTTGCCATCTCAGCTGATTTTGTTCAAAAAGCAAACCTTATTGCCTGTGTTTACTTTCATTTTCAATAAATTTGCCAGCCGGAGCTCAGCAATAACTCCCCACATCATCATGACATCTGCCTCTGTTGCTCCAGGGTGCATATGACAGACCATTACCGCAATATTACTACCAAGCGAGGCGGAACGAAGGCTGCAAAATTCGCGCAACGCCATGCTGGCATGGCACGTTTATAGACGTACCATTGCGGTAATGTTTCGCCGATTTGCCGGCATGGTGTGTCTTGTAAAAAGGGCTGTAGTGAGTCACAAATGCTCCCATGGGGCCCCATATGTGACCAAACTTTCCTTAAACACCCTTCACTGCAAGGTATATCTTCTCTAACTTAAAGAGCAAATTACAGGTAAAACTATTTTTCTAATTCGTATAAAATTCTGTCCAAAAAAACTATTAGAAAAGTTTATTGTGGATATTTGGTTGTAAAACACATTGTTGTAAACACGCTGTTTATTATTCCCCAAGTAGCTTTTGTGTTTTTATTCTGATTCAATAGATTACCATAACAATCTTTTTTTTTTGCTTCCTAATTATTGTTACCAATTTATTTTTATATTTTTATATCTATCTTCTGCTTCCCTTGTTTGCAATTTTAAAGACTTGTCCCAGGGAAAGTTGCCAACTCTGCAACGCTGAAGCATGCTCTGTGATTAGCGTCTGTATGTTAGCAGTAGTCTAACGCTTTTGGTGCTGACTGGTGCTCAGTTTATATTGCATAGAGCTCTATGGGACAGGGGGTGTGCTTAGCAACCAAAAAAAGACGTATTTCTTACATTATTTCACAGTACATGATGACACGGTCACTTTTATGGATTTCTGAAAAATCACACATAATTCCTGGAAGGGGAAAACTCTGGATAGTTAGTACGGCATGACCATTCAGACTGAAGTCACTTTCAAAAACATCAGATACGTATCAGAATCAGTACCACGTATGAAAGTGACTTGAATCAGATTTGAAAAATTCAGATCTGTGCTGTTCAGACAGTCTTAAAAAATCAGATGTGAGTCACAGGTGGGGGAAAAAATCGGTGTTGTTGCGCTTCTGCCTGCAGTGTGAACGTAGCCTCAGGCTCTGTTTTAAAAAATCCTATTTTGAAACACGTGTTTCAAAATAAAATTACTCTGAAAGATGGAAACAAAGCTTTATATGGTTGTGCTTAGTTAGTATGATGGTGTTGAACTGACTGGTTTCTGATGGTTCTTCCCTTTCAGGTCTCTACGATCCCTGCTGAGCTCTGCCATGGAATCCAGGGTTCATTAAACCTCGATGAAGACCCAATTCTGCCAGATAAGTAAGATACACTGGCGGCATCCTGATCATGTTCTAATGTCATGTTTCACCCAAAAACAAGCTGCTTAGATGTTTGTTGTTCAGCCAGTGGTGACTCCCCTGGAGGGGTTGGGGGTGTGGCGGAATTTCAACATATTGTTTCCTCACAGTACCTTAATTCCAGATTTTTTATCTATGTATATGTTTGCTATATTCAGGTTATAATCCTGGAAGAAGTGACTGCTGTTTTTGGTACAGTGAAGGGGTGAGGGTTGGGGGTGTTGACCTGGTTGTGTATTATTGATGACTGTATTCTGTGTTCATGTGAAACACTTTGCGCTGATTTCATCTTGAAACATTTTCTACAATTAACATTATATTTTTGTCCTGCAGGATAGTGAAGTCTCCGATCCCGACGCTGCGAGACATTTCTCACTGCAGCGCCATCAAGTGAGTACCTGATCGGCTGCTTTAGCTGTTCTCTTCTGGTCAGGTTCTAGCATCACTGCTTATTCTAACCAGCTGGGCCTGTGGTTCTCACAGGCTCCATGGCGTAGCAGTTGGCAGCTCTGCTGCTAGGAGGTTGCAGGTTCAAATCAAAGCTACTGCCTCTTTGCGTGGAGTTAGCATGTTGTTCTCATTTATGTGTGTAGTTAACGTGTTGGCATGTGTGAGTTTTTTCAGGTTTCCTCCCACAGATTCTCACAGCAGTGAGAGACAAACGGCTTCAGTCTGAGGCTCATCAACTCCACAGCATCCAGAACGATAATGATTTGCGCATGCGTGAATTCCCCACAGGCTGATTCTATTTCCCTATCAGAGGCTCCCCCTAACGGTAGGCATGCTATTGAGCCGGCCAGTTAGTTTGCAGTGGGCGTGTAGGACTAGTTTGGCTCCAGGCAGACCGCCTTGGAAAGAAGACTGAAAAGACAAGCGGTTGCGTGCAGGAAAATCCAAGGCGACCTTAGTGAGAACACTCCCTAACTGGTCCAGGCGGAGTGGTCCCAATGCTAGTGTGTAAGTGACAAAAGTCCCTCCAGCGTGTCCTGAGTCTTCCTTTAGGTCTTCCTCCAGTTGGACGTGCCCAGAAAACCTCACCAGGGAGGTATCTAGGAGGCATCTTAATCAGATGCCCGAGCCACCTCACCTGGCTCCTCGATGTGGAGGAGCAGCGGGCCTACTCCAAGCCCCTCCTTAGCTGCTAGGTTTCCCATCTCCAAAGAGTACTTTTAAACCAGGTCAAAGTTTGTGTAGAAAATAGCTTACACAGTTTTCAAATGCATTAAAATCCTTTCAAACTTCAAACTGATGTGCTTTAGAAGAATTTTTTATATAGCGCCTCTCAAGATTTAGTAAACCACACTTTTATTTATTTATTTTTTTTGCAGTGTGAAGTTCAAGGATCCTCAGTTTGCAGAAGGTTTTGTGTTCAAAGCTGTCCTGCTGTCTGGAGCCAAGTAAGAATTTCATCATCTCATCACATCTTTGTTTAACCTTCACTGAACAGGGGTCAAAGTTTGCCGATATCGTCACTTCATTGAAAGGGCCCGTTTCATGCTTTTTTTACACTTTCCAGTGAAACAATAGGCACAATATATGATAAAATCTTACTGTTGGCACAACTGATATGTCATTGTTTTACAGAGATAACTAAATATAAACTATTATCATGAGCCAATCCTTCAATCCAAGCATAAGACACTTGGATTTGAAGGAACCCCACCATCACCTGTGTGAATTCCAGAGGTGTGGACTCGAGCCACATGACTTGGACTCGAGTCATTTTTTTAATGACTTCTGAACTGACTTGATAAAATCTATAAAGACTTACGACTTGATTCGGACTTGTGACTTGAATCGACTTGCATCTATTGACTTGATGATGACTTGAGCATTTTTGATATTTTAGCACAAAAGTGGCACAACATGGACAAAGATCATGAATCATTCTTCATTCTGGGTTTGATTTACTGCTAAATGCAGCAACTGGGAATGTGGGTGTCCCCCTAGAAGTGGGGGAGGGGTTCACTTTTATTTAGTTAAATGTATAGAACGTCATTTAAAGAACATTTGATGTTCAAAACACAAAACCTTAAAACCGATTGTTGTTTTGTGATTCTTTTTCCAAACATGCAACAGAAAAATTCTCATAAAGTGAATAAAGATTAAGGTATTTTAAATAAAAAACAAGCTAAATGTGATGAAAGTGCACAATTATAAGTAGTTTTTGTAAAAACAATGATGTTTCTTCCTGACTCATTTAATCATTTTTAATGCTCTTTTTTTACTCATAGAAGTAAAGTTTTACTTCACTAACTGCAGGTGAACTTATGCTTTGCTGCATTTTAGTTGACTATAGTAAAAGAAGGTTGCAGATTTGTCTTTTTTCTCCATCTTGATCAGCGGGTCTGAAGGCTGAGTGCAGCGCAGAGGGAGACTGGACTGTTTAATAAATGGGACAAGAAATGGGAGAAACTAAATCACAGGAGATATCCAAATGTTTGGACCTTCATCTCCTTCTTAATCCCAAACCACGTCTGCATAACCAACGTTGCTGTGTCGCCTTTACAAACATGTCTTCATCCACCCGCTCCAGCTGCAGCTGCTGTGTTCAAAGTTGGCAGAAACGGGGATTCTGTCCTGGTTAAACTCCACAATAAATCAGGATATTTCCAGCAGTAGACTTGAACACATTTGCCAAAAGATTTGTGCAATAATTAAGTGTTTAATTTACCTCACAAAATACAAATTCTCAGTTGGATTTTACCAAACACGGGGATGTTCATCAAATATAAAAGCCGTCCCTCATTATTTAGGACATCGTTTTTTTAATCCGACCTCCCATTTGATGGCGTGACTGCTCACTGACACTGATTCCACTCTTTCTCTAAATATTAAATAACCACTAAAATAGTAGCCTGGCAAGCCGTCCTATAACCTTTTCATGGACTAGAGAACGAGTGATCCACTTCTGGAAGACACAGCTGATTCCCCCCCCACACACACACACACCGCTGTGCCGTGGCAATTGTACAGTCCACCAAGTTCGTGTGCAAGCAACTTTACCTGGTCCCTGCACACCTCCACCAGTAAGGCTCAGCAGCACCTGTTCTTCTTGACTGTTGACTTGATTGTTTTCCAGGATTCCCAGTAAGGTGCTGAAACCAGGAGACTGGGAGAGAGGGAACAGGGAACCGTGGAGACCACAGCTGGGCTTCAACCCCAACAGACAGCAGGCTCACCTGAACCAGTCAGCCTTCAGGGCTCTTGGGTAATTTTATTTATTGGTATTCATAATAACATCTAATAACTACTCACCCATAGTTCTGGTCTCTTGCTTCCTCCCGCTACTCATTCAGTTGCCAATTGACTTCCAGTTTGGTTGAGTTGGAGTTGGGATCTGTTGCTAGAGAACCCATTTGGACCAAAACCTGATATTGCAGAACCAGATTGCGGTGGTTTAGTCAGGTTTCAGGTTTATTTATTTATAAAGCGCCTTCATATGGCCCGAGGGAAGAACAAAACGCTGAACACAACAAATTACCACAGTTTGATATAAAAAACCACAACAAAATAACAATTAAAAGCATTTAAGAAATTAATCAAAACCTGTAGTTAAAATTTAGGTGGGACCAGCAGACAAGCAGCAACCACCCCTTACCGCTGAGCAATGTAAGTAAAAGCCAGTGAATAAAAATGTGTCTACAGCTGACCCCTAAAGATGCTGAGTGAGGAAGCATGCTTCACAGTTGCAGGCAGCTCTTTCCAGAGCTTTGGCCCCAGTACTGAAAAAGCACGACTCCCTCTTGATCCGAGTCTGTGCTTGGACAATTCCTGCTCTGAAAACTGAAGGGACCTCAATGGGATGTAAGAGTGAATCAGATCAGACAAATAACATGGACCCAGTCCATTCAAACATTTAAAAACAAGACTTTAAAGGAAATCCTAAAAGACACTGGAAGCCAGTGTAGGGACGCAAAGATGGGCGTGATGTGCTCTGGCATCCTGGAACCGGTCAGTAACCTGACTGCTGCATTTTGGACCATCTGAAGTTTTTCTATGGAGGCCAGCGAATTACAATAGTCCAGCCTGGTGATGATGACGGCGTGAATGACAGTTTCCAGGTGTTTTCTTTGGAGAGCAATGGCCTAATCTCTGCAATTCTCCTAAGATTGAAATAGCAGTAGTAGTAGTTTAGTGGTGTTAAAAGCTTGTTTTTAATTTAGCACAGAATAGCCATAATGCTAATAATATTAATAACATTATATATATATATATATATATATATATATATATATATATATATATATATATATATATATATATATATATATATATATATATACACACACATACATGCGTACAAATATTAGGGGTGTAATGGCTCACGGGAAAGTGTTAGTCCTCTTCAGGTGTTTTGCTGTATGCTCCCATTAAATGGCTGCATAAAGACATAAAATTAACTTTTGCAGGGTTTTTTTCCCAGTAGTAAACAATAACAGCTGATGAACTGGTTTAAATTCTCTCATTAAGCAGCTTGATTAGGATACCAGCCCTTTCTCCACACTGATATTATAATTAAAAAAAAATGAACAGTTGAACATCTGGCTGTGCCCGACAGTAGCATGTTTAGGACATAATCATCAGTGATTAGAGAAAACCATTTATCCCTCTTTTCTGCTAAATCAGTTAATCAGACAGTTTGATTCTTAAATGGAGCCAAACCAGCAGCTGCTTAGATGAGAAAGAAGAATTGAATTTATTTTAAATCAACAACCAAACACGCCAGTTTCTAGTAATTCCCTACTGCGTAAACCTGATGGAACTCTTATGGTCTCTGTGGTGTTGATGATTGACTACATAGTTATTAAAATGATCAGTAAGATGTGATGATTCCATATAAATATGAAATATTGATCTGATTGATCTTTGAATGTTTAATCAGAAGATTCTAGTTATTTTACTTATTCAGGGACCATAAACACACTTGGTATTAATTCAGACAGAGTCGGTAAATAGTTTATAAAATGAATTTATTTCTATTTCCCTAAACTAATGATTAAACATGACAGGTATGAATAATGAGATGTAATGGAATGGATATGGAGTGATCTAATGTGAGGTGAGGAATGTTGGAATGGAAGCTAGATGGTTTAGCAGAACCTTTTAGTATCAGAGAATTTGTGGAGTCTGGGTTGTAAAATAAACTTGGCTGTTTGTTTGGTAAACTAGAAATTTGTTTATAAAATCCATCCCACGCAATCTGTTGAGTCTACGATACCCTTTTGTGGAGATTCTCGTGCGATCCAGGAGGTCAGGAGGTCATGGTGGACACTGCCAGTGGAGAGAACTTCTCAATATCAGGAACTCGAAGAAGAAGAAGAAAATATCATCAAAGGTCACGCCAAGATTCCTGACTGAAAGTTTGGTGTGAGAAGCAAGCTGACCAAGAGAGTCTCTGACTTTGGGAACCAGCTTGTCTGGGGCACAGATGAGGATCTCAGTCTTATCTTCATTTAGCTGAAGAAAGCTCCCAGCCATCCAGGTTTTGATAGAGTCTAAGCAGGTGTGTAACAGCTGCAGCCTAGACATCTCAAGGAGCTTAAAGGAGATGTACAGTTGGATGTCATCTGCATAAAGATGGTAAGAGATTCCTTCGAAGGAGCTCAGGATGTGCTGGAGAGGAGAGGCCCCAGCACAGAATTAGCTCCGATAGGACCCGTCTAGTCTGAGATCTCTCCAGGTCACATCAGGAAGCTGGATTGCTTGTTTGCATCTAAGTCCGTTTGTTTAGCTCTTAGAAGAGCCGTTTGTCTGATATCAACGTTGCAGAGAGGTTTGACTGGATGTCAAAAGAGATGATGGTTTCAAAATTGCTTCATACTTGATTGGCCGAATTGGGCGTCAGCTGGAAACTGAATTAATCAGGAAGTAATTCCTGTTTTATTAAAACCACATTATTGACGCATGTGGCAAATTAGGCAAATCAAAATTTGACACGTTTGAAAGTTTTATCGAATCATTTCTCAAACGTCCCACCGTCCTTCAGCTGCAAAGATGGTGAGGTGAACCCTTTGTGAGGACGTTTTACGAATGTTTTAAAACACTTTTGTGAAGTGAATATAAACATTAATAAGTATCTTCTTATAATGTGAATGAGTGTAGATGTTGATTAACTTGTTAAATCAAACACATACTGATCTGGTGTTAAGATCTGAACTGGATAATGCAGGAACAATATTCATTTTAAATCCACCATTGATTAAAGCACAGATTATTCAAACATTTCATTTAAACATCTTCATTCAGCACAGAGGTTGTTTTCATGTGGCAAGTGATTCACAGAATCTTTTTGTCTTTCAGTCACAGTCTGAACAGAAACCAGAATGTGGGGGGGCAGTACAGCAACACACCACCCCCCAGCAGCTACCGCCAGGGAGGCTTCCGCCCCACACAGAGCTCAGCCCACCAACCTGTCATGTGTAAGTCGGTTCAATTCAAGTTTATTTATAAAGAGCCAAATCAGGACCAGAGTCGTCTCAAGGACCTCTCTACAGTAAACATTCCAATACAGGTCATTTCATTAAGCCAATCAGTAAAAAGTTTCCTATCTAAGGAACCCAGCAGGTTGCATCGAGTCACTGACTAGGATCAGAGTCTTTACAGCAATCCTCATACTAAGCAAGCATGCAGCAACAGTGGAGAGGAAAACTCCCGTTTAACCCTAACGCCCCCCAATTGGGGGCCTCTACAGTTTCATGTCCCAAACATCTACAACTGTCCACATTCTCCAAACACAACTAAAACCACAATCAAACAGCCCAGATGGGAATCAAGGCCATTTTAAATGGTAATAAATTAAGATACAATGATATTTTAACATTATTTTAGAAGAGCATCTGACCTTCACTGGTGTCTGCTGGAAAAAAAATACTTGAACAAATTTACTTGAGGACCCCTGGAATAAATTAAACAATTGACTAAATTTCCTAAAGGGAATTTGAACTCACAACCTCCATCCTGTCAGCACTTTTGCACAGGGCAGCTCTTCTAAAATAAATTTCAAGTATTATTTTATCTTAATGTATCAAAAACCAAAAATTGCTTTGTTTACAATCTAAACTGTTTTGGTTGTAGATGTAGCTGTGCTCGGGGAATGCAAACAATCGCTGACACTTGGGACACGAAACTCCAAAGGCCCCCGATTGGGAGGCGCCAGGGCCCAATGACAAAAGGCCTAGGGCCTGAAGGTTGGTTTGTGCGAGGTCCGCACGGCTCCGCTCAGAAAAGTTGCTTCATTTTGCGTCATTTTAACAACCACGCCCCTCCACCGCGCCTCCGCACTGCCCAGAATTTCCGCAACGCGCACCTCGGAAAAATTCTAACCACGCGGACGGACGGACGCGGAAAAACATGGCAGACCGGCAAGAACTAGTATGGCAGAGGTTCGTAAATTCAGACATTTGTATGATTCAGCTCTCAGAGATCACCGTGATCAACATGTTGTTAATAATTCTTGGAGAGAAATAGCTCGCACTGTCGGAAAAGACGAGAACGCTGTTAAAAATGCTGAAATGCCGTGTTGTAAACAGTAATTTCTACTTCTACTATGGTGAAGTGTTGGATGCATGCTGTAGAGCTCCATGCTACCCCGTTCAGTTTGGGAGAATATTGGCTCACCGCAGAGACAAGCCGCACGTACCATAAACGCTGCGAGTTGTGAAGCGCGTTCCATCCGCGAGCCGCATCACTGCGCGGAAAGTGAATGTGTCAAGCATAAACCAAGCTTCAAGGTTAACAGGAAGAAACCTCCAGAGGATCCTGGCTCAGTATAAGCAGCCATCCACCATGACTCACTGGGGATGGAAGAGACAGAGCACGCACACACACACACACACACACACCATATATACCAAGTAATGTTTCTATGGTAACATTGTGATTTCTTGGTAAATATTCTATTTGGTGAGAGGTAAACTTTATTGTATTTATCCTAGTGAATCTATAATTAAACGGGTAAACTAGTAGTAGCACGTTCAATGTCAAAGAAAGTAAAAAGTTATTATGAGGAGAGGGAGAATGTTTAAGTGGTTAGCAGCAGTGTGCTAGATGATGGCCCCCTCCATGAGGCCACCACAGCTCAGCAGAACATCATTGTAGCTTCTTCTGGGGAGGTGTGTGCCTCACGGACTAAAGCTGGGAGCTGGTTCCACAAGAGAGGAGCCTGATAGCTTAACCCTCCCACTGTCTTTATGGGTGGCCCCGTGAGGAAAGTTGACCATTGAGCAGGATTGATGGTTTATCCTTGGAGAGCTTAGGCCAACCAACCATTTCTCCCCATCCCCACACATTTTTCTCCTCCTGCTCCCTCACATCATCACACAATCATACACATAGAACCTTGGAGGGTGGACAAGACATGTTTTTCAGATCTTCGCAAAATCTTTACCAATACTGACATGTTTCGGAAAATCCACAAATAATACATAACAGTCCTTGGGACAACAAAAAGTGTAAACATTTTAACATTTGTTTGAATTTAAGACGATGTACTGAAAAGTCATCATGATGACTAGTTAACATTTGGAAGTTGAAGGTTTTTGTGCAAGAACACCAGTTGATCTACATGCTGTGGTTTGAGAGTAGATCTTTTGGCCGTGACAACGTCTCCAGCAATGGAGAAAACACGTTCTGCAGATACACTTGTTCCAGGGATGCAAAGGTATCCTGTTGACAGTTGAGCCAGGAGAGGAAATTTAACCTTGTGTACCCTCCACCAGTTTAAAGGGTCCTCAGACAGGGGCAATGATGAAGCTTTCAAATAGTTATCCATTTCCTCATCAGCTCTGACATAGGGGGTCTTGGATTCTTCACTAACCTCAACATCGTTGAAAGTCGAGGGATCGTCTGCTGAGGTTCCATCCTTCTGAACTTTGGGTTGCACCAGAACTTTCGCATGCATGGCCAGAATACACTCCTGCTGTTTAGGGAAAAAATAAAAATATCATTATTTTATCTGATAGGGAACTTGTGTGTGTGTGTGTGTGTGTGTGTGTGTGTGTGTGTGTGTGTGTGTGTGTGTGTGTGTGTGTTAGCAGACTGGTAGAGAAAAGGCACTAAGGTCAAAGTTTGACAAGAATCGGTACATTTTTGAGCATTTAATCTACTGATTTATGTATAATTTCTCAAGACAGCTTGAAGTGAGTTAACTTGTAAATATTTTACAGGAGGAAAAATATCGAGAGATACATATCGTATATCTGAATTCAGCCAAAAGATATGGAGATATAAGTTTTGGTCCATATCGCTCAGCCCTAGATGGACGGATGGGTTATAACACCAGCTTGTGACACTCGCACACAAAAGCTGATGCATCGCTCTACTGAGCTGCTTTTTGGGTCACGACTTTAAGAACTAACTCCAAACTGAACCCCCACCCTTCCACTTTAGTATGCTAGCATACAGATGATAGTCATAAAATTTGAATATGATGAAACAGTTGATTTATATCAGGAATTCCATTCAAAAAGTGACACTAAATTCATTCATTACACACATACTGATATATTTCAAATGTATATTTTTTTCAATTTTGATGATAAAAACTGACAACTAATGAAACTCCCAAATTCAGTATCTCAAAATATTAGAATATCAGTTAAGATAGTGCATAAAAAGGAATTTTAGAAATGTTGGCTAACTGAAAAGTATGAGCATGTACAGCATTCAGTACTTGGTTGGGGCTCATTTAGCCTGGATTACTGCAGCAATGAGGCGTGGCATGGAGTCAGTGGTTCGGTCAGCAGTCTGTGGCACTGCTCAGGTTTTGTGAGAGTTTCTCTTGCAACTAAACCGGGTCTTGTAGCAGTTCTTCTGAATTGTTGAGTATGGTACAATACATCTTCCTCTTAGATTTTCTATGGGATTAAAGTCGGGCCAGTTTGCTGGCCAATCAAGAACAGGGATACTATGGGCCTTAAACCAGGTATTGGTAGCTTTGGGACTGTGTGCAGGTGCCAAGTCCCGTTGGAAAATGAAATCTGAAGGTTGGAACTGTGGTGAAACTGGACTCAACCAAACCAGCTGCTGTCGCTGGGACCAGGAATGTGATCTTGGGGACAATTGGTTATTTTTCTGCAGCAGTGATCCTTTGTCCTGGAAACTAAGCAGCCTGCTGCACTGGGCTGTTGTTGGGGTTCTGGTGGGAGGTTGTATTGTTGTGGGGGGCCTGGGTCTGTAATGAGACTCAGAAGTGGTCTGCAGGACTCGTTGGCTCTTTCTAATTGGGGGTGTGAGGCTTTCTGAAGAAGGATGGAGACTGAACCAGGTCAGAGTTCAGAACATTCCTCTGAAAGGGTTCTGATGCCAGGACTGAAACTGGGTCAGAAAAGAAGAAAACATCTTTGAGGTTTCAGAATGTCTAAACAGGGTCAAGGGCTCGGACTGGATCAGGAGTTATGGACCGGATTGAATTTTCAGTCAGATAAATTACAAGTCCAGTTATTTAATTGGATCAGAACTCTGCCGTATTGTTTCCGTTAGTTCCAGATGAGCCTGGTTGGATCTGATGAGGTTCTGTTAGAAGAACCTTTTGGTCCATCTTACACCAGTAAGTTCAGTTGGTTCTTCTCAGCTGTTTTAGTCTTGAAGTTTTTCTGCAGCATCAGTTAGAAGTTCTGGTTCTGGAAGAACTAAACCTGCAGGGCTGCAGGAAATGAAATGATCTGATGCCTTGCCCTAGGACACACACACACACACACCACACACACACACACGCACGCACGCACGCACGCACACACACACACACACACACACACACACACACTGTTCATGCCAGAGATGGACAGGTGTCCTCTTGTCTCTGGGTGAGGACCAAGAAAAGACACGGGTTCTAATTGGACTCTCCCTGGGTGGTCCACTTCAGATTGTCGAGATAATCAGACAGAAGCAGAACAAGTTCTGTTGTAGTCATCTGATTTCTGTCAGAACCATCAGCTGGTCCCAGACCTGCTTTAGGATACACACACACACACACACACCTTGTTGCAGTGGCAACAGTTTGAGTGTGTGTTTCAGAATTTATATTTCATGTTTGCGTGCTGCCAGCTGACCCGGTTTGTGGAAGGGGTCAGGATCTGGGTGCCCCATCCTTGTGAGCAGGACTTCATCAAACCACTGATCGTTCTTTTCGTTGTCTACAGATTCCAGGCAGAGCACTACACCTGGAGCTCCGCCCTCCTTCAGCGGCCATCAGCCTCCATTCACAAGGTGAGTTCCTGTTTCCACGGTGACTTCTCTGATCAGAACAAATAGATCGGAGCTCCTTCTGGGTCTGAGCGGGGTTTTATTAAAGAAATCTAGAAATAGAAATTTTTTTCATTAACTGAAAAAAAATTTTTTTTTTTTGGGAGAAAAACAAACTGAAACTGAAAAGAGCGTTAACAAACGTAACTAAAACTAACTTAAGCTTAGTTTTTGTGTTAGTCTTGTGTGTAATTTCTTGTAGTTCAGTTTTTGAGCACGTAACTCAGACAGCTCAGCTGTCAACGTTGAGCGTCATGAGTTGGAAGGAAGCGACAGAGTGGGAGTACTTAGAATAAAACTGCATTTTAGATGAAAGTAAATATGTGGAACGTTTCTCAACTCCACAAATCTGACAAGACCGCTAACCTAGCTTACATCAAGAAGGTTAAGGAGCATCCGTCCCCATTTACCTCGGGATCAGAAGGCAACACCGGGCAAAGCAATGTTGTGCCTCCTAATGTTCATATAAAAATCCTCTAAATGGTGATTTCTGTAGGTCTGTGTATACTACCAGCTTTGAAAGTGTGTTTTGCTGCATACCTTTGATACCTGCCTGAATGTATTCATTTTTATCCCTGATGTGTAACTGTTATTACAAAAAGACTCAAATTATGACTGAAACATATAAAAGTAAACTGAAATCAACCCATTTTGAACAAAAAAAAACTAACAAGTTGTAAAAACTAATTAAAGCTGAGTAGAATAAAAATTTTGACAGAAAAACTAAATAAAAATTAAAATTGCAAAATTATTAAAATCTCTGGTCTGAGCACACCTGTTTCACTGGGTTATCAGAAAGTCTTTCGATAATTCAAGCATAAACAGGTCCGGTCTGGTCCGACAGGACCAGGATCAATTGGGATTCAGCTCAGACCTGCCTGGACCCGCCTCCATTGGGATGCTGCAGCTTCAGAAGTTTTTTATGTTGCACAACAAAGTTTTGTGATGGTTTGTTCAGCTTAATGAGGCGTCACTAATCCTCCTCCTGCACACACCAGCTATCGGTTTGGGCTGGAGGTCCTTTCAGATTCCTAATTAGGTTCCCCAGTTCTCCTCTTTAGGTCCATTGTTGCTGAGAGTCACCTTGGGTCAGCTGTTATTAGGGTTGTTTAGCTCCTCCTGACGGAGCGGGAGGAGCTCTGAGAAGGATTATAGACTCCAGGGTTGACTTAAGTCTGCTGCTGCATGGCCGAATGTGATCTGGTTCCATAATGCGGGATGTGATGATGCTCCAAGTCATCCTGGTTTAATGCCTCTGCTTGAGGAGGGGGTCAGCAGCCCTGGTTCTAATCAGTTAGTAGTCTGGACCAGAACAGTCCTGGATCTCTTGGATGAAACATCAAACCATATTTTATTTAAAAAGTAAAAAGCTGTTGTTTCACTTTCATTTATTTGGTGAAAAATGAGGAAATGAAACTGATTTAGGCAGAAAAACATTTATTGTTTCTAAAAATCAGGTTATTTTTCTTATTAATAGGACCTGCCCAGAAAACACAAGGATACTTCAGGGGCAGGTCCTATTGTTCTTCACTGGACAACACGCTCGGCTTATTGTTTATTTACTTCTTCAGCCAAAGAAACTGTGGCTGGAACAGAAAGGTGCATCCATGCACGTTACCCTAAAACAACCAGATATGTGATGTCCCATTTCTTAGCGTGTTGAGTTACCGTGCCAACGCTATTAGGAAAAACTATCCCAAACAACCTCATTGGAAAACAAAGATGAATCACCCAAATCCTTGATCAACCTCGTGGCCTTTGAGCCTAGAAATGTCCATGGGGATGTGATTCGCTAGTGTATCAGCACTTGAACCGAGACACGTTTAAAACAGGTCACAAGACATTAGACTCGCATGTTGAAACAGATTTTTTATATATTTACAGTTCTGTTAAAATTACAGGTTACATTCAGGAACATTTTGGCTCAATCTGTCAAAGTTTAGTATAATTATAAATCTGGCCGTGGCTCTGGTTTACGTATGGAGGAGACGCCGTGCACTTATTCCAGATATATGTTCTTCAGTCCTGTGTGGTTCATAGTTGTTGTTTTTGTTGATAGTTATTATTAGTAGAAATTGTTGTTGTTATTAATAAACAGTCTGTTTGCAGGCAGCAGCAGCAGCCGTTCAGAGCGGGGGGGCCTGTCTGGGATCAGCAGAACCCGAACCGTGGAGGTTACCAGCAGCACTACGCGCAGTGGCCCAACCGGCGTGAGGATCGCCGTGACAACCGGAATCCGCATCAGCAGGTAAAACCGAGTTCCCAGAATCTGACAAGTTTTCCAGGAATAATGAAGTTCCGTTGGTAGAGCCTTTGGGTTCTAGACACAGAACCCTTTAGTCTGTAATGGTGAAGGAATCATTTCCTTTATTATATAAAAAAGATTTCAGTGAAATAAAAGCAGGAAGAAAAGTTGTAGTTTTATGACCTGGAATGCTGTGATTCCTTTTTGGAGCCAGGTAATCCACCATGTCTTTCCTAAAGCGGGTTCAGAACCATTCAGGATCGTTTGACTTGAATTTGATATATTTTCTAAAAATATTTTTCCCAAATTTTCTGATTCAGTGGGTGAAAAAAAATTATTTTTCCTTTTTTGTGTCTGAATTTTAAATTTCATTAACATGTGACCTGATGCCTGTCTGCGACCTTTGACCTCCAGTTTAAACTTTTTTTTGTTTTTGTTTCAGGCCTTCTCCAGAAGCTACCCTCCCCCACCTCCATCCAGGCGCTACAACTGGAACTAAACAGGGTCTTGTAGCAGAACCCAGATGTTCTGAACTGGTTTCTGAGAGAAATTTCTCCAATTGGATCAATTTGAATGAAACCAGTGAACTAAAATTATAATTCGGGTTTAACAGGTTTTTTATCAAACTTTAACTTTTATTCAATAATAAAGAAAACATTAGTTTAATGTTACTGCTGAAACTCCAATAAACATTTTTCTGACATTAAATATTGAGTTTTCTTTCTGTTAAACATCCAGAACAAAAGCAGGATTTATCAGAACCAACCTGAAACCTTTTGTTGGACCCGCACTTATTTTGAAAACCTGAAATAAAATAATGAAAATCAGGAGAAAATCCGGGTCCAGGTTCCGGTTCTGGTCTTTGGGTCTGAGTGGTTTAAACCCGTCCGCGGTGCTACCAGGTTCGGCCGAACAGCAGACTGGACCCGAGCGCACCGCCCGTTAACTCCATCAGAGCCGCGTCGGTCTGTGTCATGCTGATCTGAGCCTGCGGTCCCACAGGGGGACCCGGAGACATGTCCTCCATGTCCTCCGCGGTGGACGACGAGTTCTGCTGCGGCATGGCCTCCGCCAAGCTGCTCTGTCGGTTCCCGGTCCGGTTGCAGTCTTTGGCTGTCTTGGAGAGCACCGGGGACCCGGAGGCCTTGTCCTTGACCTGCCGCTTCAGCTTATAGCGGTGGTTCTGGAACCAGATCTTGACCTGGTTCGGGGTGAGGTGGATCAGGCCGGCCAGGTGCTCCCTCTCCGGGGCAGACAGGTACTTCTGCTGCTTGAAGCGCCGCTCCAGCTCCAGAACCTGGGCCTGTGAGAACAGCACGCGCCGCTTCCTCCGCGGAACCATGGACTTGGTACCGGAGTCCATCCCACCGGAACCGCCCATGAACCTGGAGACTTAGAGAGAACAGTCAGTTTGTCTGAAAATCTGAATTTAAAAATCTGGATTTATTTATAAATGTTTAAAAAAATCAAACGAAAGTTTAAAATAAAAGAAAACTCAAACGAATAAAAACAAATAGGAAATAAAATCAACGTCAGAACCAGAAAGATTATTGGGCCCAAAATGGAATAAAGTCACTTAATAAAACAAACAAAATCTAAACGAAGCGGCTCGTGTGTTCTACAAAGTTCTGGTTCTGCTCCAACATAAACTTGGACCGGAACCGTTTCTTACTCGCCGGGTATCTGCTCTCCGGTCCCCCGTACCAGGCCGCTCTGCCGCTCCGCACCGTTTCATAGGGCGGCAGCTCTCCCACTGTCCCGAAACCGCTCCCGGTGAACGGTGGGTGGGTGGCACAGGCCCCTCCGGGTCCCAGCGCTGCAGCGGAGGAGGACAGGTGGTGGTGGTGCATCCCGTACTGAGAGACCTGTTGTGTCCGGTAGGCGCACATCGGGGACCCGAGGCTGCCGGAACCGGGCTCCATCCCTCCGAACCTGCGATAGCTGTCCTCTATTGGGCTCAGGATATCTGTGACTGAGAACGGTGTGGACTTTGGGCTGAAGGACATGGTGCGCCACCCCCCACCCCCTAGCCTTGGTTCGGTTCGGTCAGCTGCTGGATGCCGTTGCGCGTCTCCTCTCTTGTTCCCTTTGAGGAGACCGGTGGGCCTTCTCCCACCGGACCCAGGGGGGCGGGGCAGGATGACGGACCTAACGGTTCCGACCCGCTCCGTACCGCGGCTGGCTCCAATTGTTCAAAGTTTGTTTAAAAGATCCGAGTCAGCAGGTGGTGAAAATAATACTTAAATTTATCAATTATTTTTATACGAGCTTTTATTGTTGTAAACGTGAGAGTTCGGACGGGTTTGGTTCTGAGCGCTCGGGGGTTCGGGCTTAATTAATGGGTTTTGTCTTGATTGAACCGAACCCTTCCTGTGGTTCGGAGGATGAGGTTAATTTGTTTCAGTAAATAGTCCTAGCCCAGATCATGAACATGTTTCAATTTCATTTTTAAATTAGATTTAGTTTTGTTTCTGATTTTGAAACAGAAAATGTTAATAAAACAAACTAAATAAATTGTGATTTGGAGCTACATAAATAAACTTGAATTGAATAAAATAAACTGCCCTTGTTTTTTTAACGAAATAATGAATAAAAAAATACAGTTGGGCTAATTTACTTGTAAACTTCTGGTCGAGTCGTTTTTATTATTTATCTGATGTTTTATTAAAACGTTCTCCAGAAAGCTCTGATGCTGCACATCAGAATTATGTTAACATTAGCTGATTCGCTGATCTCTCTCTCTCTCTCTCTCTCTCTCTCTCTCTCTCTCTCTCTCTCTCTCTCTCTCTCTCTCTCTCTCTCTCTCTCTCTCTCTCTCTCTCTCTCTGTCTCTGTCTCTGTCTCTCTGTCTCTGTCTCTGTCTCTGTGTGTGTGTGTCTCGATGAGGATCTGTTCCAAAGTGAATCAAAGCAGAAACTGGACGGGGAGAGAAAGGATGAGACAGGTTTGAATGAAACAGATTGGGGTTCTGGTTGCATAGCTTTCTCCAGAATGTTTTTTTATATAACTGGCTCAAGAACAGTCACTGCGTTATCGTTAAGGATTATTTCTTAAAGCCACAGTGTGTAATATCTTTACTTGTTTATGATCAAATTCTGTGTATCTGTAAACAAACTTGTCCTTTTTTCATTACTAACTCTCCCCAAAATCTGTTCTAAATATTCATATTAGCTTAACAACATTTCAGAAAAATTTCAGTCAGGTTTTAAGCCCCGTCATAGCACTGAAAGTGCTCTTTCAAGAGTTTTTAATGGCTTTCTTTTAATTGCTGATTCTGGCCAGTCAGCAGCTTTGGTTTTACTTGATTTGTTGGCTGCTTTTGACACCGTTGATCACGGCATCTTGTTGTCCCGCCTAGAGTCATGCGTTGGTCTCCGAGGTATTGTTCTCCAGTGGTTTAAATCCTACCTTCACAAGAGGTCATTTTCCGTTAATCTGGGACCTTTTACCTCGAAAACAGCACCTCTGACATGTGGGGTGCCTCAGGGCTCCATTTTGGGTCCAGCACTTTTTTCCTTATATATGCTCCCCTTAGGCTCTCTTTTAGAGAAATATAAAATTACTTTTCACTGTTTTGCTGGTGACCTTCAGATCTATTTGCCACTTAGTGATGCCAGGTCAATTGGCTTCCTGTCTCTTACAGGATCCATTTCAAAATTTTACTTTTTGTTTTTAAATCCCTTCATGGCCTGGCCCCAGTTTACATCTCTGAGCTGCTGTCCGCTTACATCCCTGCCAGAACCATGAGGTCCAGCTCTTAAGCTCTTTTAACAGTTCCAAAAACCCGACACAAGACTCGCGGTGACAGAGCTTTCTCTGTGGTTGGTCCCGAAATGTGGAACAAGCTGCCACTCAACATCAGGACCACATAGAATCTAGAGCATTTTAAATCCCTTCTTAAGACACATTTTTTTTAATTTGGCTTTTAATGCAGGTTGACTTGAGCATCTTAATAGTTTTTAACAGTTTTTATTATAGATTGTGACTGTTGTGTGCTCATCTTATTTTAGGTTTTTATCGTTGATTTGTTGTACCTTGTACAGCGCTTTGGGTGTAGCTTTGCTGCTGTAAATGCGCTCTGTAAATAAAATTAACCTTGACCTTGAAGTTTTAAATGTTTTATATACATAATCTGTGGTTGATGCTTCATAGCCATGCACCATCTTGAAATACTGTAGCCTATCAGGGACATACAAGATATAATGCGTTGTGTTTCGTGTCTGTGCTTTGACACGAAACAGGGTATCCGTGGGTCCTTAAAAGGAAAGTTGCTTTTCCAAATTTAAGGACTTAAAAATCTTTAAAAATTACAATCCTTAAATACAGTTTCCAAAGGTCTTAAATTACCAAAGACCCAATAAACAAGGTCCTTTTATTTCTATAAAATTTTCGTGAATTTCAAGTTAGTGTTCAGCATTTTTTGTGTATGACATTCGCGTAAGCAGAACCGTACACATTCAGTTGCTTGTGAAAGGGGGCTATTTTTAGATGAGCACATTAGCTGGTTAAGCTAGTGGGAGCTTGCGCCATGGGGAAGTGCAAGTTTATTGGTAACTGGATGGCTAATCCCACGTTCGCGACGTGGTTAGAACCTGTTCCTGTTTACAATCCCCCAAAGCATTTCACAACACAACCAGTCATCCACCTATTCTCCCACACATTCTCAGGCTGGTGGGGATGAGCTACATTGTAGGCACAACATGGTAGTCCATGGTTTTATCACCTCTGGATTAGATTACTGCAACTCCCTCTACTCTGGAGTTAGCAAGGCTGCCCTAGCTCAGCTCCAAATGGTACAAAATGCTGCAGCTAGATTCCTGACTGGCACCAGGAGGCATGAACACATCACACCAATTTTGGCTCATCTGCATTGGCTTTCGGTCTGCTTTAGAGTCGAGTTCAAAGTACTCATGTTTGTCTGCAAGTCACTATAGGGCCGTACACCATCATACCTCTCTGATTCAATCACCCTGTACACTCCATTGCATGCTTTGAGGTCATCACAGCTGGAGTTGTTGGTCGTTCCACGTGTGCGGTGCTCGACCAGAGATGGCAGGGCTTTCTCGGTCTGGGCCCCCAAATTTTGGAAAGACCTTCCATTAGAGATCAGATAAGCACCCTCTCTGCCAGTTGTTAAGAGCAGGTTGAAAAGCCACTTTTACACCATGGTGAGAAATGACTAGCCTTCTTTTAGTCATTCTTATCTTGTCTTTTAACTAATATCTTTATTGCTTTAATCCATTTTGTTTTATTTTAGTCACTGCATGGTTACTGTTGTTTTACTTCTTATATCTTTGTTGTGTGTACAGCACTTTGGTTCAATCTCTCATTGATGGAAAGCGCTTTATAAATAAAGATGATGATGATGATGATCTTTGCTCAAGGTCCGATGCAAGAGCCTGACTGCTGCTTCCTCCCTCTGAATTTAAGTCAAACTCCTTGAAGCTCCTACATGACTTTACAGCTTAAAAGTTAAAATAATCATATGTGTTGAAGGAATAAGATGTTTAAATCAAATGTTTGAATAATTTGTGCTTTAATAGCTATACTCATACACATTAGAATAATATAGTTATTAATGTTAACATTCATTTCACAAAAGTGTTTTAAAACATTCTCATTCCCACAAAGAGCTAACCTCTCTGAGTAGCTGAAGGAAGGTGGGACGTCCATGAATTGTATTGATAAAACCCTCAGATGTGTCAAATTCTGATTTGTCAAATTTATCAACAATGTGGTTTTAATAAAAAAGGAATTACTTCCCGATTAAATCGGTTTCGAGCTGACTCTCGAACCAGCCAATTTGGGAACAAGCATTTTGAAGCCATCCCATCTTTTGACCTCAGGTCAAAGCCTCTCTGCAACGCTGCGGCTAATAACAGACAAACGGCTCAATCAAATCAATGATACTTTATTAATCCCAGAGCCAACAAACAGACTTAGATGCAAATAAGTATTCCAGCTTTATGTTGTGACCTGGAGAGATCTCAGACTAGATGGGTCCTATCTGACCTAACCATCTATTACCTTAGCCCTCAGCAGCGACGACTTAATGGGATTTTTCACAAGTAACATTTATTCTATTAGAAACAAAATCATTAGCATCCTCTCTAATGCGATTTCTTCTTCCTCAGTAAGTGAGGCAGCATCTGAGGTAACTGTAGAACCTCATCTGTGCTTGAACCGTTTTGATCCAGTTGAGCTTTCAGAGTTATCAAAAATATTAGCTTCATCTAAACCTTCAACTTGCATTTTAGATCCAATCCCAACCAAATTATTTAAAGATGAATTTCCCTTGGTTATTGCCCCCATTCTAGATATAATCAATCTATCCTTAGTAAATGGATACGTACCACAGGATTTTAAGGTTGCTGTAATCAAACCTTTACTTAAGAAGCCTTTTCTGGATCCAGATGACCCAATGATTTATAGACCAATATCTAACCTTCCATTTTTATCCAAAGTCCCTGAGAAAATAGTGGCCATCCAAGTACGTGAGTATTTAAACACTAATGATCTGTTTGAGGAATTTCAGTCTGGTTTTAGAGAGTATCACAGCACTGAAACTGCATTAGTGAAAGTTACAAATGATATTGTCATGGCGTCGGATAAGAATCTTGTGTCTGTTCTAGTCTTGTTAGATCTCAGTGCTGCCTTTGACACAGTTGATCACTATGTTCTTTTAGAAAGGCTTGAACATGTTATAGGGATCAAAGGAACAGTGCTAGGCTGGTTTAAATCCTACCTGTCAGAAAGATTTCATTTTGTAAATGTGCATGATAAATCTTCATACTCCAGGATTGCTTGTGGAGTACCACAGGGTTCAGTGCTTGGACCAATTTTTTTTAATATATATATATATATATATGCTCCCACTTGGTAAAATGACTAGACAGCATGGAATAAACTTCCACTGTTATGCTGACGATACTCAGTTATATCTATCCATTAACTCTGATGAACCTAATCGGTTAGTTATATTACAGGCTTGTCTTGAAGACATAAAAAATTGGATGGCTCAAAACCTTTTGCTTTTAAATCAAGACGAGACTGAAGTTCTCATCTTTGGACCCAAAATTCAGAAAAGGAAAGTGCTTAGTCAATCACCTGACCTGAATGGCATTAAATTGGTCTCTGAGAACAAAGTAAGTAACCTTGGTGTTATATTCAACCTGGACATGACATTCAAATCCCACGTTAAACAGGTTTGTTGGATTTCTTTTTTCCACCTTCGGAATATTGCTAAGATTAGAAGCATTCTTTCCAGGAGTGATGCTGAAAAACTAGGTCATGCATTTATTACATCAAGACTGGATTACTGTAATTCATTACTCTCAGAAAGTCCACAGAATGTAGTTTAAAGTCTTACACTTGTCCAAAATGCTGCAGCTAGAGTTCTGATGAGAATGAAAAAGAGCGATCATATCTCTCCTGTCTTAGCTTCCCTACATTGGCTGCCTGTTAAATTCAGAATAGATTTTAAGATCCTCCTTCTCACATATAAATCTCTCAGTTATCAAGCCCCATCATACATCAGTGACCTGATTGTTCCATATGTTCCTAACCGAGCACTTCGCTCTCAGACTGCAGGTTTACTGGTGGTTCCCAGAATATCTAAAAATAGGATGGGACACAGATCTTTTAGTTATCAGGCTCCTCTCTTGTGCAACCAGCTCCCAGCTTTAGTCCGTGAGGCAGACACCTTGTCTACTTTTAAGACTAGGCTTAAAACATTTTTATTTGATATGGCCTATGGTTAAAATCTGATGTTAGCCTAGATCTGGACAAGTTGGTATATGCAATGTTTGATAAATGAGACCCCTGGCCATTATTGGAATGTTTATTACGTGAAGTACCTTGAGACGACTCTTGGCGCCATATAAATAAACTTGAATTGAACAGCCTATGGTGAGAGACACTGGAGTCATGGAAACTATGGTTTCTGTGGTTCATCCTGCTTTAATGGTTGAAGAGGAACTCCAGATTTAGTTTCAGCTTTGTTGCTGTTTGCTTCGAAATTACTTTCTCTTTTTGAAGCATTTCCAAAAGCTCCCAATGGTTCTGTTTAATGACCTGTTAGAAGCAGCTGGTGTTTGCTGCCACCAGCTGGCCGCTTTGTGTACAAGATATGTCTGTTTTAGTAGAACTCTGCTTTGATGAAATGACAAAAACGTGAAATACAGTTTGCTGTAATTTTAGTGATTCAGGTTGAGGTAAACTCACGTATATCCTCCAAAAACACAAGTTAAATAAATAAATAATATGCAAACTCCACACATGTAGACCACGGCTGGGTTTACAATCTGCAACCTTCTTGCTGTGAGGCATGCAGTAGCTACAAAGTGTTCCAACTTGCTGCAGGTGAATGAATAAAACGTTTCAAAAATCTAATTATAATAAAAAAACAAAACCCAACCTTCTTCATTTTGGTCTAAGTTTTGCAGGTCCAAGAAGTCTGTGGTGGTGTTCTCGAATCTCCATTGCCATGTTGGGTCCCCTCTGAGGATAGTTGAATTTGAATTGAATTGAATTTGAATTTATGCAGTCAAAACATAATAATAATATAATCAAAAAAGCATTACATTACATTTAAAGTGACTGAAAAAGCTCAGGGCGAAGCAAAATGCTTATATTTATGCCTGACCTTTTAAACAAATTAAACAAATTAATCTACCCCTTTAACACAAATCTGTACAATTTAAGCAAAATAGAAGAAAAATATACACCATTTAGTCAAATAAGTTCGCAATACTCTTACATTTACAACACAACTTATAAACTCTTGTAACTATCAAAAATTATCTTCAAAACCATCCTTTTAAACAACAAAAATGTACCACAAGTTCTTACATTTACACCATAATTTAACCCCCACCACAGATATACATTTCCTTTTAACTTCTTTTTTTTGCCAAAGGAACAATACATTTATTAATATCTCTAAAATCATACTTAGTTTCTACACAAGAAAAAAATGTTTGTATACTTTGTGGAAGTAACTTTAATTTAGCCTTATACATTATTTGCATTATTTTATAGTAAACTAAATCATTAAATTTCATAACATGTGCTTTTAAAAACAATGGATGTGTATGTGCCAAATAATCTGCCTTATTAATAATAAGTATTGCACATTTTTGTAAGAGAACTATTGCACTAACTAACGTTTGATCAGTCAGCCCCCAGACTTCCACACAGTATGAAATAGGTAGTATGAGTGAACAATAAATGATACATAACGCTGCATAATTCAACATATGTCTTGATTTGTACAGTATGGCTATAGTCTTAGAAAGTTTTCCTTTAATGTAATAAACATGCTGTCTCCATTTCATTTTAACCACCCCCAAAAATTTAATTTCTGTCACCCTTTCAATTTCAACATTCCATATTTTAAAGTTAATTTCTCTGTCAAGTTCCTTTTGATTACCAAATATCATGAATTTAGTCTTTCTTAAATTGAGTGATAGTTTATCAATATCCAACCAAGTCTTAAGAATTCCCAATTCTTTTTCTATTAAGGGCAAATGTTTCTGTAAATTATTACCTGAACAACAAAAATTTGTATCATCTGCAAAAATTACAAATTTAAATAAATTAGTGACCTTACAAATATCATTAATGTAAAGTTAAAAAAAAAGTTTTTGTCCAAGAACAGATCCCTGGGGAACACCACAAGTAACCTTCCTAAATTTTGAGTTTGTTTTATTGATTTCGACATATTGCTTCCTATTGTCCAAATAACTCCTCATCCATGAATAAGCCACTCCTCTTAATCCATACTTATCCAGTTTTTTAAATAATATACTGTGATCAATAGTATCAAATACTTTTTGCAAATGAATAAAAATCCCAACAAAATACTCATCATTTTCCCTGGTTTCTGTTATTTTTTCTACTATTTCCATAATTGCATATGTAGTTGTTCTTTTGGCTCCTGCACACTAACATAGAGTATCTGTGAATCAACTCGCTTTTAAATTTCTGTTTAAACCAGGAGTGGGGAACCCTGGTCCTCGAAGGCTGGTATCCCGCATGTCTTTGCTCCAACTCTTCTGATTCAGTGATTGATTGACATGTTCTGCAGCTTTTCAGGCCCTGCAGAAGCTTGTTAATCACCTGCTATTGAAATCAGGTGGGATGATGCAGGGCTGAAACAAAAATATGCTGGATAGCGGCCCTCGATGGACCAGGGTTCCCCACCCCTGGTTTAAATGAAACAATCAAAAATGAATTTTTGGTTCTGTTGACAAATATCTGGGCCTTGGACCTGCTTGCTTAGTATGAGGATTGCGGTAAAGACTCTGACACTAGTCAGTGACTCGATGCAACCGGCTGGGTTCCTTAGATAGGAAACTTTTTATTGATTGGTTTGATGACCTGACCTGTATTAGAATGTTTACTGTGTGAAGGTCCTTGAGACGACTGGTTGTGATTTGGCACTTTATAAATAAACTTGAATTGAATTGACCTGTTTACCTCTGGCTGCTCTTTTATCTTAACAGATCCTGGATTTTTTCTAAAACAGCAGGAACCAAGCAGAACCTTTTAAGCTTGGATGACGTCACTGCTGGATTTCTTCCCCATGTTTGTTTTGAAGTTCATTAAAATGCTTTTGTTTTTTTAAATGAAGAAATGACAGAAGCGGACCAGAACCCTAATCGAGTCAGAGGCAAGCCCTGCCCTATATTACTACCCTAGACCCTTGTCCGACATGTTTTGGTTCTGGTGAAGTGGCGTCATTCTTCACTGACAAAGTGGCAGCTATAAGCAAACAGTTTACTCAACTGGCCACTCCTGAACATTCGCTACCACAAACTCTTTCTAGCCCAACCATCTCAAGCCCTACTGCTTCATTTTCCTCTTTTTCCCCTCTCACTGAGAACTGTGTCCAAGCTTCTCACGTGCAGCCCTACTACATGCCCACTTGACCCCATTCTGAATAAGCTGCTCCAAGCCATTACTCCTACAGTAGCTGCAGCAGTCACACGTGAGCAACGCTTCACTGGCATCCGGTACATTTCCCACCTCTCTCAAGCATGCTCAGGTTAAACCGCTGCTAAAAAAAACATCTCTTCCTCCAAATCATGTGGAGAACTACCGACCTATCTCTCTCCTCCCTTTTCTGTCCAAAATCATTGAAACGGTGGCTTTCAGTCAGATCACAGAATACCTCTCACCAAACTGTCTGCTTGACCCTTACCAATCTGGGTTCAAAAAGGGCCACTCCACTGAAACTGCTCTTTTAGCAGTGACGGAATCCTTAAAAGATGCTAGAGCGACTGCCAAATCCTCAGTGCTTATCCTGCTCGACTTATCGGCAGCATTTGACACTGTCAACCATGGCTTCCTTTTGTCCACACTCTCTAGCATGGGCATCACAGAGAAAGCACATGCCTGGTTAGAATCGTACCTCACAGGACGATCATTCAGTGTATCTTGGCTTGGACAATCCTCTACTGTGCACCATCTTGCCGCAGGAGTCCCCCAGGGCTCAGTACTAGGACCTCTTCTCTTTGCCATATACACCACCTCACTGGGTGAGATCATTCTATCACATGGCTTCTCTTACCACTGCTATGCAGATGACACCCAGCTCTATCTGTCATTTCCATCGGACGACCACACAGTCTCTGCACAAATATCAAACTGTCTCTCTAACATATGAAAATGGATGAAATCCCACCATCTCCAACTCAGCCTCTCTAAAACTGAACTACCTGTCTTCCCAGCTAAACCATCCATACAGCACAATATCTCAATCCAAAAAGACTTCCTATTTCTGGCTCCTTCAAATGCAGTTCGAAATCTGGGTGTTGTGATTGATGAACACCTGACCTTTAAAGATCATGTTGCCTCTGTTGCTCGTTCATGCCGCTTTGCGCTGTATAACATACGAAAGATCAGACCATACCTAACACAACATGCCACCCAGCTCCTGGTGCAATCTACTGTCATCTCCCGCCTCGATTACTGCAATGCCCTTCTAACTGGTCTTCCTGTACTGTGAGACCTCTTCAAATGGTCCAGAACGCAGCGGCGCGTCTGGTCTTCAATCAGCCAAAAAGAGCACACGACACCCCTCTGTTCATTGAGCTCCACTGGCTACCGCTTGCAGCACGCATCAAATTCAAATTGCTAACACTAGCATACAAAGTCCGAGATGGTACGGCTCCCATCTACCTGAATCCTCTTGCAAAGGCTTACGTCTCGGCCCGGCTGCTCCGGTCATCACAGGATCATCGGCTAGCAGTGCCTACACCACGCTCAGGACAATCCAGACTCTTCTCATGCATCGTTCCACAAATGTGGAGTGACCTTCCAAGCACTACCAGAACAGGGGCTTCCTTTTCAATTTTCAAGAAACTCCTGAAGACCCTGCTCTTCAGAGAGCATCTTCTTAACTAGCACCCTCCCTGCACCCGTCCCCCCCTCTACTGTCCACTCCTTGTTCCCTACTCTCCATGATTGATGTCAAGTTTTTGTTGTTATTGTTGTTGTTAGCCTCAAGGGCAACATGCTGATTATCACTTGTAAGTCGCTTTGGACAAAAGCGTCTGCTAAATACATAAACATAAACCCAGCAGCATGGGCCAGTTGTAGAAATAATTAAAGGCAAAAGAAGGAACTGCTAGAAGTTAAAAATTTAAATAGATTGGTTTTGTCACAGAACCGACTGAACCACTCCTATTTACTGGAGCTGGTTCTGGTTTTAGATCCGAATGAGTTTGAGT
This sequence comes from Nothobranchius kuhntae, assembly GCA_006942095.1. Taxonomy (NCBI): domain Eukaryota; kingdom Metazoa; phylum Chordata; class Actinopteri; order Cyprinodontiformes; family Nothobranchiidae; genus Nothobranchius; species Nothobranchius kuhntae. Next base: position 135,478 of record SSNQ01000275.1, read on the forward strand.
CCTTAAAATCACGAGATTTGTCATTTTACTTTTTTCTTATCTTTTTTTAAACCATCAGAAATATCATACACACTTTTTGGTTCTGGTTTTGTTTTGTAACTAAAATCCTAAAGAAAAATGTTTAAAAGGTTTTTTATTTTATTATTAAATTTTTATTTGAAGTTCAGTTGGGTCACAGGGGTTCAGACATGGTTCTGAAACAGACAAAAATAACTGGAGCCAGCCCAAGGCATACACGAACTAAGCGACTGCTTATGTTTTAATAAATTTAAATATCAACTAAATAGTATTTCACATGAAAAAATATCTGCATAGTTTTCTATAGTGTCATTTTATTTTATTTTGTAGTGCAGCCCTCTTTACACATTTCAAATTTTATGAGCAAAAGATAGTAAACCTAACGTTTTTACTGTGAATTCAGTGTTTGTCTGCTGATGTTTCTATAGCTGAATTAATATACCACACTTAAATAACAGTCTACATTTTAAAATACAAGTTAGAGCGTTTGTGTTGGTTTGCTGCTCCAATTAACTTGAAATCAATATCCACTAAAACACAAAAGTTTGATGTAAGTTAATTACAAACATGCTAATCTAACACAAATGGTGCAGCCATAGGAACGGTGAATTGTCTGGTGGTGACTTGTTGGTATGGGCCCCCCCAAGGGAAACCTAGGGCCCCACAAAGGCTTGGGCCAGCCCTCAAAATAACAGAAAATAAAAAATATTTTGAGCACCTTTATTTTGTTTGAAGATAAATCAGTTGATTTTAAATGAATAAATAAATAAGCTTAATTTGTCTGAAGTTATTTAGCATTTTAAAAATCTGACAGAAAGAAAACGAGTCGGAACCAGCTGCAACTTTTATTTTCCACCACAAATAAATAAATAGAGTAAACAACAACAACATTAACCAAACAACAAACCGGTTCCGGCCCGCTTATGTTCAGGATCGGTTCTGGTTTTGTACATCAAATAGAACCGGCACCAGATTCTGGTGAAAACGATTAAACTTGGATAGAATTAATTTTTGGGTTCTGACAATCTGACCCTAAAAGGTTTCAGAATGATCAGACCAAAAACTTCCGAACTCATGAGGTCAAACCGAACCTTTTGTCAGAGTCTCGGTTCGGGCCTCACCAGCTCCAGGAGTAAATGTGCGCTAGCGCCTGCGCTCCTGGGTTCTGCTGCAGCAGTTCGCATGGTTCCGGGCCACAGGTGGCGTGCAGCAGCGGTGAATAGACACACAGAGGCAGACCTATTCCGGACCGGAACGTCGCCTGCTGGTCGCAGGGCTTCCCGTCCCGCAGCTGAACCGGGAAAGTGACGCGGCGCACCGGAACCAGCTGTAGCGCTTTCTGGCGGCTTTTTTCCCGGGCCCGCTTCATCTTGTAGCGGTGGTTCTGGAACCAGATCTTAACCTGATTCGGGGTGAGACGGATGAGCCCGGCCAGGTGCTCCCTCTCCGGTACCGAAAGGTACCGCTGCTGCCGGAAGCGGCGCTCCAGTTCGAAGGTTTGCGCTTTGGAGAAAAGCACGCGCCGCTTCCTTTTGCGGCTCCTCTGCGCCGAACCGAACAGGGACTCATCTGGTTCGGGAGATCCATGATCGTTTCCGAACTCTAGGAAAAAGAAAGATTAATCAGACTACGGTCAAAACTTTAATTCACCAGAAAGACGAATGAGAAAAGTTCTTGAGATATTTAGGACCAAAACCAGATCCTTTATCACAGACGCGAGGTTCGGGAAGTCCAGATTCTGGAGGTTCAGTATCTACGTTTTAGGTGTTCCTCTGCTCCAGCATACCTACTTTAATCAGCAGGTGATTAACGGGCTGCCAAGCACGTGACTCAAGTGTTTCGGAGCAGAAAGAACCAGAACCGGGATTTCTCGCTCCTGCTCCGAACTAAATGAGTTCAGTAGCCTATATTCCGCCCGGTGGTGTGCCGACACAAGTCACTTTAATAAACCCAGCCAACACACAAAACCGAACCGTACCGACAGACCATAAAAATGAACTATAGTTACCGGGTTTGCGGTTCCACCGGGACCAGCCTCCCGCGCTGCGCTCACACAAACCCAGCACGACTTCCTCTGCGCTGACCTCTGCCGAGGCCTCTCTGGAGTTCTGATCCTCGGTACCGGACCTGCAGCTCCCTTTTGGGTTTGGCAGGTCCAGGATGTCTTGCACAGAGAATCCCGTCCTGTTGGTTCCAGATGGCATGGCCTCAAAATAACACAAGGTCCAGGGTTAAGGTTCGTAAAGTTCCGTTAACGAGCATCAGACCGCAGCGTGATTCTGTCCATGAAGCTGAGAACTGGATCAGACCAGAGGAGGACTTTTGAGGAGGGCCAGGTCCTTTTAACGGAGGCGGGTCCAGAAGTCAGTCCGGTTCCGCCTGGCGAAGAGGAGAGGGAGGCTTCAGAGACCAGCAGAACAGCATGCCCGGTGTGTTTATTTTTCACTCATCAGATCCATTTCCTCCTTATTCTATAAAGGTTTGAATTGACCTAGAACCTGGTTCTGGATTAATCTAAATTCAGATTTAATCTGCTTCTGTAGGTCAGATTTAGAAGTTTTTGTTTTCTGGATTTAATTATAGATTTTGAACAGAACCAGTTTAGTTTGGACTTCATCAATAAACCAAACGAGATAACATGAAGAACCTTTAGGTTTTATTTCAAACATTGTTAAATGTAATTAAAAAAGCATTTGGTATTAAAAAAACTATTGTTGTTAATAATCATAATTTTAATGTTAATCTTAGATCTCTTTAATCTCCATGCTGGTCCTGATGCCACTCTATTGAAATCAAACAACAAACATATCATAAAATAATTTAAATAATCAAAAATATATTATTTTATGTGATGATATCATTCAGATTAAAATTTATTTTAAAACATCAGTTAAGTTTTTGCTCTAAAGCTACTGATAGATCCAGTTGGGTGGTCACAGATGCACGCACGTGCACACGCACACCAAGCCGACAAAAACCCCACAGCGTCCACATTTATTACCCCCGAACACACACAAAGAATACATGTCAGGCCGTTTGGAGTTGTCATGGTGTTAAAAAGATCAGCTTAATATTCATGAACACACACACACACACACACACACACACACACACACACACACACACACACACACACACACACACACACACACACACACACACCCCTTTCTCCACCAAGCTTAGCCAGAACTGCTGATCTCATCCAGCTAAGCTTCCCTTTCCAGTAATTGTTGAGATAGTGTGTTTCAGCTTCTCTGGTTGACTCTGATGTTGTGTGTGTGTGTGGGGTGTGTGTGTGTGTGTGTGTGTGTGTGTGTGTGTGTGTGTGTGTGTGTGTGTGTGTGTGTGTGTGTGTGTGTGTGTGTGTGTGTGTGTGTGTGTGTGTGTGTGTGTGTGTGTGTGTGCTCTGTCTTCTCCATCCCCAGTGAGTCGTGGTGGATGGCTGCTTATACTGAGCCAGGATCCTCTGGAGGTTTCTTCCTGTTTAAAGTGAGTTTTCCTCTCCACTGTCGCTTTANTAAAGCGACAGTGGAGAGGAAAACTCACTTTAAACAGGAAGAAACCTCCAGAGGATCCTGGCTCAGTATAAGCAGCCATCCACCACGACTCACTGGGGATGGAGAAGACAGAGCACACACACACACACACACACACACACACACACACACACACACACACACACACACACACACACACACACACACACATTAATTTCCAGAAAAGTGTCAACAATTGATTAGCTCTGAATCCTTTGTGTTTTGCTTTATGATGCAGTAATAGCTAGTCTTTACTGTTTTAGATAGAAGTGTTCATACCCAGCAAACATTGTCACAACAGCAACGCCGTGCTGGCCAAAAATGTTCGGGGTCGGACGTCCTAAATTTGTTAAAACATGTGTGACAGAAAATTCCAAAAAACCCATTCAGATATATTTCTACATGTCAACATGTAAAAATGTTATTTTGACAATATAAGTCCCACCCCTAATTTATACAGTTGTCTAGTTACAATCAGTAATCAGTTACAATTTATAACCTATAGGGCGTGTTGTGATCTGTGCATGGACATAATTTTCACTTTAGAAGTGGGGGTGGGGGTGGGGGGGAGGGACACGGGGGTGGGAGGGTGTATATTTACAGTATGTTCTAATGGGAAACAGGCTTCAACACAAACAGTTGTTTTCTGCTTGGTCCTAGAGCTCAACCAGTGTCAATTTAATATAGTGTAATATTGTTTTTGGATGGTGAAAAATGCAGGGGTCAACGCTTGACTTTGGAAAAAGGGGGGGGGGGGACATGTCCCCCCCCCCAAAATTACGTCCATGGATCTGTGGGGGAAACCGGAGTACCCGGAGGAAACCCACGTATGCATGGGGAGAACACGCAACTCCACCCAGAAAGGCCGCAGCCGAGCCGAGTTTCGAACCTGCAACCTTCGTGCTGCGAGGCAACAGTGCTAACCACTGCGCCACCATGCAGCCCACATGAAGCATGAAGTGCAAAGTTCAACTTCTATATAGGAAGACTTCAGGGTCCTTTTGTGGCGTGCTGAGGCGGTTGTCCAATTGTCAGGGAGCTGATCTTGTCCCCAAAAAGTCCTTCAGGCCCTTGACCGTGAAACCAGTCTGGAGATTTGGGTGCAGGTGCTTGAAGTAGTTGATACTTTTCCAGCGTCTCTTCTTTGCTGTGTCCTGTTGTAGTTGCGTCCAGGGGGTCTTCAGCCGAGGTGGATGCGGGTTACGTCATCCTGTAGGTGCGTAGTCAGGGAGGAGCCCCGATCCGTCGTTTCAGTTCCAGTTCTAGTACCCCCTCAAATGCTGCTGTCTCAGTTGTTCCATCAGGTGCTGAGAGGTGGCCCAAGTGCAGGGCCATGAGTGCGACCACCAACATCAACAAAGTGGTGAACCCAGCAAGCTCGAAGCAGATCTTTATCTTATCTTCACGGGGTTTGAGAGGCGGCACCCTAGAGGTGGCCCACCCCTTTGTAGTCAGACTTCGTTGCCGCGCTAGAACGGTTAGTTGTCGTTGATGAGCTTGCAGTGGGATAGAAGAATCCAAGATGGCCTATCATCAATCTTTACAGCAGTGGGAGTAATGAGGAGTACTTTGAATGGACCTCTGGCTGCCTCATCTGTTTCGCTTCAGCATCTTCATCAGAACCCAATTTCCTGGTTTCACGACCTGTGGCGAAAAAGCACAAGAAAATTCTGGGAGATCACTGTTGATTTTGAATTGTTTTCAGCAACAGTCATCTAATATTTAAGGTAATTCCATCCAGGCAGTCAAGAATGTGTGTGTGTGTGTGTGTGTGTGTGTGTGTGTGTGTGTGTGTGTGTGTGTGTGTGTGTGCTCTGTCTTCTCCATCCCCAGTGAGTCGTGGTGGATGGCTGCTTATACTGAGCCAGGGTCCTCTGGAGGTTTCTTCCTGTTAAAAGTGAGTTTTCCTCTCCACTGTCGCTTTATGCTTGCTTAGTATGAGGATTGCATCAAATCTCTGACACTAGTCAGTGACTTGATGCAATTTGCTGGGTTCCTTATATAGGAAACATTTTTTCTGATTGGCTTAATGAACTGACCTGAATTGGAATGTTTATTATGTGAAGTGACTTGAGACGACTCTTGTCGTGATTTGGCGCTATATAAATAAACTTGAATTGAATTGAATTGAATTGAATTGAACCTGACTGAAGGTTAAATTGCAAAGCAGGAACCCAGAATCACAAACCTACAAGATAGTTAAAAATGCCAAAGCTTTATAGTCAAAACATTACGTTTTTACGATCACAAGGACACAGAAAGCAGCATTTTGCCTCCATTTCTCCACAAAGCAGACAGTAGCCTTAAAAGGCTCGTTGTTGTTACAAGTGTGGGTGAAGTTATGCACAGGGTAAACTTCCACAGAGCTAAAAAGGCATCCTATGATGAGATGCTTCACATTAACTTCAACACATCCACACAACCCAAGATACAAATTAGAGCGCCTGAATCTTTAAATTAGGTTTCTATTAAAACGCAATAAAGAAAGGTTCAGCAATTAATTTAGTAAAAATCCAAAAATCTTCAAGTTGAGGCTCTTTTTGTACTTTGGCTTTTAAAGATTATTTTAAGGTAACTCATCAAATACTTTGCTCTCAAAGAACCAACAAATTATTTAGAAAAGGAAAAATTAAAAAGATAAAAAGCTGTTATAGATTGGGTACCATGCTGGATGTTTAGTTGTACAACACTATCCAAACGCGACACCTGGTGGTGACTGCTTGTGCTGTTGTTACAGGTGCAGCAGTGGAATAACTGCAATACTTTCTTTAAAAGACAAAGAAAAAAAATGTTCATTTTCTTTCATGCTGCTTTGCTGTCGGATCAGTATTAGCCTTTAAATTTCAGGCAATAAAATAACAATTCATGATCATCTTATTTATGTCACAGTGAAACATAAGCTTGCCGTCAAATGACGTCAAATTTTTCTTGACCACGGTGGGTCAAAGTTGCAACAGCAGTTTGAACGTTTGCCCTATTTTTCAGCTGAAGTTTTTATTCATTTGTAAGGGACAAATGACGTAGTTCTATTTAAAGTTTATAGTAACAAACTTGTCCACTAGGTGGCAGCAGCTATCTACTCTTGTGCCCATGATTAGCCAGTTGACTAATTAACTGTGAACATTTAGCATTACAACCATCTCACATGTAAGAGAATGACTCAGCAGTGTTATGTTGTTAAGGTTTTTGGTGTTTTATTTCTAAATATTCTGACCATTTTGGGAGAAAGAATTTCTCATTTGATGAACACAGAACAGCTGTGGGGGCAGTTATTGAATGGTATCCATGCTATAAATTCTTTACGCTCATTGTATCAATTATGGAGTAAAAATGAGCACAGAGTTTTCATTTGAGACTAGATTGCTAAACTAAACTGCTGCAAAGGAAGCATAACAAGTTCTACTTCCACAAATTATGAGACAATTAACTTTAAATAAAGTGCATCAATCAGCATATCGATACAGTTCATTCACAGAGAACCCGATCCTGAATACGTGCTTTTTGAACACAGGTAGAGGGACATATTTAGATAATCGCATCAGTAGAATTTTACTCTGCAATTAGATCATATTCAGCCTATTATATATTCTAATGGGCTGCATGGTGGCGCAGTTGTTAGCACTGTTGCGGGTTCGAAACTCCACTGCGGCCTTTCTGTGTGGAGTTGCGTGTTCTCCCCATGCATGCGTGGGTTTCCTCCGGGTACTCCGGTTTCCCCCACAGATCACAACATGCCCTACAGGTTATAAATTGTAAGTTGCTTTGGATAAAAGCGTCTGCTAAATAAATAAACATAAACATAATTCAATATTAAGATTGCCCTCTGGAGGACAATCAATTTCCTATAAATAATAAGCTGCTTCTGTCAAAATATAAATAGATTTCACATTTTAAACTTTTACACTGAGAAGTTTCCCATGTGATCAAAACAACTATTTATTTACAGCATTTACAGATTACTATTCTGTTCTTTCTTTACAGGATTGTTTAAATTCAGCCTCATTCAATGGTTTTCCGAAAAGAAGAATATGGAGGTATATTTGGTGCAATAACATTTGTGTTTTGTCACTGGGAACTTGGTCACGAAGAGAAATCCTAACTTTCACAGGTACAGTAAGTCAGTTACAGTTTAGCCCCAGTTGATCCTAAATATCTTGTGCAAAACACATACACAAACTTGTTTATGAAAACATTACTTGTGCTTATTTTACTCACTCAGCACAAATCTACTGTTCCACTTCACACATTCTTCATTGCAGGCACTCAGATTTGTTGCTGTAAGTTACAAGTGGGGGAGTTGACAAGTAATTAAAATTGCGCCCACATTTTCAAAATGAACACATATCTCTTTTAACAATGGTAGTTTTTGCATCTTTACTGTTCCGTTCCCCTGCTTCAGCCCCCCCCCTCAACGCCTCCTGGAGAACTGCCTGTACGTGAAAGCAGAGAAATGTGAGTTCCATGTTCCATCGGTCAAGTTCCTCGGTTTCATCCTCGAGAGCGGGCGGTTGAAGACAGATCCAGACAAGATTCAATCAGTTCTCTCCTGGCCTACTCCCACAACACGTAAGCAACTGCAGCGTTTTCTGGGTTTTGCTAATTTTTACCGCCGATTCATTAAGAATTACAGTCAGACTGCTGCTCCACTCACTCAACTCACTTCCATAAACAAACCATTTATTTGGTCTCCCGCTGCTGAAAAGTCATTTCAGGACTTAAAGAACAAGTTTACCCAAGCTCCTATTCTCACTCGTCCCGACACCTCCGCCCAGTTTACCCTGGAGGTTGATGCCTCAGACTCTGGTGTCGGTGCGGTTCTCTCACAAGTCTCTCCCTCAGATCACCGTCTCCATCCATGCGCCTTCTTCTCTCGTCGCCTCACGCCTGCCGAGCAGAATTATGACGTCGGAGATCGGGAACTACTGGCCATTAAACTAGCTCTGGAGGAGTGGCGGCATTGGCTGGAGGGAGCAGAACACCCCATCATTATTTGGACCGATCATAAAAACCTGGCATACTTGAAGGAAGCAAAGAGACTAAACCCCCGACAGTCCCGCTGGTCCCTATTCTTTTCCCGTTTCCAATTCCTTATCTCTTACAGACCCGGTTCCAAGAACACCAAGCCGGACGCTCTATCCCGTTTGTACTCACCCGACAAGGACCCAGAACTCACCCCAATCCTGCCACCATCCTGCATCGTGGGCGCTGTGGCCTGGGACATCACCAGAAAGGTGCAGGAGGCCCAACAAACTGAACCAGATCCAGGTACCGGTCCTCCTCATAAAATGTACGTTCCAACCAGGGTTCGTGGTGATCTGATCCATTGGGCCCACACGGCAAGATTCTCAGTTCATCCTGGGGTCGGTCGAACCCTGGCTCTCATCCGCAGAACCTTCTGGTGGCCATCCATGTTTAAAGATGTCCGTGAGTACATCAACGCCTGTTCCATCTGTGCCCGTAACAAATCCAGTAACCAACCTCCAGCCGGACTCCTCAACCCTCTGCCTGTACCCACTCGCCCTTGGTCTCACATAGCTTTAGACTTCGTTACTGGTTTACCCCCCTCTAATGGTTTTTCTGTCATCCTCACGGTAGTTGATCGTTTTTCCAAATCCTGTCACCTGGTGCCTCTCAAAGCACTCCCATCCTCTGCCGAAACCGCCCAACTTCTGATCAAACACGTTTTCCGTCTGCATGGCATTCCTTCTGAAATACTGTCTGACCGTGGCCCCCAATTCCTGTCCCGCGTTTGGAAGGAGTTCGCTGACCACCTGGGGGCCCGTGTCGCTCTTAGCTCTGGATTCCACCCACAGACTAATGGACAATGCGAAAGGTTGAATCAGGAGCTCGAGGCCATGCTCAGGTGTGTCTGTTCCTCCAACCCCTCTAGTTGGAGTTCCCAACTTCCCTGGGTAGAGTACGCCCATAACGCTCATACGTCTGCATCCACTGGCCTGTCTCCATTTGAAACCGTTCTTGGCTACCAGCCTCCTCTTTTTCCGTCTACCCAAGATCCTCCTGTTTCCGCTCCCCAGTTCATTCGCCGTGCCAGGCGCGCCTGGGTCCAGACCACGGCGGCTCTGCAGAGGACTGCAGACCGTAACCGCCGCCTTGCGGATCGACACCGACGACCAGCTCCGGTGTATACCCCTGGGCAGAAGGTCTGGCTGTCCACCAGGGACATCCGCCTGAAGGACACCAGCAGGAAGCTGGCTCCCCGGTTCATCGGTCCATACCCCATTGTTGATGTCATCAGTCCGTCCACCGTCCGTTTGGCTCTGCCCCCGTCCATGAGGGTCCACCCTGTTTTTCACGTCTCCCTGATTAAACCTGTCCTCTCTAGTCCCCTGTGTCCTGCTCCTGCTCCTCCTCCGCCGGCCAGGCTCGTCGGAGGTGGTCTGGTGTACCCTGCCCGTCGCCTCCTTGATGTCCGCCCCCGGGGCCGTGGTTTCCAGTACCTGGTGGACTGGGAGGGTTACGTCCCGAGGATCGCTCCTGGGTTCCCCGCTCGTTCATCACGGACCCGGACCTCATCAGGGACTTCGAGGCCTCTCGGGCTTCCTCCTCCTCCGCCTCCTCCTCCTCTGCTCGGCCGCCGGGTGGCGTCCGTTGAGGGGGGGGGGTACTGTCATGGTCCGTGGTGAGCTGACTGCAAGTAACCTGGCTTTTCCCTCTGAGCATTGTTTCCACAGGTGGGCGTGTCTGAGAGCTCCAGCTGCAGCTGATCTCCTCATCAGGCTCAGGGGATTTAAGGAGCAGTGCGACACATCACCACGCCGGATGATTACTCTGTTTGGGTAGCTTCAGCCTCAGCCCGATCCTGAAACTCGTTTTGTATTCTTGTGAACCTGTTGCCAGTAAATACCTTGATGCCCTCTCCTGCTCCCCTCCAGGTTTCTCTCAACTCATCACCAGCTCCAGAACAAGCCCGGATCTCAGTTTTACCTGACGCACTGCTTCATTCCCTGGCCGCCCGCTCTCACCTCCTGCTCCTCCACCTCTGGACAACCAATACCTCACCTGTGGATCTCATCAGCTCACCCGGACCCGACAAGCCTTCCCGTGCCATTACTACTACCGAGTAACAGTAAGACTAGTCTCCAGATAAGTTCCCATTGTTTTCCGCCTTATATTCACTCTGTCTCCCTCCTTAGAGACTCTCCTGGATTCCTGCTGCCAGTCCTGCATCTCGTCGGTTCCCGTCGCTTACTTTTCCCTTATTTAGTAATAAAGACCTTTACTTACATTCCTGCTCTCCGTGTTTGGATTCAGCATGTCGTGGGTCAAGAAATTGCCACCCAGACGTGACACCTGCAGCCTCTCAGAGTTCCTGCTGATCTAAACATTGAATGAATAATTCCATTTTCTGTTGCTCACTTCTGATTACCTTCAATGGTGTCTGTTTGTTGCAACCAGATACAAAATGAACTTGTTTTTATTTGACTATTTTTCTGTCCTGTCTCTATTATCTTCCTGCATGTGATGCATGTGACATAATTAGAAAGAGCTGCTCATCCTAGTCCATTGAAAGCTCTGGTTAGAGTTACAGTTTTTATTTGGTGTTAAAAGATGGCAGACAGATTTGTAATTATAAAAATACTCCAACACAATGACTAATTTTGGAAAAACAAGTATTGAAAATATTTTTCCTTTGCTTTGTGTATTTTTTTAATTTTTAAGACTCTATTTAACACATTTATAATCCTTTGATTGACATTTTACATTGTTCTGGTCCTTTGTACCTCGCAGTGGTATCAGTGTCCATGAATACCAGATATTCAATCACTTGTAGGCAGATTACATATAAAACCAGAGATTGGGTCCAACTGTGTCTGGTGACCGCTATGAGCAAGGGCACCTAACCTGTCTGGCGTCTGTGCTCCCAGGACAGGGATGAAATAAGCTTAATACGGGGACTTGGCTACGGGTTTATAGGTGATTTTAAGTGGATCCTGGGAGCATTACCCCCCCCCCCCCCCCCCCCCCCCCCCCCCCCCCCCACACACACACACACACACATTAAAATTAACATTGATAGGCTGGAAATGCAAACAAACACAAAAACAAATCCCATGTTAGTGATCCCCTCTCTGTTTGTCCTTGGCATTGAGGCAGAGCAGAGTAACGCGCTTTCATACTGGCTGGATGCATCATCACCGTTGCTAATAGTTACACTCATTTGTTTGGATCCCTGAGGCTATTCAACAGCACACATACATAATGTGTGTATCGTCTGCAGCTCATACCTGCTGTGTGCTGAGCGTAAAAGCCTAGCACTGCCAATAACGTTATCATGATGGACTCATTTCATTAGCAAACTTAAAGTTAAGTGACTTACTTTGGAAAATAGCTCCTTATGTCCTCAACCTTCTTCTTTCTTGCCACCATCCTCGTGAAAATGACTTTTGTGAGACTCGTAATTTGATTAACACAGTCAGACAGGATGTGGTGTACAGTGCTTTTATTTTGATGACCAGAAGTATGTGGGTTGGTTGTTGGTGAACTTGACTACGGTGGAGTTAATAAAAGAGCCTCTTGAGTTCCTGGCCATCGCCCTCTCTTCATGTGTAGCTTTTATACAGTTAGCGCCATCCTCTCACGACCCTCGGTCACACTTGCTCACTTTTGGCCCCACGTGTCACTCACGCCGCGTTGCAAACACAGGAGTCTCTCATACCACTGGAACGTTTGGCTCTGCTAACAAGTGGCATAGTTTGTCTCAAGTGAGTTTCCCGCAACAGCATGCACAGCCAATCACACTGGCCATATGCGTTAGAGGTAGTAGTCGAGGAGAGAAAGGCGTTTAACCCTTTCGGCACCTCTAGGGTAACGAGATATTGAATGGTTTGTTGTTTTGTAGCGTAGGCGGTCAAATTATTGGTGGGGACTATTTGGTTATCGCTGGATATTGATAGGGACTCGTCACCTCCGTCCATGCCAAACCTACGCCCTTGACTCAGCAAGGCTCTGCTCTACATGGTTTGGGTGATTTTTCTGTTACAACTGAGAAACGGATTTAGAGAGCGGGCCCGTCATAGTGGGGCGGCGAGCCGACACAAAGTGAGAGCATGAGATGATCCGTACCGTCTTTACCCAGTACATGTTGTGTAGGGAGACTGCTGGATGTGAGCATTCTTCACAAAGGCCATGGAAATCTGTTTTTCTTTTGTTCTCAGTTGACATAGAAAGTAATCAAGTCCAGTTGAAGAAAGTCATCTGCAACATTACATCATGTATAATCGTCCTATGTGCTCCTATCAAGCTTTTCCCTGCTGGACAAGAATAAAGCTGTGATGGAGGGAAGCGGAGGCGTGTGATAGGTGTTAGAACAGTGCATAAAGAACAAAAGAGAGGTGGATGAAAATGAAGCAGCTATAAATGAGTAAATGGAAGGTGATAGACGGAGAGGACTTAGAGAGACAAAGGGAGAGAGGGAGAGCTGAAGGTCAGAGGCAGACAAATGTAATAAGAGCATTAGTGAGAGAGAGAGAGAGAGTAAAGACAAGGGGAGACCAGACAGAAAATAAAACACTTAAGATGAAGGGGTGAGACACAAGGGTGTGTAAAGGTGAAAATGGTCAGGGCCACAGGAGAGAAGACAAAGGCTATTATGGAAGAAGGAGCCGGGAATAAGTAGTGCGAATGGGGCAGAGGAAGGTGGAGCCATTCCGTTTGTGTGTGTTGCAGAGAAAAGAGCCGGCGGCAGAGCGCGAGACCGGGGAAGCCCAGCACATCTTGTCTGGAGGGGAAATTGCATTGCTAAGGATTTATTGCTTCATGTGTAATTGGGCTCAACTAGCGCTAGGAGAGAAAATCTATGGAAGCCTCCTCTGCTGCAGCGGAGAGCAGGTAGTTGATCTGCTGCTCCGCTGGAGGCACATTACTGCACAGAGCAAGCAGCTGAACCAACCGGCAGGAGGGGACAGCACTAATAACAAAGACCCATCATTTAAGCCCTTAACAGTTCGGTTCACTAGAAACTGACGATGAGTTGCTGTTTCTCTGCTGGCGGTTTGTTTCCACTCAGCTGTGTTCTGATAAAATGAGCCGATGGATTTTATAACCATTGTGTTTGGATTTAGAAAGTTTATGACTCGAGGTTTAAACTTCTGTTTTGTTGAAGTTGTGTTTCCCCGCACAGCTTTGGATTACTGATCTCCACCGGAAGCCGTGGCGTTTCATCATTATTCTACTGTCTTTTTAACTTTGTTCAGTTCAGAGAAACCTGATTTGCTTAATTAAAGCTGCAATCCAGAATTTTTCCCTCTTCAGGAATTATGTAGGCTTCTTTAGAAATCTGTAAAAGTGACAGTGATACCCTGTATTGATAAATAATGACGGCATTACTGTAAGAATAAACCACATAATGGGAGATGTAATAATTGTAAAGCGTTCACAAACAAGAGGCGCTGCATCCAGCTGTAATCATGGAAGTAAGAATAGGGGCTTAAGGTGCAATTCAGTTTCCAGCCTCTCTCCCATCAGAGAATAAGTCTCTTTATTTCTGCTTTAAAGGTGTAATATGTAAGAATTCTACAGTGAAATAGTCACAAAACAGTCTAATGTCTCAATCATGTTGGAAGGAAGGTAATACTTGTGAGGTTGCTGAGTCTGCAGCACAGGCATTTGTGATTTGACACCGGCAGGCAAAAAGCTCTAGAGTTGTTTAAGGAACAGAAGCCTGTAAACAAGAGCAACCCATACATTATTTCTTGTACCCTTAAGAAGCCACAGCATCTTTTTGTTGTACGCTTATATCAGGTGAAGCAGGCTAGAAACTAACGTTGAGCTAACAATGCTAACGGTGAATTAGAAACAAAATGTTGGCTCTGAAAATGTTTTAAGCTACTTTTTCAATGACCAACAACTGGATATTACAGTGAAATGTTTTTATCTGCTTATCAACTTGCTGTGTTTGACTCTTCTTCAGTCTTCATCTAGAATCTTCTGGTCATGATCCTTAACCAGCAACAGCCATGACACTCATGGAACAGGGTGAGAGTAAATTTTTGTTCAAACAAAAAGGCTGCTCATCATTCCCCAGTAGCACGGGGATAGTTCTGGGGTCCGGGAACAGTTGTGCCCTCTGTGCAGCAGTACCAGGACCAGAGTGTGTAGGATGTGTAGGGGGAGTGTGACGTACATTTTTGTGTGTCTTTAGGTTGTATGTGTTTATGTGAGAGCATGAGGAAGGGAATGTGTGACTATATCTGTCAGGTGGGTTCTTTGACAGGACCTGCCCGGCCTGCCAGACGGGCTCCATCTCCAGCGGCGACCTGCACGCTAAGTGTGAAGTCTGTCTCGGGGCTCATCACGCTGGCCTGGCCTTGACCCCCCACAGTGTTGGGAGTAATGCGGTACAAAAGTAATTACTTACGTAATGCATTGCTTTTTGCTGTAATGTGGTAATGTAAGGCATTACAGGGAAAGAAAATGGTAATATTTACTCGGTACAATTGTCAGTAACGCGGTAATTACAACGCATTTTTAAACCCAGAATCAAGATGTGTTCCTTAAAAATTCAAATTGTGGGAAACCCGAAGAAAGATCCAGTATCTGCATATATTACGTCATTTATGGACTCAGCTTTGCGGGCAGAGAGGATGCCGCGGTAACGGCTCAACTACTCCAGCTGCGTCCTGCACGCGGCCGCTGTAACATTCACAGAATCGCTCCACTAAAACAAAATAATTCACTTGCGATCGTTCATATCAGCGCATATTCTCTGGTATTCTGTGCTTTTCGGACGTGCTTTGCCTCAGCTGAGTTCATAATCTGTGCCCCGGTGATTTCAACTCATTACTGCTGGAGCGCCGCGCATGTGAAGATCCCTTTGGCTGATCGTTAGAAAGTAGGAAGTCTAGGAGACAGTTTTTCTGGAAGACGGAGAAAACATGCAGCATGCAGGAAGGTTAGAGAGAGAAAGGGCAGGAAATTATTCACATAAAAGCAAGAGAAAAAAAAAAGAAAAAAGTAGGTAGATTTATCCCCAATACACATTTTTACCAGTGAAAAGCAATAATATACCGGTAAGCATTTAATATTTATACATGTGATAGAATCAGATCACCCCAGAAGTCAGTCCCACATCCAGGGCCGTAACAAGGCATTTGGGGACCAAGGCAAATATAGGCTTGGAGCCCCCACCACCTCACTCCCTGCTCAGTTAATATAAGATGGCAGCGTGCTGAGAGTACAGATTGTTGTTGCTTTTATTTAATAAACAATCATTTTAAAGCACTGTTATTATATCTGACTGTTTTTAACAGCAATCCTAGCTCAGATACCACATCATTTTCCACATATATGTCATGAGCTCACTGAGCATCAGATTACCAGATTCATATTGAAGTTGTTTTGGTGAAAATAACTTAAAGTAATGCAAAGGTAGTGTAATGCCTTACATTTTAAAATCAGTAATATTGTAATGTAATGAATTACTTTAAAATGAGGGTAACAAGTAATAAATAATGCATTACAGTTTTGAAGTAACTTGCCCAACACTGACCCCCCCAGGCCTCGTGCCCGTTTTGTGCCGCTCTGCCTGTGGCTGAAAAGGTCCGCCGGGTCGAGTGCTTCACCCCCACCACCGACGAGGAGATTCCGGTGGCTGGCACGTACTCGCTGGACAAGGCCTTTCAGTTCTTCGTCGTCGGTCAGGAGCCGGCTGGCTCCTCCCGGCTGGACGATGTCATCGACAGTGAGGAGTACGACGAGGCTGGCTGCCGCAGCCCTTTTTCCCTCCTGTACAATACGGAGGTCGACGAGCCTCGTGAGGAGTATGACGAGGCTGGCTGCCATAGCCCTTTTTCCCTCCTGTACAACACGGAGGTCGACGAGCCTCGCTCAGCGGGTCCTTCTGCCCCAGTGGCTTCTAGCTCCTCCCTGCCAGCAGTTAGAGCACTGCTCCAGGATCTGCCCGCCATCATCTCCGCGGCCGCGGTCCGCAAGGGGCTAGCCGTTCCAGAACCGGCTCCGCCTGAGGCAGATGGTTGGCAGGAATTTTCGGGGCAACACAGACGTGCTGTCCAGACCCCGTCTGGCCGCGTTTCCCCGCTGCCATGAGCTGCTGGGCCGCCGCCTTCTCCGAGCCTGGTGGGCTTAAGGCGCCAATTTCCACATATGCATCCATTACCAAGGTCGAGGGCTTCTCCGATCTGGGCTGGCCATCCGTTCCTCCACTGGAGTCGGACTTGGCCTCGCTGTGTGATGCCAAGAATCACCTTGCTGGCCCGCGAGCAGTTCCCGCTTCTAAGCATGACCAGCTGCTGATGCGGCTGACCGATCATGCACACCAGTGCGCCTTCCAGACCGGCGCTGCAGGAAATAACATCGCCCTTCTTGCCTTTGGCGTTTCCAAAATGGTGGAAGAGCTTGATGTTCCTGACGAGTCAAAAACCATCATTACCAAAACTGCTGGTGCCATTCTCAATCTGTGCGCTGCTGTACTCACCGGTTCTGCTCGCATTGCTGCCTGGCAGACCCTTATCCAGCAGGCCTTGTGGCTCAAGGCCCTGCCCTCCATTCTTGATCACCTGCACAGGGAGATGCTGGAAAGCTCCATCACCTCTGACGTTCTGTTTGGTCCCCATCTTACGAGCGTCATCGAGAGGGCTCAGAAGGCGGCTGAATTGTCAGCCACGGTGCGAGACCTGGTCCACCCTCGGTCAGCCTCGCACTCCGGTCATTCCTCCAGAGGATGGGACAAACGGCGCGGAAACATCAGGCGCCCAGCTGCACCGCCCACCCCGCGGAGCCGGCCTCCCGCTTCGGCTCCACCTCAGCGGGACCAGGGAGATGGTGGCCAACGGTTCTGAAAGAGCCAGCAGACGCCGTCTTGGCAGTACCAGGCACAGGAACCTTGCCGAAAACAACCACGAAAATGACTCATTGGGAGGAATGTGTGTGCTTATGACTGTGAATGATTTTGGTTTTGAAATAAAACCCAAAAAACGTCACATCAAGAGCACAATCCTACAGTCCTCTGCAGAATCCTCTGCCCGAATCTTCACACATGTTCCCCACACCGAGCGCTGCGACACATCTGCATGTTCCCGCAGTCCGCCATATCACAAGGCCAGCTGTAAGGGTGCTCTCCGTTTGCACTCCGGCCAGGCACAACTCATCCCGCTTTCCCCACAACGTTGGGTGGGACGGGATGTCATGTCGCGACCACGCGCGGCGACACGGTGCGCGGCTCCATCCGCTGGCACTTTGTCGTCCCCGTGTCCCACTCGTCCTTCATCCTTGGGCTCCACGCTCCGCGGTGCGGATCAGCCTCTTCCAGCTGTTCACATTCGCCCTTTCGAGCACAGCCCTCCATGGGTCGCTCCCAGTTCTCTGGTGCGAGCGACGGCGGTAAGGGCGTGAACCCAGTCCTCAGACGTCGTTCACGTGACCTCGAACACGCGTCCGCTGTCGGAACGCGTGCTAGAATGGCACCGCCTTTACCTCATGAGCAAATAGATATCGGACACCATTCATTACGGTCATACACTCCATTTTCAGTCGGCTCCTCCTCCCTTCAACGGGATCGTGGAGACGACGTTCACATCACAGGTACAATCTCCGGCCCTGGAGCTAGAGCTGCGGGAACTTCCAAGGACGCAATTTCCCAAGTCCCTCGCGGACGAGAGCTCTCAGGCTTCTACTCCCGCTACTTCATAGTACCGAAGAAATCGGGAGGAATGAGACCAATTCTCGACCTTTCCCTGTTCAACTGCTCCATAGCAGTGATGCATTTCCGCATGTTAACAATGAGGCAAGTCCTGGAATACGTATGCTCCGGGGACTGGTTCACGTCAATAGACCTGAAAGACGCATACTTCCACATCCCAGTAATTCCCAAGCACCAGAAGTTCCTGTGCTTCTCATTCAAGGGAGTTCAATACCAGTTCAATCGTCTCCCTTTCAGCTACTCGCTAGCCCCGCGCACCTTCTCCAAATGTCTGGAGACCGCGCTGCAGCCACTGCGCATGGCGGGAATGAGGGTTTTATTTTACCTGGACGATCTGCTCATATGCGCCCGGTCCAAGGACGAGGCGTCAGAGCAAACCAGGAAGTTAATAGAGCATCTGTCAACCCTGGGGTTTTCCATAAACTGGGAGAAGAGCTCCATCCTTCCATCCCAGTCGATTGTGTTTCTCGGGGTGGAACTGAACGCCTCCCTAATGAGAGCACGTTTGTCTCCGGCGAGAGCGGCAGATCTCGCCTCGGTGATCTCCCGCGTGCAACCCCGCAAGATCGTGAAAGCCCTGTTAGTCATGAAACATGGGCATGATGGCTGCAGCCCACGCTGTGGTGCCGCTAGGTTTACTGCACACGAGGCGCCAGCAGCGTTGGGTCATCCGCCTCTGGGTACACCCGATACGTCAGAAGAGACGTGTGTTGAGGGTTCCCCCTTCAGTGAGCAGGGACCTTGCTCACTGGGGGAATCCCTGCACCCTCTCACACGGGGTCCCCATCGGACGTCCTACGTCAGACGTATCTGTGTTTACGGATGCGTCACTGTTGGGATGGGGGGGCACGTGCTTGTCCCATACGGTGGCAGATCGCTAGCCCTCCCACACGCACGAGCACATAAATGTGTTGGAGCTTATGACAGTGGGGAATGTGATAAGACACTTCGCTGCCCTTCTCGAGGGCCGTCATGTCGAAATTCACACAGACAACCAGGTGGCGGCTGCCTACATAAATCGCCAAGGGGGAGTTCGATCCCCCCCACTATTGCGCATAGCCACAGATTTACTGTGTTGGGCACATGTCCACCTGCTGTCCATCAAAGCCACCTACATTCCGGGGGTCCTGAATGTAGCAACGGACATCCTGTCGAGAGGGGGACCCCGCGACTCCGACTGGCGTCTGCATCCCGCACTAATATCACAGATCTGGATGAGGTTCGGGGAACTCTCTGTGGATCTGTTCGCGGCTCGCGAAAATGCTCAGTGTCTAGACTGCACAGGACTAGACTGCATGAGATATGGGCTGTGTCCGAATCCACGGGTAGGATGCTTGTGAGTGCGCATTTTGAGGTCGATGACGTCAAAGCGCAGCGACGAGTACTGTCCGAATTCCAAGAATCCTCATTCTCGCGTCCTCAAACGCGTCCTCGCTCCACCCACATTTAGAGGATGGGTCTGATGGATCCTCACAGGAGCAAGGGTATCTCAGCATGCTTTGTGCGCCGGCCGCTGGACTCGACACTCGCAACAACGGCGGACGGAACGGGACAGCAGTACAGCTTAAAATGTAAGTTAGTTAAAAAAATAGCGGTCAAAAAAATAAAATACGTGTTTGGGCACTTTTGGTTTGTTTGTTTTTA
Organism: Nothobranchius kuhntae; assembly: GCA_006942095.1. Lineage (NCBI taxonomy): Eukaryota > Metazoa > Chordata > Actinopteri > Cyprinodontiformes > Nothobranchiidae > Nothobranchius > Nothobranchius kuhntae. The sequence continues at coordinate 155,353 of SSNQ01000275.1, forward strand.
TATAAGATCTAATGCCGCAAATTGTTTTTTTTTTCATGTAATTTAAGGCTAAATCATGCCCCACCGAAAACCAACTTGAATGTGTAATAGGAAAAAAACCACCGTAAACTAGCTTGATCCCAGCAGGCTTTTTAAAAGAAAATAGCGGTAGAAAACTAAGCTGAAAGCGGTTCTGTTTATAGACATTTTTCGTTTGTATAAGTACATTTTAAGCAGGAATCAGCGAGAACGAGCTTGTATGGTGGTCCCGTCATAATTCCCGTGTGTGTGTGTGTGTGTGTGTTTATTTAGCGAATAAAGCTTCTCATCATTTGTTTTAAGGTTAACACCCCACCGTAAACTTGCTCGAAAGTCTAATAGGAAAAAACTCACCGTAAAAGAGCTTGCATCTTATGTAATCATGTAACGAACGCCAAAAATAACAAAAACTAAGTTTAATGTTTATTTAAGTTAATTTTTAAGAAACCACATTACTGATTTAATGTTTTTAATTTCATTTTAGGCGGAAAAAACACAGAACGCAATTTCCATCTCCCATGTTGATAAATTAAAATATTGTTTATTGCATGTTTCATCAACTATGATTTATAATCTGACTTTGTTCTTCTATTCCTCTCTATTCTCATCCAGAACCAGTACCTTTAAGGAGCATCTGTAATTTCATTATGCCCACAGTGTTCTCTGTTGTTAAATGACAATAAAGCCTTGTAATTCTAATTCCCTTTGTCTGTAGGACTGCAAGTATCCAGGGTCAGGAGAGGGAGTCAGCGGAAAGCCCACTGCTGAAACCTGGCCCTGGTTTGTCCCCATGGACGAGGTGTTGGGACAGAGGCCTTCCACTATGCCTCCTGTCCTTATTGCTTCCATTCCCGAGGACACTCCAGGGCCAAGTGCAGCAGTGGGTGAGACAGAGGACAGGGAGAGTGGTGGAAGGAAGCCGGACTCCTCATCAGGGAGAAAAAGGAGAAGGGCTGATGAGCTCCTTGACCTGATCAGGGAGGACATGAGACAACAGAGGGAAGCGGAGGAGAGGAGAGAAAGAAGGATGGACAGATTTTTAGCATTGATGGAAAGGATGGCAGAGAAATGGGGTTTTTTTCTTTTAGTTTCTTCTGGTTCAGGTTCTATATATGTGTTTGAATGTTTTTGTTATTTGTTTAAATATAATAAAATTTCTATTAATTGATAACTCTTTTTTGATCATTAACAGTTTTATTATTCAGTTTTTAACAAGTAACAACATAGTAAATACATTGTAAGGGAACACTGTAAGGAATAAAAGTAAAGATAAAAGTAAAATATATACAGTAAACATGGAAAGCAGGGAGTCTTTGGTGGTGTTGCTAAATCTACTAAACATGGATCGAGGTGGATGGAGTGCAGGAACCGAGATCCGTGGCTGAACGTTTCTGGTTGGCAAATGGAACATCAGACAGAGTGGTCTGCAGAGGGAGCTTCTGGATGCCTCATCTCACTGACCACTGCATCGTCCATCAAAAGGGTTTGCTGGGCTGGCTCAATCGACAGCTGTCACATCACTAACATTCAGATATATGCAAAAAAGGAGCTCATGAGTATAATACTTGTAACTCTAGCAGATAACAGGACTAAATGATTTTTAAACTTTAAATACAAAGGCCGGTGACGTTTATTGAGCCGTCGCAGCTCCTCAAAAACCACAAATAAGATGAAATATTGCTGTGGTTCCATTTCCAACGTCGCTACTAGCTTGTTAGCCTGTTTGCCGCTGTCACGGTAGCTAGGCAACTTGACCTGGGGGCGGGAATAAAAACGAGGCTAGTACTGTCCGAATTCAGAGCCGCTGACTTCCGGTTTTAGCGGTCTTGCAAGGACCAGGCCTTGCTAGACCGGCGAGGACCCGTACTCACAAGCATCCTACCCCTGGATTCGGACACAGCCATGGTCTCAAGGTCTCATGCATTCCTTCTAACCTGCTTATTTTCAGCTCAACAGAAGAATGAAGAATGAACTCTTTTCTTTTAATTAATCAAAGAACTCTATTTTAATAAAGCTAATCCAACCAAGTGTTAGTCAATAAATAAGATGTGACTGATCTGTGAAATCAAAATATTAATTACTTTATTATGATCCTATAGAATATAAAGGTACTATGACTTTAAATGTTCCAACAGGACTCATTTCCCGTAGCGTTAAAAGACACGACACATTACTTTCACTGATCCATTCAGAATCTGACAGATCTGACGGAGGAGTGGTTTTGATGGTGTTTGGTAAAACCTGTCAACTTTTCATTTGACCATAAACCATAATATCCGAAGTATTAAACTATCCCCACGTCATCTCTAACGCTAGTTCAAAGCGTTCCAGATAAGTTGTCGGACTGGCCAATCCGTATCTTTCCTCTTCAGTCAAAAGAACCAACGACAAGCTGAAAAATTTGTCGCTGTTCCAACTGCTGCAACGGTTCCTTTCAGAATAAAAGCTGAACCATCAAGACCCAGGCTCGGGTCTCACCAGAGGCAAATAAAATTGTCGTGACCCGGAAGTATCTCAAGACAGGTGGTCGGCTGCCGTGGCTGTTTCTACCGGCTCCTGCTCCATAAGGTCAAGCTGGACCTTTACACCTCCTGATCTAGACGGGGACTTCCGCTCAGGGTATGTAGACCGACAAAAATGGCGTTGAATGTGTTTATGAATCTGCTAACCAAAGCTTAACGCGAAGACATCACCTTCAGTTCCCATCGGAACTAATCGCTTCTTCGGATTTGCTGGTTCTGATCAACATCACACATCATCCATTCACCGTCTCATCCACTTTAGTTACACCA
>SSNQ01000275.1:158312-169709 GCA_006942095.1 Nothobranchius kuhntae
TACATTTAGTGCTTAAAGTCAGTCTAGTTTAATTTGTTAGTAATAAAATTCTTAACTTTTAAACTTGACTCTCTCTCTTCTGTTGTCTCTGAGTGAATACGAATCTGTTATCTAATCCCTGCAATAAAAAGTTCCAATCTTCTGGTTTAAATAACCTCACAGATCCGTAAGGTGGATTTCTTATTTCCTATGAAATCCTACGCCTTATGGCTTATTAAATAGCATGTATTTGAAATCATTACAAACTGTTTACCTCCGACAAGCTGGTGTGGACCCCAATTAGATAAGGCATGGGGGCACTGGAACCACAGGAAAAGCAATTTCAGCAAGATGAGTTCAGATTAGTTCACTGGTATGAATTGGTCAAGTCTGTAATGTATGCATGGATGGATGGATGGATGAATGTTGGATACATGTTGGATGAATAGATGGATGGATGAATGTTGGATACATGTTGGATGAATAGATGGATGGATGGATGGATGAATGGATGGATGGATAGATGAATGTTGGATGGATGGATGGATTGATGGATGGATTAATGTTGGATGGATGGATGGATGAATGTTGGATGGATGGATGAATTGATTGATGTTGGCTGGATGAACAGATGAACGGATGGACGGACGGACGAACGGATGGATGGATGGATGGATGGATGGTGTTGAGTGATGCAGCAATGGATTGGTTAATACTCACCAGCAGTAATCCAGTAGGTGCGGTGGCAGTACTGGTATGAAGATGTGCTGCCAGTACATTGGATACAACGCAGCACTGAGTGCATGTACACAAGACGTGAGCTACACAAACAAATGAACAATTAGCTTTACGACAAATAATATACACAGGCCTGCTTTGATTTTATATTTGTGGTTGATAGACCGCATGTCAGTTTCACAGCTGAATTCTGTGAAAATATGATGAGCTAATAGGCCTAAAGTGGGTTAGAGGAGCATTTGTGTTAAATATAACACCTAGCTGAGGTCAGCCTTATAAATAACATGTCTGCACCCAGACATAAATACAACACTACAAAATTAGAAACCTAGAGTTTTTCACCCACAGTGCTCAGTTTGCTTGCAAAGATGAGGATGCGTCTCTCAAACAGCACGCTGGCATAGAGCTGAAGAAGGTTTCCAACATCAACAGCAACAATCAGCTCGGTCAAGTTCCTCTGGTAAAGACAAAAAGTTAGCATTGATGCTCAAGGTGAAAATAACCTGTCGTGCAAATGGACACACTCACATTTTCAGGGATGGACGGGAGATTTCTGGGAGCAATGAAATATGGAATCTGTCCAAACGAATTAAAGCAAATGTTAGAAGGTGGGTAGAAATTAAGGGACGTTATTATTTCAGCAACATGGGTGCAATAGAATACGCATTTGTGTGCACTGAAGGCTGTAGAATAAAAATGAAAGATTTCATTCCAAGATTTCTTTCCTTTTTTTCTTTTTTTCTTTTTTTTTTTTGCTATCAAATGCAAAAGATTGCTGCTTGTTTTATGGAATTATAACCTGATTATCAGTTTAGACGTTAAATCTGGCATCAATCACCAGGATCTCAAGTTTGTGTGTTTAAACTTGAAATACATATTTATAATTATAGAACTGTGTCTGACTTTCATCAATTTCTTGAATTTTGGAATGAAACTCAGACACAAAACTGTGAACAATATAAAAAAAGCTGTAGTTGGGAGAAACAGGAAGTTATTACATAAAACATTTTTAGAATAACATCATTTCTGGTGTTCAGGCAGAGTGATGTAACATGGACTAAAAGGACAGCTAGCCAGTGCAAATCATGTTAAGGTTAAAGTTTGCTCCTTTGGAGGGTTGAGTTTTTAGTCCACAAATGAACGCCATTAAGCAGAGACAGCCAAGGTTTTCCAGCAGGAGTTAGTGCTTTGAGTCTCTGCTTCTGGACCATGTGGACTCTTGTGGGACTCACCCCCTCTGATCCCTGTGTGTGTCCAACAGGGTGGGACACCTCTGTGCTGACCAAAAGCTGCTCTCCCTCAGAAAAAACAACAACATGCAAACCACCGACAACATCAGGTGTGACTCCTGGTTCTGAAAGATTTACCATCTGCAGAGTGACGGATCCATCAGCCATTGGGATGGACTGCTTGTGGAGAGCAGCCAGCAGCGCTTTTATCTCGTTAACCAGTCGGAGAGGCGGCACGTTCAAGTTGTGGCCTTCAAATAAGTGTGTGTGGATTATAAAGATTGCACACTAGCAGCTCACCTGCACTTTTGCGAGGTAATCAGCCAAGTTGTTGAGAAGTTTGTAAAACACCTCAAACCATGGAAGATAGCTGTAATCAAATAGTAGTTAGTTGTGAAATAAGGTGAAAACACAGCATATTAAAGGTGCATTATGTAGGAAATAAGTAAGAATGACATCTTGTGGTCAAATGTGGGTATTGCAGCCCTTTTTGTAAACACATGCATGACTTCCTCACTTCTGTTCTGTGAATTTCATGGCTGCAGCTACAGACTGATGATTCTAGATGACGAGCAATACACAGTATGCTAATAGTTCCATTTCACTGTAATATCAAGATGTTGACTAAAAAATCATCATTTCTTGATTTATTTTGTTACATCCATAATGTTCTGTGTGTGAAGTTTACAATGTCAGAACACCTGCATGAGACAGGGTGTTAATTACAATCTGCCAGAATGACTTGCCACCTTCAGATTTCTCCAACACCGATAAAATGATCAAATACGGAACATATTGGCGTGAGCAGGCCAGAGTGCTGAAGCTCGGCGCATTGTTATTATGAAGCTAGGGCACACGCGGAGGACACACACACACACAAACGCACACGCAAAAATATACTTGTTTTCAATTACATTTATTGGGCCCACTTACTTTTTCTAAGGCCCACCCACAAATGAGTTTCCGGCTACGCTAATGGTGACATATGACAGACTTCTCTGATCTCCGCAGCCATTACACTTTTCACCTTGCGCACCCCCTAGCTGCAGCTCGCGCACCCCACACTTTGGGAATCCCTGTATGAACTGACCTGTATTGGAATGTTTACTATGTGAAGTGCCTTGAGAAGACTCTGGTCGTAATTTGGTGCTATTTAAATAAATTTGAATAGAATTGAATTGAAAACTAAAATCAACATTGGGAGTTATTTACCATCATTACTGCCCAGGAAACGGTGAAACCATGTCACCAGTCTAGCTGAAGCTGTTTGCGCTGTCGGCTGGTCCTGTTGGCGAGCTGCTTGTAGCTTCTACAGTAGAGTAATGACTCTGTCTGTATTCACCCAGACCTCTGACTTCCACGTTTGGGTTTACCAACATGCTACAGCCTTTCCTCGATGCCTCTTCTCAGGATCTTTCTTGTTGGTCGCATTATTTACTAGGAACTCTAATTACTCAGGTGATCTGTGTCTCATGCTGAAATTTGTTCTGATCTGAAACAGTAGAAATATATTTAAAAGGATTTTCCCTGCACCGTCGATGCTCCTAGGTTTCTTCAGCATCTCAGTTGGTCTACAGGGTCCCCATCTTCTTTAGTTTATCTCCTCACTGGGAGGAAAATACTTCCACCTCGCTCATAGTTTGTAGATATGTGAATGTGGCTTTGTATTGGTTTTTCAACAAAACGCAGATCAGCACTGTGATTTACTTTGAGGATTTTAGCAGGAACCATGACTTAGTATGAAGTAAATTCACACAGACACTAAGCAGCTTTATGAATCCGGCGCAATTAATCCAGCCACAAGCAAACTGTTCCACACTGGAGTCACAAAGGATCTTTTCTGGTCTATTGACAGCTGATTGACTGGGAGCACATGCTACTGCAAAACTCCAGAAAAAAGGAGGAATTTCATCTGTCATAACATGACAGCAGTGATAATGTACGGACTGGGTGGGAGGAAAAGATTAGTGTTAAATATCCAAGGTCGTCTTTAATCCTAGTCTAAATGTAAAGAAAGCATCGCATGCATCATCATCCTCTCGGTCTAGTGTGGAGACAAATGCCCAGTCTTTCCTCCCACATCTAAATGATAGCTCACATATCAGAAGAGACAGCTGTAAGTGAGTGAGAAAACCTTCAGGCCCACTCAGTTATAACCAAATCTCAGAGGACCTCTATCTTATTTAACAAGCACTGGGCATGACCAGAGAGGAAGGCAGGAAAGACTGGAGCGGAGCTGTAGGCAGCTTAAAGCTCCAGTCCAGCTGCAGGCTCGATGACGGTCAGGTGTGTTTATGATCAGCGTTCGGTGTTCTAGTGGTGGTTTTTTGAGGTAAAAACGTTCGGCCAGCTCACCTTGGTAAATTAGTGCAGGACTGAAAAAGTTGCAATTGATTGCATCTGAAGAAAAATACATTTAGTCGACTAAAATAAAAACTAATTGCACAACCAAATTGTGACTAAAATCAGTCTGAATCAGGCAGCCAAGGACAGCTCAAACACAGGAACACTAACGTTTGCGCTACTATCGTGACAGCGAGTCATTCGAAAGGAGCGCTCTCCACAGAACCTTCAAGCACAGGAGATCTCATGTTTCTAACAATGCATAAATCAGATGATTTCCTTTGCTAGCAGAGGTTAGATATTTGCAAGGCCAAATGCCAATGGCTGCCATTTCCAAAAGAGTTTAAGGCATTGCATTCATCAAAGATCAGTTTCTGCAGGATTAAGATTTCTGTAGGACAGGATTTCATCTGGTCTCGGTTTTTTGCAGATGATGTGGTCCTTTGGACAGTTGCCAAAGAACCAAATTCTAACCAGAGGAATCAGGATCACTCCTACACTTAAAATGGAAAGACTTACCTGTCAGCAGCTGTCTGCCAAAAGATCACAGATACAAGCAATCTAAATGAATTTTCTCCACCAGGTGGCTGGGCTCTCCCTCAGAGATAAGGTAAGAAGCTGAGTCATCCAGGAGGGGCTCAGAGTAGATCCGCTGCTCCTCCACATCAAGAGGAACCAGTTGAGGTGGCTTGGGCGTCTAGTTAGGACACCTCCCTGGTGAGGTTTTCTGGGCACGTCCAACCAGGAGAAGACCTAAAGGAAGACCCAGGACACGCTGGAGGGACTATGTCTCTCGGTTTGTCCCCGGAGGAGCTGGCCCAAGTGGCTGAGGAGAGGGAAGTCTGGGCCTCTCTGCTTAGTCTGCTGCCCCCACGACCCGACCCCGGATAAGTGGAGGAAAATGGATGGATGGATGGATGGATGGGTGAGTGTGAGTAGAAATAGGGACCAGGTGTCCCTGTGGTTCAGAGATTCGCTTTCTTCTCTTTCTGGAAAGAATAAAGCAGTTTCCCTAAACTCTGGATTAATTTAAGCTTTTTCATATAACCTGCTTCCTAGAACACCTGCCTGTGACCCAGGATTTCTCCTACATTTAAAATGGGAAGACTTAGCAGTGAGAAGCCATCTGCTATGGAAATTGGTCCATTTGGACAAGTTGTCATTCATTTGTGTGGATGGTCCAACTAGCAGAATTCTAGTCATCTTTTCCTAAGCTTTGCCACAGCTAATGCAACACCATCATCACTTTTGCATTACGATAACAGATATTAAATGTCAGAGGGCACCACCTAGAGGCAGAACACAAGTAGAGCACCCTTAAGCCCCTCTCCCTGCTTCTGTGCCTCTCATTTGTGAACATGTACCTCTACAACTGCATATATCATCTACATGTATTTTCAGTTAGAACTGTTGTAAACAACTGGAAATTGCAGCTCTGTCTACTTTCATAAATGTGCGCACACACGCTCTGTGACTGACATCTATACGTAGATGGATGTTGAACGCTATTGGCTAATGCTGAATGGTGTTTAGTTGATATTGCATGGGGCTCTATGGTGCAGGGGCTTGCATAGCAAAAAAAATTGACATACAGTCCAAATGTTAACAGAAAAGGGTCAGATTATCCCTCCTACAGATTTCTAAAAAGAGAAGACATGATTCCTGAAAAGAGGAAAACTCCAGATTTAAGAAACGACTGCTTATTCTGAACTAATGGACAGAAGTGCTACATTTTACAGATGATGATCGTGCATATACTCATAATGTCAACTTTATTTCTCCAAACTGGCTGCTCAAGAAGCAACTTACACCAAGCAAGATGAACTATTCCCCTAATTCACAAAACTTTAATTAAAATCCACAATGCCACACAGGCTAAGGTGATGCCTGCACCCACCCTGATCTGTCTTCAACGCTGCACCTGCAGGCTGCACACAGCCACACCAACGAAGAGGCAGAAAAGCGTACGCAGGACGTTCCAAGTAGCCAATCATCTGGTTGCACCGGCACAGCAGCATTTGTTTGCACACAGGATGGGCGCTTTGTTTCTCCTATTAGCAGGAGTCATGACATCCAGTAACAAGCAGCTCCACGCTGTCTTTTCACCGGTCAATTACAGGAACAGACACAAAAGTATACTAATTACCAAGCCTGCAATTAATAGTCTTTTTTCCTAGAGCACATCTTAACCAGTTTGTTTTTTTAGTAGACTCCACAACAAATCTTGGTTCTAGGAATCTCCCAATAACTATTCAATAGTTGGTTTAGTGTTTGCTAGAGTCTGCAGATGAGTTCTGTTTTCTGGAGGCCAGTTATCTGCATCTAATGTATACATCACTCCCACAGCATGTCCTCAGTGAAGTAAATAAACTCTTATCAACTCTGAGAAGTATTTGGTGTAGGGACAGGCAGCAGCAGCTCTCCTGCTTACTATGTCAACAGGTAGCTTGTTTTTACTAAAAGAGGCGACAAGGCCGGAGTATTGTGACAGATTACAAGTAAGAGATGGACAGAAAGACAAGCGAAGAGACAGAGGGGCTGTAATGAGAGGGTGGGATGTGCTGTGGGTGGTTCGAGCTGAATTTATTTGACATGCAGCGGGCGGACGACGGCAGAGGCACAGAGGACACTGGTGTCATCTCCCTCACATGAGCGATGACTGTGGCAGGCGAGGAATGAAAGCAAGGAGAAGGTGGAAATGGGGAGGTGGTGTGGCGCATGGCCTGTTACCATGACAACAAGCTCCATGCCAACCTGCAGAATATAAATTAATGCCAGTTTTTCTTGGGACTGGCTTGAATCAACTTCCTCCTCCTGTTTCTGTGTCTCTGGTTTTCCACTTCATCATGCCTCACTTTTTGCACCATGATCTGAGGTGAACTTATCCAGACTCGGAATAGCAACGACACATTCACATCTGCTGTTAGCTTGACACCGACAGCCAGATAATGCTTAGTCATACAGCTCATTTATATTCCTACTGCCGTAACTTATACTCATAGACAGATAGAAGGAACTTGTTTCTGTGCAGTAATGTGCTGCGGACACATTTTCCATTGCATAGTGCACCTTGATGTGTCGGTGACTGAGATTTTTGATGGTGAAAATTTGATGCTGCTGTTCAGGAGATGAAAGACTGCTCCAGTCGGTGATGAACAGGGCCAGGAGGGAGGAAGGCAGACCGTTAAACTAGCTGGAACACAACCTTAAATCCTTCACTGTTGTTTTTAGTTTGGGTGAAAAGCTAACTGTAAATCAGGAGACGTGTACAGACTGTCATGGTTTTAGGAATAAATTTGACCCACATACATGAGAAACTCAGGAGACAGTGGAATTACAAAATGTTTTTTTCCCAGGAACTAAAAGGCAGGTCAGTAAAAGGCTGGGTTCTGGATCTGGAGGTTAAACCACTGAAAAGAAGAATACAGGAGGTTATGAGTGGAACGAGGAGGAATATAGAACAGTTGGAGACGTCTTACTGGGAGGAGAATGAAGGTAGTTGCTGGAGAGGTGAGCAGGGCCAGGGCATTAGACTGGTGAGTAGGATTGATAAGGAGCAGGGACTGGAGCAGCTCAGAGGTGAGTAACCGATCATCTGGCTGCACGGTGGCGCAGTGGTTAGCACTGTTGCCTCGCAGCACGAAGGTTGCAGGTTCGAAAACTCGGCTGCAGCCTTTCTGCGTGGAGTTGCGTGTTCTCCCCATGCATGTGTGGGTGTCCTCCGGGTACTCCGGTTTCCCCCAAAGACCACAAAATTGTAAGTCGCTTTGGATAAAAGCATCTGCCAAATAAATAAACATAACCAGGAGAATGATGATAACAAAAGCTGAGATGGCTTACGGTGTAACGTCGGAGGGTGAACAGGAGACGCATGGGAGGATGTCAGAACAGGAAGAGGTCCAAAAGCAAGGGAGTTAAGCAACCGTGGTTCTGGAGGAGGGGAAGAACGCAGTCGCGGCGGTTCTGAAGGGCTGAAAGCGTCAGCTTGGCTTGGGATCAGGAATCCTATGGAAATAAATGAAGGCAGGTCAGAAACAGGCAAGGTTTTCAGGTTGGATAATCAGAAGTGGTTCAGGTGGCTGGATGTTACCACGAAGGCAAACAACCTGGCAGTGAGTGGCTGGTTCCCTGACTCCTTCGTTCTCCTCGTCTTGATTAGCTGATCAACTGCAGGTGAGAGAGGTGACTCTGCTGCAGAGCTCATAGCTGGGAGGTGGACACCTGAGCGTCTCCATGAGCACTCCAACAACCTGTGGATGAAAAAACACCTCCCACAGCCCTGGAACCTGACACAGACTCTCACTGAGCGCAAATCCCCTCGAATGTTGATCCTAACTAATTTAACATTCACAAATGCATTTTCACCAAATTTTTAAATATTCTGGCATTAACAGGGAGATACTATGCACTATTTACATCAGTTTGTGTTGGTCTACTGCCTCTTGAATCACTCCCAAACTCCAGTAAAAACCCTCCATCCGTTTAACGTGAGATTTCTGTTGAAGGAATCATTTACTTCTAAATGTTCCTTATTGTGACATCACAATAAGGAACAGTGGTCCTCAATGGGCCGGGTCCCGCCCTCAGGCCGCCTCTTTGTGGCCCCCGGACCACCAGCACCCAGCTTCTGATAGAAAATAGACTAGGATTAAACTCTAGGAAAGCCTGATAAGATCTATGTCACACTGTCACTTAACATTCATGGACTCTCCCATTTTGACTCATGACGGGAACATGCAGAAATTGAAATGAAAGAATAAGAGTGATGCCTAGGAAGAGTTGCATTGTTAAGAATTAAAACTACTAAATCTAGGAACAGAGAAATGTTTAGTAAGTATAAATTCAGTTATTGACAGGAGAATCCAAAGAGCTAATTTTACTGCAACAGCAAGTGGGGGAGTTACAGCCCCTAAATACCCATCCAGGTAATGCTCCCAGGAGGAAGGTCCCGCTATACTGGAGATGCGATGGAGAGAAGGCCACTCCACGACAGAAAACACCTGGCTGGGATCATGACATATCATAGTGTTTTGTTGAGCTTCACTATCCAGCTGGTAAAGCACTGAAAACCCTGACTTTATTGGGTTCCTACAACATGAACGGATTCTTTGGTGTGTTCACATGTTATTGAACAGCTGCATAAAAATGTAGCTTCATCAGTTCTTCCTCAAAGTTTTCTTCTCTCTCTTCTGCTGCACGTCAACCTACCTGAACAGAGCTGCAGTGACTAGATGGTAAACAAAATGGATTTAGCTTTCTGCAAAATGTGAAATACAAGCCTTAACAATAAAAACCTTATCAATAAATAAAATATATGTTCTTGTTTTGTTCATGAAAGAAATTCTACATACCTGGAAGAGAGTGGTCAAAAATGACCCTAACCCTAACTCATGCATGGGCACTGCTTTGGTTATATTTCTTCTCTGTCACCATGTGGACGATTGCCACAGGGAGCGCTGAGCCAGGGAGAAATATCGACCTGCTCTGAGGCACATGTAGGCGCAGCTGCCTCGGCTGGCTGAGGTCAAGAAGAGAGCAACAGAGTTTTTACAAGCAAGCTCATTCCTGCACCTTGCTACTTGCAGGAAATGTCAGATAGCTTTGGGAAAAGGAAGCTGCTTAATGTCGTCCAGCCTACAGAGTGAAAAAAGCAAACCACTTTTAATGTGCCCTTTAGCCAGGCATGTTTATCAAAGGTGTGGAACACCGAAACAAAACATTTTTTATTATCAATTCTGATAATAGTCGGTCACTCTGAGTGTTTCATGCAGGCTGAATATGAAATAGTCTCCTACACCTATCTCCTGCATTAGCTTCTGATAGAGAAAAGACAGTGACCCCCCCCGAGGTGCTTTTCAACACAATCAGTCATTCACATGCTGATGGGATGAGCTACGATGTAGCCACAGCTGCCCTGGGGTGCACTGACAGAGGCACAACCAGCACTGGTGCCACCGGTCCCTCTGACCAACACCAGCAGGCAAGGTGGGTTAAGTGTCTTGCCCAAGGACACAACAGCAGGATTCTTTGGCAGGAGCTGAATTCAAACCTACAACCTTCTGTTCACTGGATTACCCGCTCTTCCTCCTCTGCTGCTGCTGTCTAATGCCACAGCAAATGCGTGCTGTAATCAAAGCTAAAGGCAGTCCAAGCAAATAATGTGTGACCTTTATTGGTGGAAACTTTTAATTTTACTCAGAAATGGCAGCAGGTTAGGTGTGAGAGCATCTGCAGCATGGAGCACGGCCTGGTGATAAGAAGAACAGCAAAGAAAGCACTTCTCCAACAAAACCATCCCAGACAGACGGAACTGGACAGGAAACTCCCCAGACCCTATTCCCAGTGACAAACTGGTCATTCCTCAAGAGGTGGACAGGTGTGGCTCATGAGACATTTCTGCCTCTCTCTCTCTCTCTCTCTCTCTCTCTCTCTCTCTCTCTCTCTCTCTCTCTCTCTCTGTGTGTGTGTTTATTTAATGTTGTTGGTCTACTTTGCAAATTAAGTCTTCAAATATTGACCATTTATATTTATTTAATGTAACTCTCAATAAAAGCCTTTGAAACATTAGAATTACATAATTTTATTTCAGTAACCATAGTAACATCTGACAGTGGATTTAAAAACACTGAGAAGAAAACCCGCTTGTGTGACTCTGGTTAAGGGTGTATTTCAAACAAAAGGTCACATGAATCTGTCTTTATTCAAATGTTAAAGATTTCTATTTTTAACTTGCCTTTTGAATTCAGTAAGAGTAGAGCATGACGGCTGGCTGAGGTCTGCAGTGACTGACATCTATACGTAGATGGATGTTGAACGCTATTGGCTAATGCTGAATGGTGTTTAGTTGATATTGCATGGGGCTCTATGGTACAGGGGCTTGCATAGCAAAGAAAATTGACATACAGTCCAAATGTTAACAGAAAAGGGTCAGATTATCCCTCCTACAGATTTCTAAAAAGAGAATACATGACAGTGACTTGATGCAATTTGCTGGGTTCCTTATATAGGAAACATTATTTCTGATTGGCTTAATGAACTGACCTGAATTGGAATGTTTATTATGTGAAGTGCCTTGAGACGACTCTTGTCGTGATTTGGCGCTATATAA
>SSNQ01000276.1:5587-19002 GCA_006942095.1 Nothobranchius kuhntae
AGCCTGTAATCTACCCAACCGATTAGGTTCATCAGGGTTAATGGATAAATCTAGCTGAGTATCGTCAGCATAACAGTGGAAGTTTATCCCATGCTGTCTAATGATTTTACCAATTGGGAGCATATATATAGTAAAAAGAATTGGTCCAAGCACTGAACCCTGTGGTACTCCACAAGTAACCCTGGAGTATGAAGATGATTTGTCATGTACGTTTACAAAATGAAATCTGTCAGACAGGTAGGATTTAAACCAGCCTAACGCTGTTCCTTTGATCCCTACAACATGTTCAAGTCTTTCTAAAAGAACATTGTGATCAACTGTGTCAAAGGCAGCACTGAGATCTAACAAGACTAGAACAGACACAAGATTCTTATCTGAGGCCATGAGAATATCATTTGTAACTCTCACTAATGCAGTTTCAGTGCTGTGATACTCTCTAAAACCAGACTGAAATTCCTCAAACAGAGCATTAGTGTTTAAATGCTGACATACTTGGATGGCCACTATTTTCTCCAGGACTTTGGATAAACATGGAAGGTTAGATATTGGTCTATAATTCATCGGGTCATCTGGATCCAGAGAAGGCTTCTTAAGTGAAGGTTTGATTACAGCCACCTTAAATTTAGATGACCTTTGGCCTCAGTGGGTGTTATTTAGACAAACTTTGACTTCAGTGTGCAGATTGTTGGTCAGATGAAAGTAGGAGTCTGTGATGAGGTCCTGTAGGACCAGAACATGGAGACCCAAGGTCCATGTGACCTTTGACTCTTCTCTCCTGTCCCAACGAGCTTTGGGCTGCAGGACAGAACCGAGCCAGGAAATGCTGGATGTTCCAAATGCGGTTTCAGGAGGTTCTGCTTTCTGCTAGAGAATCAGAAGAACCAGACCCAAACCCAAACAGAACCACAGAGATGTTTGTTCCATAACATCAGCTTTATTGTTTTCATACAAAAGGATTGTGCAGGAATATAAAATGTTGCTGAGAAGATGCTGAGATAAAAACTGTCCCGGGTCTGCTCCCCCATCAGGAGACAGGTGCAGGTCCCAGGATTTGGACGAGTGTAACAGAGAGAGTTGATTCTGGTCAGCTGGAGACCAGAACCACATCTACACACATGATCATGTCTCCAGTCCTTGGTGGCTGAGTCAAAAACTCTGAGCTCTAGTCCAACATTAGGATGCGGAGTCTCTGTTCTTCTGTTTGATCTGAAATAGTGGGCGGGACTAGCATGATCCTGAGAGGTTTGGCCATTAGCACAGGAAAAGACTGTGATTGGTCAGTAAAGCAGGGTGGGCGTGTCCTTCTGTATCCTGAGTGTCTGGATGGAGGAGAGGATTTTCTTCTGGTGACCAGCGAGGGTCACGCCCACTCTGAGAAGGTCTCTGGAGACAGAAACAGGTGAGTCTGGGACGGTGAGACAGAAACAGGTGAGTCTGGGGCAGGTGAGTCAGAAACAGGTGAGTCTGGGACAGCTGAGTCAGAGACAGGTGAGTATGAAACAGGTGAGCATGGGACAGGTGAGTATGAAACAGGTGAGCATGGGACAGGTGAGACAGAAACAGGTGAGTCTGGGACAACTGAGAAAGAAACGAGACAGAAACAGGTGAGTCACAGACAGGTGAGTGAGAGATAGGTGAACCCGGAACAGGTGAGTGAGAGACAGGTGAGTATGAAACAGGTGAGCATGGGACAGGTGAGAAAGAAACGGTGAGTATGGGACAGGTGAGACAGAAACAGGTGAGAGTGGGACAGGTGAGTATGAAACGTGGGTCAGAAACAGGTGAGTCAGAGACAGGTGAGTGAGAGATAGGTGAACCCGGAACAGGTGAGTGAGAGACAGGTGAGTATGAAACAGGTGAGGATGGGACAGGTGAGACAGAAACAGGTGAGTGTGTGATAGGTGAGACAGAAACAGGTGAGTAGGGGACAGGTGAGACAGAAACAGGTGAGTATGGGACAGGTGGACAGAGACAGGTGAGTATGAAACATGTGGGACAGAAACAGGTGAGTGTGGTACAGGTGAGATGGAAACAGGTGAGTCACAGACAGGTGAGTGAGAGATAGGTGAACGTACGGGACAGGTGAGTGTGAGACAGGTGAGTCTGAAACAGGTGAGTGTGGGACAGGTGAGACAGAAACAGGTGAGTATGAAACAGGTGAGCCTGGGACAGGTGAGTATGAAACAGGTGAGCATGGGACAGGTGAGACAGAAACAGGTGAGTCTGGGACAACTGAGAAAGAAATGAGACAGAAACAGGTGAGTCACAGACAGGTGAGTGAGAGATAGGTGAACCCGGAACAGGTGAGTGAGAGACAGGTGAGTATGAACCAGGTGAGTATGGGACAGGTGAGACAGAAACAGGTGAGTGTGGGATAGGTGAGAAAGAAACAGGTGAGTAGGGGACAGGTGAGACAGAAACAGGTGAGTGTGGGACAGGTGAGTCAGAAACAGGTGAGTGTGGGACAGGTGAGACAGAAACAGGTGAGTCTGGGGCAGGTGAGAAAGAAATGAGACAGAAACAGGTGAGTCACAGACAGGTGAGTGAGAGATAGGTGAACCCGGAACAGGTGAGTGAGAGACAGGTGAGTATGAAACAGGTGAGCATGGGACAGGTGAGAAAGAAACGGATGAGACAGAAACAGGTGAGTCACAGACAGGTGAGTGAGAGATAGGTGAACCCGGAACAGGTGAGTGAGAGACAGGTGAGTATGAAACAGGTGAGCATGGGACAGGTGAGACAGAAACAGGTGAGTATGGGACAGGTGAGACAGAAACAGGTGAGTATGGGACAGGTGAGACAGAAACAGGTGAGTAGGGGACAGGTGAGACAGAAACAGGTGAGTAGGGGACAGGTGAGACAGAAACAGGTGAGTGTGGGACAGGTGAGACAGAAACAGGTGAGTGTGGGACAGGTGAGTCAGAGACAGGTGAGTCAGAAACAGGTGAGTGTGGGACAGGTGAGAAAGAAACAGGTGAGTAGGGGACAGGTGAGACAGAAACAGGTGAGCATGGGACAGGTGAGTAAGAAACAGGTGAGCATGGGACAGGTGAGTCAGAGACAGGTGAGTCTGGAACAGGTGAGTCTGGGACAGGTGAGAATGAAACAGGTGAGCCAGAAACAGGTGAGTCACAGACAAGTGAGTCATAGACAGGTGAGACAGAGACAGGTGAGTAGGGGACAGGTGAGACAGAAACAGGTGAGTAGGGGACAGGTGAGACAGAAACAGGTGAGAGTGGGACAGGTGAGTATGAAACGTGGGACAGAAACAGGTGAGAGTGGGACAGGTGAGTATGAAACATGTGGGACAGAAACAGGTGAGTGTGGGACAGGTGAGACAGAAACTGGTGAGTAGGGGACAGGTGAGACAGAAACAGGTGAGTAGGGGACAGGCGAGTCAGAGACAGGTGAGACAGAAGCAGGTGAATGTGGTACAGGTGAGACAGAAACAGGCGATTCTGGGACAGGTGAGACAGAAACAGGTGAGTGTGGGACAGGTGAGACAGAAACAGGTGAGTAGGGGACAGGTGAGTCAGAAATAGGTGAGTGTGAGACAGGTGAGACAGAAACAGGTGAGTAGGGACAGGTGAGTCAGAAATAGATGAGTGTGAGACAGGTGAGTCAGAAACAGGTGAGTGTGGGACAGGTGAGACAGAAGCAGGTGAGTAGGGGACAGGTAAGACAGAAACAGGTGAGTATGGGACAGGTGAGACAGAAACAGGTGAGTATGGGACAGGTGAGTCAGAAACAGGTGAGTGTGGGACAGGTGAGACAGAAGCAGGTGAGTAGGGGACAGGTAAGACAGAAACAGGTGAGTATGGGACAGGTGAGACAGAAACAGGTGAGTGTGGGATAGGTGAGAAAGAAACAGGTGAGTAGGGGACAGGTGAGACAGAAACAGGTGAGTATGGGACAGGTGGGACAGAAACAGGTGAGTATGGGATAGGTGAGAAAGAAACATGTGAGTAGGGGACAGGTGAGACAGAAACAGGTGAGTATGGGATAGGCGAGAAAGAAACAGGTGAGTAGGGGACAGGTGAAACAGAAACAGGTGATTGTGGGACAGGTGAGACAGAAACAGGTGAGTATGGGACAGGTGAGACAGAAACAGGTGAGTATGGGACAGGTGAGACAGAAACAGGTGAGTATGAAACATGTGAGACAGAAACAGGTGAGTGTGGGACAGGTGAAACAGAGACAGGTGAGACAGAGACAGGTGAGTATGAAACATGTGGGACAGAAACAGGTGAGTGTGGTACAGGTGAGATAGAAACAGGTGAGTCACAGACAGGTGAGACAGAAACAGGTGAGTCTTACTCTGTGTTGAGCTGTGAGACGGTGTCCAGGCTGGAGAACCCGGCCTGTAGAAAGTTCTGCTCGTACCGGTCCATCTTAATGGCTCGGAGCCACTCTGAGACAGAACCACAGGCAGACAGACGAGGGGGGACCCTCTGGTCCAACAACGGCTGGGACGGACTAGGACACACAAAGGTCAATGATCTCAGTCAGGAGCCGTAGCATAGTCAACATGAAACAGCTGATCCCTGTCAGGAGCTCAGAACCACATAGGTTCTGGACCGGCTGGTGTGAACAAAATAACCCGTATTACAGCTGGCCGTCCCACATGACTCTGTCTGACCTTTAACCCTGACCACGTTCCCCAGACCCCGATCTGACCCAGCTTACCTCGGCAACTCTGGGTGTGTCACTTTCAAAGAGACAGGGTTTCTGATCATCCTATCAAGCGCGGCCACGATGTCACAGAACCGGGGCCGGTCGGCCCGATCCTTCTGCCAGCAGTCCAACATGAGCGAGTGCAGAGGGGCGGGGCAGTCAGGCGGCGGCGGCAGCCGATAGTCCTGCTCGATGGCATTGATAACCTAAAACCACAAGAGGGTCAGAGCTGTGGTGGTCTGCAATGGTTCTGGTCCAGTCCAGGCTACAGAGCAGATGGTGCTTACATCCTGGTTGCTCATGTCCCAGTATGGCCGCTCTCCATATGACATCACCTCCCACATGACAATGCCGTAACTCCACACGTCACTGGCTGACGTGAACTTCCTGTAGTCAGAGAAGACGTTAACAAAATGAAATCCTGACACGAGGAAGTGTTCACCTGCAGCATCAGCTCACCTGTAGGCAATAGCTTCAGGAGCCGTCCACCGGATCGGGATCTTCCCTCCCTGTCACAGAATCAGAATCAGACTTTTTGCCATGTAGGCAAGAGGCTCATCTACTAGGAATGTGTTTGGGCGGCACGCTGCAAACATACATTCAGGTCAAAGTCAGGTCAGGCAGTGTTTACATCAGGATAGAAACATGAGCGTAGGAATGTGGGTGACCGGGCATCGCTGTGGCCATTCATTCAGGAGCCTTACAGCGGACGGGAGAAGCTGTTTTTGTGCTGAGGTTCTAGTCTGTAAGGACCCCAACCTCCTCCCTGAAGCTAGGGTTTCAAGCAGACCATGACCAGGCTGAGGGGGGTCAGCTGTTATCCGACCTGCACCTTTCAGAACTCTGGAGTTGTGCAGGTACGGATGGAAAGCTGCATCCCATTACTTTCTACACGGAGCACACTACCCGCTGCAGCCTTTGTTTATCCCTGGCAGTGGCTCCTGCATACCGCACACTGATGGAGGCGGTGAGTACTGATTCGATGATGGCCGTGTAGAACTGGAACATCATCATGGCTGGCATGCAGAGCTTCCTCAGTTGGCGCAAGAAGAACATCCTTTGCTGAGCCTCCCTGATGAGGGTGTTGATGGACACATCCCACCTGAGCTCACGGGTGATGTGGACCCAAGGGAGCAAAAGGAGTTCACGGTTGAAATCTGGTTGTCTGTCAGGGTTATGCTGGGCAGTGGAGCCGGTGTTCTCCTGAAGTCTACGATCATCTCCACTGTCTTCTGCTCGTTCAGCTCTAGGCTGTTGTTTCTGCACCAGGACGCAAGGCGCTCCACCCCTCCTCTGTGTGCAGACGCGTCCCCATCCGAGATAAGGCCAACGAGGGTGGTGTCATCCGCAAACTTGACCATCCATCCATCCATCCATCCATCCATTCATTCATTCATTCATTCATCCATTCATTCATTCAT
The DNA here is from genome assembly GCA_006942095.1 of Nothobranchius kuhntae. NCBI lineage: Eukaryota > Metazoa > Chordata > Actinopteri > Cyprinodontiformes > Nothobranchiidae > Nothobranchius > Nothobranchius kuhntae. The sequence continues at coordinate 11,683 of SSNQ01000276.1, forward strand.
TCATCCATCCATCCATCCATCCATCCATTCATTCATTCATCCATCCATCCATCTATTCATTCATTCACTCATTCATTCACGCTGAACACAGTTGTGAAAAATTAACAAGCATTAAAATACTAAAAGATACATCATGAGGAGTAAAAAGTACTACACATGAATTCATGTTAAGTACCAAAACAACACAATCATAGATAAAATCTTAGTTTTACTAACTACATGCAAACAAGGACTAAAAGCCAGGCACATCAGTTAAAACCATCAGACCAGAGGCCTAACGGGATGCTGGGAGTCCAGTTTCACCGTCTGGAGGTTTCAGGTGCAGCTGTTGGTGTAGAGCAAGAAGAGTAGAGGGTAAAGGATAAATGAGCCACACTTGTATAGCGTTTTACACTACAGTGTAGCATTCATCCATTCACACACATTCACACACTGACGGTGATGAGCTACGATGTAGCCACAGCGGCCCTGGGGCACACTGACAGAGGCGAGAAGAGAGGACGCAGTCCTGGGGGGTTCCAGTGTTGGTGGTTCGGGTGTCTGAGACATTTTGTCCCAGCCTCACGTGCTGTCAGCAAGTCTGTGATCCACCGGCAGATGGGGTCGGGTACGGTAGCATGGGTCGCTTGTCCTGAACGAGAGCCGGGCAGACTGTGTTAAATGCTGAGCTGAAGTCTACGAACAGCATCCTTGCGTAGGTTCCTGGGGAGTCCAGATGTTGCAGGACGAAGTGGAGGGCAAGACTGATTGCATCATCTACAGATCTGTTGGCTCTGTAGGCAAACTGCAGGGGTCCAGAAGAAGGGTTGTGATTTTTTCGAGGTGGTTCAAGACCAGGCGCTCAAAGGACTTCATGGCCACTGATGACAGCGCCACCAGCCTGTAGTCATTTAGTCCTTTAGGGACTGGGACAGTACTGGAGGATTTGAAGCAATTTGGAACATGGCACGAGTCCAGAGAGGTGTTGAAGATCCTCTGCACAGTGTCTCGGGGTAGAGGAAATCCGTCTGGGGGGATAAACGTTTGTGAGGAGACTTCTGGGAGCAGGGAGGTGTGAATGACCTTGTTATGGAGATGTAGTTGATAGGTGATGTCCTGGTGGGTTGGTGGGCCATCAAAGCGGCAGTAGAACTCATTGAGTGTGTTTGCTAACTGCAGGTCCTCTGCTGACTGAGGGGTTTTTAGCTTGTAGTTGGTTATTTGCTTAAGCCCCCTCCAAACAGAGCCTGAGTCGTGAGCTGAGAACTGTTCTTTCAGCCTCTCAGAGAACCTAGCTTTAGCTTCTGTCGCCTCCCTGCTAAACCTGTATTTAGCCTTTTGTAGCTCTCTCTCTTTGTTTTTGAATGCATGAATGTTTCTTTCTCCATCCTGAGCTGGCTAAGTTAAATTCAATTCAATTCAGTTCAATTCAAAGCTTTATTTATAAAGCACCTTCCACGACCCTGTCAGGGAGCCCAAGGCGCTGTACACAGTACATAAGAAATGTAAATTACAATGAATAAATAGATCATAAAAGCAAAATGAAGCAGAATTTAGCTGTGAACCGTGGTTTGTCGTTATTGAAGCACAGCCTGGTGCGTGTTGGAGCAATGCTGTCCTCGCAGTGCTTAATGTAAGATGTGACAGCATCTGTTTACTCATCCAGGCTGTCTGTGGCTGAACCCAACACAGACCAAACAAAGTCCAAGACAAAGGAAGACATGCAGCTTTTCAAAGCAAATGCACAAGAAAGAGTTCAGAATAACAGGAAGCTTATGTTTAAATAATCTGAGCTGAATATCAGATACACACAAGACTGAGAACAGAACCCTGAGGAACACCACAAGAAGGGTCCACCAGTCCGGGGATTCACAGTCCCATGGTTTACCAGCAGTGTTGGGAGTAACGCCGTTTAAGTATAACGGCGTTTCTAACGGCGTTCTTTTATAGGTAACGGAATAATCTAATTAATTACTTTTCCCGCCGTTGCAACGCCGTTACCGTTACTGGGGACGGAACGTTGTGCGTTACTATGTGCTTGTAGAACGTTGAGCAGCTGCGTAAGGCTTTCTGACCGCCACACTTCAGCTGCGGCCAGGGAGAGAGAGGTGTCGGTAACGCACTTACAAACACGATGATGATTGGCCGGGTGGGCGGAGACCCTCACGGTCTCAGTCACTGCATGCTGTAGGCACAACGGGAATAACTCCGTTTAAAATAAACGCGTTAATAAAAAATATTTCTTTCTGTAACGAGCAAACTAATTAATTATGTCTTCTTTTATCAAAACGTTGTTCATGTTACTGATAAGAAAATGCGTGCGTTAAGCTGCGCGGTGTATTGAAGCTGTCATCATCAGCTGATCAGGAGCTTAAGAGGTAGATGTTTAAGAGCATCACGGCCCGTGAAGAACGAGGAAGACGTGATGAATATCTACGGCTGCAGACCCGCAGATTTGTTGCTGCAGCAGCGACTCTGCGGGTCTGCAGCCGTGCCCTTAGCATGACAGCGGGACGTCCCGAAGGTCCGCTCATCTGTTCACCGCTCAGACGTCCTGATCTTCTATACCTTCCTAGATCATCCAGCTGTAACCTGTTTGTGATCATGTCTTTAGTCCCGCTGTAACACTGATGCATCAGTCTCAGACACTGTGTGTGTGTTTACCACCCAGCTTCAGCTCTTCTGTGGTTGGGTCTGACCCACATTAGTACATTTAAGTCCTCCATCAGGCTTGTGCCTCTTCTAGTGTCATTTTAAAGGTTTTATTTATTTATTTAACCGTTACTAGATTAGCAGCAACAGAAATGCTGCTAAAAACACACAATTATGTGAAGCTGGAAAAATTAGAATACTGTGCAAAATTACATTTATTTCTGTAATTTAACTAGACTGAGATACCATTTAAAGGCTCAGGAACCTTTACAGGTGTTTCTATTTGCAATTTTAAATTTTAGCTGATTGGGTTTTTGTTAAATATCACACAGTGACCTTTTAATAGTCTAGATTAGTGTAATGTTCCTATTAGTAGTTCCTCCTGTTAAGTGCTTATTTATTAAATTATTCAGGTTTATATAAAACATTTGGACATACATTTTATTATGTTCAGTCATTAGTCATTTATATTTTACTATTGTAGTAATTCTTGCATTCTTTAATGAAAAAAGTAACCAAGTAGTTACGTTTGTTGGTAATTAGTTACTTTTATGATCTTGTAACTCAGTTAGTAACTGAGTTACTTTTTTGACAAAGTAATCAGTAACTATAACTAATTACTTTTTTAAAGTAACGTTCCCAACACTGTTTACCAGCCTTAGGAGTCCACCAGTCTAAGAGTCTAACAGTCCCAGGGAGTCACGGGAGTCACCGGAAGGAGCGCTCTTCAGCACCCCTCCAAGGTCTCCAAAAGGGTGGGTAGTCTGACCTGTAGTTTGGTGCATAAGCACAGACCACAGTCAGGACCCCTCCCCCCACACGTAGGCGGAGGAAGGCTACCCTCTTGTTGATGAATGCTGATAAAGAACATGCACTTGTATAGAGTCAGAAGACTCCAAAGCACTTTACACTACAGTCATTCATCCATTCACACAGTAGTGATGATGAGCTACTTCGTAGCCACAGCTGATCCAGGACACACTGGCAGAAGCCACTGGTCCCCCCCAGGTAAAGAGTCTAGCCCAAGGACACAACAATTGTAGGAGCCTGGGTTTGAACCTGCAACCCCCTGGTTACATAGCGAACTCTTAACCCCTGAACCACCGTGCCTGTACAACACCTGAACAGGTTAGATCCAGACAAGTAACCCAGGACGCCTCATGGTCCACCTGAGCAGGACTTTTAGACTCACCAGAGAACTGGTGTAGGTCGGGTCCGAAGAGTTCTCCCTCAGAAACCTGCTGAGTCCAAAATCTGACACCTGGAACAAACAACCAGTGGGATCAGAGGAACAAGTAAGCAAGGTGGTCCTACAGTCAGACAGGTGAGTCTCACCTTACAGACCAGGTTAGAGTTAACCAGGATGTTCCGAGCTGCCAGGTCTCTGTGGACAAAGCTCATGTCTGACAGGTACTTCACCCCCGAGGCTATGCCGCGTAGCATCCCCACCAGCTGGATGGGGGTGAACTGTCCATCATTCATCTGCAGGTGGTGATGAAGGTAAACAGACAGGTAAACAGACCTGTAGACTGGTAACCAGACAGGTGTAGAGGTAATGCTACTTTGGCTCTTCCTGTCTCACCCTCAAGAAGCTGTCAAGAGCCCCATTCTCCATGAACTCAGTGAGGATCATGACAGGACAGGAAGTGGTGATGACACCTTCCAGGTGGATGATGTTCGGGTGCTGGAACTGACCCATGATGGACGCCTCCGACAGGAAGTCCCGCCTCTGCTTCTCTGTGTAGCCGCCCTTCAGAGTCTTGATGGCCACGTAGTTTTCCTTCCTGCCAGGAATCCTCAGCCGACCCCGACACACCTCACCGAACTCACCTGGACAGGTACACAGGAGGTCATATGACCCATATGGACTAAGACTGGGATCCCAAAGAGCTGCTGCAAGGGGGTGCACGAGGTGAACAATGCAATGGTAATTATTCCACAAGTATTTCCCCCCACACCATAAAGATGTATAAATAAACATTTACTTTGTAAAATTAAAACTTAATATCACTATTAGATTAGATCAGATTAAACCACTATTAGATTAGATTACTATTAGATTAGATTGAACTACTACTAGATTAGATCAGATTAGATTACTATTAGATCAGATTAGATTACTATTAGATTAGATTACCATTAGGTTAGATTACTATTAGATAAGATTAGATTACTATTAGATTAGATTACTATTAGATCAGATTCAATTACTATTAGATTAGAACATATTAGATCAATATTAGATTAGATTAGATTACTATTAGATCAGATTAAATTACTATTAGATCAGATTAGATTACAATTAGATGAGATTACTATTAAATTAGATTAAACTACTATTACATTCGATCAGATTAGATTACTATTAAATTAGGTTACTATTAGATAAGATTAGATTACTATTAGATTAGATTACTATTAGATTAGATTACTATTAGGTTAAATTACTAATAGATTAGATTACAATTAGATTAAACTACTATTAGATTAGATCAGATTAGATTACTATTATATTAGATTACTATTAGATTAGACCACTATTAGATTAAATTAGATTACTATTAGATTAGATTGAACTACTATTAGATTAGATCAGGTTTGATTACTATTAGATTAGATTAAAATTAGATCAGATTAAATTACTATTAGATTAGATCAGAATTGATTACTATTAAATTAGATTAAACCACTATTGGATTAGATCAGATTAGATTACTATTACATAAGATTAGACTACTATTAGATTAGATTACTATTAGATATGATTGCTATTAGATCAGATTAAATTACTATTAGATTAGATCAGATTAGATTACTATTAAATTAGATTAAACTACTTTTAGATTAGATCAGATTAGATTACTATTAGATAAGATTAGATTACTAGTAGATTAGATTACTATTAGGAAGGACTACGATTACATAAGATTAGATTACTATTAGGTTAGATTAGATTAAACTACTATTAGATTAGATCAGATTAGATTACAATTAGATTAGATTATTATTAGATTTGATTACTATTAGGTTAGATTACAATTGGATAAAATCAGATTACTATTAGATTAGATTAAAATACTATTAGATTAGATCAGATTGGATTACTATTAGATTAGATTACTATTAGATAAGATTAGATTACTATTAGATTATATTACTATTAGATCAGATTAAAATACTATTAGATTAGTTCAGATTAGATTACTATTAGATTAGATTACTATTAGATGAGATTAGATCACTATTAGATTAGATAACTATTAGATTAGATTACTATTAGATTACTATTAGATTTGATTAGATCAGATTACTATTAGATACGATTAGATCACTATTAGATTAGATAACTATTAGATTTGATTACTATTAAATTACTATTAGATTAGATCAGATTAGATTACTATTAAATTAGATTAAACTACTATTAGATTAGATCAGATTAGATTACTATTAGATAAGATTATATTACTATTAGATTAGATTACTATTAGGAAGGATTACGATTACATAAGATTAGATTACTATTAGATTAGATTACTATTAGATTAGATTAGATTAAACTACTATTAGATTAGATCAGATTAGATTACTATTAGATTAGATTACTATTAGATTAGATTACTATTAGATTCGATTACTATTAGGTTAGATTACTATTAGATAAGATTAGATTACTATTAGATTAGATTACTATTAGATTAGATTAAAATACTATTGGATTAGATCAGATTAGATTACTATTAGATTAGATTACTATTAGATTAGATCACTATTAGATTAGATAACTATTAGATTTGATTACTATTAGATTACTATTAGATTAGATTCGATCAGATTACTATTAGATTAGAATAATATTAGATTAGATTACTATAAAATATGATTAGATTACTGTTAGATTGGATTACTATTAGATTAGATTAGATAATTATTAGATTAGATTACTATTAGATTTTATTACTATTAGATTAGATCAGATTACTATTAGATTAGATTACTATAAAATTAGATTACTATTAGATTAGATCAGATTATTATTAGATTAGTTTACTATGAGATTAGATTACTACTAGATGAGATTACATTACATTTAGATTAGATTACTATTAGATTAGATTACTATTAGATTACTATTGGATTACATCAGATTACTATTAAATTAGATTACTATGAAATTAGATTAGATTACTATTGGATTCGATTACTATTAGATTAGACTACTATTAGATTACTATTAGATTACATGAGATAACTATTAGATTAGATTACTATTAGATTAGATTAGATAACTATTAGATTAGATTAGATAACTATTAGATCAGATTAGATTAGATAACAATTAGATTAGATTAGATCAGATTACTATTAGATTAGAATAATATTAGATCAGATTACTATTAAATATAATTAGATTACTATTAGATTACTGTTAGATTGGATTACAATTAGATTAGATGACTATTAGATTTGATTACTATTAGATTATCTTAGATCACTATTAGATTAGATCAGATTACTATTAGATTAGATTGAACTACTATTAGATTAGATCAGATTAGATTACTATTACATTGGATTACTATTAGATCAGATTAAATTACTATTAGATTAGATAAGATTAGATTACTATTAAATTAGATTAAACTACTATTAGATTAGATCAGATTAGATTACTATTAGATAAGATTA